>JAJMKN010000009.1:0-342588 GCA_030563925.1 Wickerhamiella sergipiensis
CTCAGGGGTCGGCTGCTCAGGGGTACCCGGCTGCTCAGGGGTCGGCTGCTCAGGGGTACCCGGCTGCTCAGGGGTCGGCTGCTCAGGGGTACCCGGCTGCTCAGGGGTCGGCTGCTCAGGGGTACCCGGCTGCTCAGGAGTAGGCTCAGTGCCCGGCTGCTCAGGAGTAGGCTCAGTGCCAGGATCTTCATTTTCAGGTGCAGGAGGGCTCTCCCGACGTACACGAACAGAAAGAGTATCCGGAGTGACATGCTCGTAAGTGCAGCGACTATCGGTCCTGCCAGCGAATGCATCGGCAATCCACTGGATCGCAGTTGCACTCTGGGAAATAGCCATTTGAGTGTGGTCATACTTGTCTCCCCGGATATAGCGAACGGAGCTCCCCTGAGAACAGTAGTAGTCTACAACAGTGTCGACGCCTTGGTAAGGAACAACCTCGTCATTGAGACCTTGGTACACCAACAACGGAATCTTGGGTGCTTGCTGGCCGGGTTGATTGACGGCCAAGGACCAGGTAATGTCGTGGTTCTTGAGAGCATCGTGTCCCCTTGTGAAAAGATCGAAGATGTCTTGTCCGGCGAACTGACCCAGATTCTCGGCCGAGCACTGGTCACGAACCTTGTTCAGCTGATCTTGCTTGCCCTCCTTGAGTTCAGCTTTCAATCCGTTGGCCATCAGCTTGAACTCGTTGGCCAAACCCACCAGACTAGCCGGCACAAGACCAGCCAGCGGACCTTTGTTGGTCTGCAGTGCAGTAGCTTTCAGATCAACGACATACCCGCCAATGGCAGCACCAGTGATGTTTAGTTCAGGAGCATACTCTTCGAGAATCTCGGAAGCCCAGCCAGTCGCGATAGAGCCACCAGAATAACCCCACAGAGCAAAAGTAGGGTCATTAATCTTGGTGACATCGGCAATATTGGCTACCGCCCGCAGAGAGTCCAGAGTATGTTGGCCGCCGAGTCTTCCCGTACCAAAGGCCGAGTTGAGGCCTGCATAGTCGGGTGAGTTGACAACCCAGCCGTTATCCAAAAGACTTTGAATATCAGGCTCGGCCGCACCCTGCAAGAGGTCCCACGACGGGGCGCAGTTTAGCCAAGCCGCATTCTCAGGAATTTGGTATGAGACCACATGTTTCCCGTCACTGTTGATTGGCACAATAACAGTGGTAACAGCAGCTCGGGGTTCGCCGTCCGTGTTTGTTGTACGGTACAACACTTGGTAGGCAGACTTGACGTTGTTGTAGTTGGCAAGAGCCACACGACGGTAGTAGATCACCTGTCCGTGAATGTTGTTCTCGAGGCCGGCAATGTTCTTGACATCGTAAAAATTGTCTTTTACAGGGGCTGCCAGGCTGGCGGATCCTTCGGAATCAAGCCATTCTGGAGCATCGGTAAAAGATTTAATCGCAGTTTGTGCACCAAATAGAAGAAAGGGATTGTACTTCATCGAGTGCGGAGAGGGTAAGGAACTGCCGAAAAGTGCAGCTTAGGTGGGTTTATATGCGTGCTCGGCGCGCGATTTTGAACCACTTCCAAGACGCAACTTATTTTTAGACTCCATTGTCCCCGCAGAATACCAAGAAATATGAGCGATTAGTTTTATGGCAGTGGCTATTGAATTGAGCAAAAGCATGGACTTGACTTATTTGGCGTGGTTCTAATATATAGCGATCAGCCTAGCACTGATGGGGGACGCCGGGTTGGAAAGTGATCGTCGCTCAAACGAACCCTAACGGTGGTTCTTGCATTTTTTGCCAAGACTCTGGTCATCGCCTCAGTCTTGGCCTTCCTACCCCTCGACGCCAAAATACCCGGCACATCCGAGGTCCCTTGAGCGTTAATTTTCTATATATTTTATGCTGGCCCTACCGTCTAAATTCAAGCGTGATGCTGTCACATGCTATACATCAGCGGGACCAGTTTAAATCGGGCTCGATCTGCGGCCTGATTTCCCCTACTGAAGTGATCTTCACACGGTGGAATCGTGGCGCCGAGACTAGCCGACCTAAATTGCTTGGCGTGGGATTAGCCGCGGCAGCCGCGGCAGCGGGGTCCGCGCGAGCCGGGACCCCTGTCGCAGAATCCCTTGGCAGAAATATATATACCCTACCGAGCCCTTCAGCACTTCGTCTGGAGTTCTTCTGGGATTAAAGAGATCGTTTCTACTAAGGAGAGTGCTACTTGTTCAGTGAGTTGAAATCTTATGGCCCCTTTCGAACGGATCGTGATGTCCCGACGACTGCGGTCACGTTTGGGCGGAAAAGCGCGCACTGCCAAGATTTAGAATCCAGCTGAAAATGATGCCATAGTGACGAAATGGCTTTTAATATGGTGAAACACCAACGACAAGGGAGGAGCTATCTTGATGGTACTTGTTTACCAGTTTCTCTATAACACTGTCCATATGTGTCTTCGAAGAAAGCCATTGAGACTCTTGGTGGCTGAAAAGCAAGGCAGCAAATAATTATTAGCTCACAGACTGGTGATTCATTGGATTAACTGGATCTTCCATTGCTACGTCAACAAGAATCTTCATTTTACCAATGACCGCTACCGCCAGAAGTACCGCGCTTGACAACCACACTACACACAACCGAGAACGCCACCGCTTGGCTGCCGCAAGTGGGGTATGTCTTCTATAAACACCCATACAGAATTTAAAACTAATAACAGCTGCTCTATGTGTCGTTGCTGCCAAGTAGTCAAACGCAGCTGACTGCCAAAGCCTGGCTACATATTATCGACTGATTAAAGGCAGTGCAGGTATATACAAAACCATCTTTAGGTTTGAGGTTTAGACACCGAGAACAATGAGAGTTTTACGCAAAACCAGAAGCTAATCTATGTAGAAAGGTTCTTGAGCTGCTCAGCGACCTTTTCAGGCTCGGCCTGCTCCGGAGTGTCCGCAACAGCGGCCTTTGCCTTTTGGACCTCCTCGATGTTGGCCGGCTTGGGATGCTTCTTGGACTTCTTTTCCTTCTTGACCTTTTTCTCAACCACCGGCGGCGGGTAGGCCTTTGCCTCGACGTCGGCAAACTCGGGGTCGTTGAGGAGCTCCTCGCGGACCGGGGCAAGGATCTCGTTGACGGCATCGACCACACCGATCTTCAAGTCCGCAGGACTGAGCTTTTCTGCGGCATAGTCGGCCTTGAGGTCGTCGATGTTAGTGTAAGAAAGCGGGCCGCCCCATTTTTCGTCGCGGTTGATGTGGAACACGGGCTTGCCGGTTTTGATGTCGCTGACGGGCAGCACGACAAACTCCACAAACGAGATAAGGCCGTTGCCCTCAACCACTCCGGGCGATGCAAACGCCTTTGCGATCTTCTTCTTGACCTGGGCAGGTTCCTCGAGCAGATCGATCTTGGAGTTGGGGTCCGACGCAGACATCTTGCCGCCGGCAGCCAGGCCCGGCACCATGGGGTTCATAAGATGGGCACGCTTCTTGTAGCCGATCTTGGGCAGGTTTTCGTCGGCAAGCACAAAGATCTTGCGCTGGTCCACGCCGCCAAACTGAATGTCGACCTTCAGGTACTCCTCGTCCAGGGCCTGCATGAGCGGGTAAATGAGGCCGCTGAGTTTGGGGTCGTCGTGCTGCTTGACAACCTCAGTGCCCGCACGCTTGGAGTCGTGCTGGCTTACGGCGTTACTGAGGCGGAACAGGTCCATGGTGTATTCCGGGGTGAGCTGGTAGCTCTGGCCCACGACAAACTCGAGCTTGTTGATGGGCACGCCGATGGACTTGAGAATGGCCTTGACGGCCTTCTCGTAGTACTTGACGCGGTAGTTGACGACCTCCATCGGGGCGCCGACGTTGTCGAGAAACGCATGCAGGTCGGCCAGCAGCACCACCACCTCGCACCCTGCCTTTAAAAAGTCGGCGAGCTTGGTCATGGGCACCAAGTAGCCGCAGTGGGGTTTTCCGGTGGGAGCTGTGCCCCAGTAGATGCGAGGGCTTTTCCCCTCGTTGAGCAGGCCTTCAATAACTGGCCGGTTAAGCACTTCCTGGAGATTTCGGGCAATAAGATCCATGACTGAGTCACTTGTCCCACTAGTTTGGGTAGGGAGCGTTTTTTAACTATTCAAAGTCCCAGCCGCCTGGGTCTCCACACTAAGCTCATGACACAGCAACCAGGGACGCCCATGGCTGTGGACGAGCCCAGTCCCGATCACATGGAGTATTCACATAGCGAGCATGCTGAGCACGCCGAGCACAGTGAGCATGCTGAGCACAGTGAGCATGCTGAGCACAGCGAACATGCCGAGCACTCTGAGCATGCCGAGCACAGCGAGCATGCCGAGCACGCCGAACACAGCGAGCACGCACACAGCGAGCAGGCGCACGCACCGTTCTCCAATAGCGATTTCGCATTGAGCGAACACAGCGAGCATGCCGAGAATGCGCCCAGCGAGCACGCCGCCCAGGCACGCATTCCCGCGCTAACCAGCGAGGAGCCCGGCGAGGTGGACCCCACGAGCCGGCGCCGGCGATCGACGATCATGCTGGCCGACGAGGACGAAGGCCACCCCCGCGGTGGCGTGGAGGACGCAGACGGCAACACCGAGGGCCCCATGTCGCGCGCAGGCTCGGGCGACCAGCTGGAGTTCGGGCGGCCTGCGTCCGGCGACGGGTTGGTGGAGACGCTGATCGAGTGGAAGCAGGGCGGCCACAAGGTGTTTGTTACCGGCTCGTTCACGGGGTGGCGGCAGATGATTCCGTTGCGTAAAAACGACGACGGCACGTTCTCGGTGGTGCTCAAGCTGGCCCCGGGCACCCACCGCCTGCGGTTTGTGGTCGACGGCGAGCTGCGGTGCAGCGATAACATGTACACGGCCACGGACTCGATGGGCAATCTCGTCAATTACATGGAGGTGCGCGGCTCCAGTGATTCCGGCGAGCTTTGGGAGACCGTGGACGAGGATGTCGAGGTGCCCGAGGAGAAGCTCGAGTACACCACCGAGATCCCGGATATCTTTGTTGAGGCAGATGCGCTGGACCATCTGCCCACGCAGGACTTTACGACGCCGCCGCAACTGCCGCCGCACCTGGACGGCGTAATTCTCAACACCAATTGGACCGAGAAGGACAACAACTCGGTGCTGCCTATCCCCAACCATGTTGTGCTGAACCATCTGGCCACCACCTCCATTCGGCACAACGTGCTTGCGGTGGCCAGCGTATCGCGGTACTCTGCCAAGTATGTCACGCAGATTCTGTACACTCCTCTTTAGTTGTAGCTGTAGTTCTGTTAGCTGTAGTTCTGTAGTTGGTTCGTACTTGGAGTGTAGTTATTTGTCTATGTTGGGTCATTGCAGTGGTTGTGGTTGTGGACCCAGCTCCCAGCGCGTCCCAGCCAGCGTCTCCCACCCCACCACCTAAAACACCTTATACTAATATGTCCAAAGAAATTCCCAAAAAGTATCGGTTTCGATCGTAGCATAGAATGTCGCCATTTAAATCCCATTTTAACTCCAAAAGTACCTCAAACTAGCCCAAGTCTTCCCCCCCACTTTCCTGCACCCCCCCTTTAAGCGAGCATCGCCGCGGTCAGCTGAGTCTTAAGAGACAAGGGAGGGTCTCCGCCACGCTTACCAATGCCTGCTGTGGACCCTGGCAAGGTCGGCTGGTTAAATCGACACGCGCCGCCCGCAGGCCTCTTTTCCAACAAGCAGCCGGGTTTTCAGTGGCGGCTTGCGCGAGCAGCCTTACAGGATGGCAAGCTCGTGCTGTCGGCCGCGCCCGCAACCGCGCCCCGCGCGTTTGATATCGCCGCGGAGCAACCGGCCCCACAACAAGGGCCCCCCACCCAACAAATGGGCCGCCTGAGTATGGACTCGCGCCCCGACACACCGCAGAGCGAGTTTGCGTCGCTGGGGATCCACGGTAACAATTCGTCGGCCGTGTTTGACGTGCCACGCGGGGTGACCCACCGCTCGGCCGAGCCCCACCCGCTGCTGGAGCTGGACCCCGAAACGCTGATGGTTTCCGGGGGAACCGACGAGGCGCTGGTGCACTATATATTGTTTGCCGGGGCGGCCGAGCCGCTGCTACACACCGTCGTTTGCTGCATTCCGTTTTGTGGGTCGCTGCCGAGGGCCCTCGCCCTTGTGCGCGACTATGTCGATTTGGTGGTGTCCGGGCTGCCCGACATGCAGACCGAGCCGGCGCAGGTCGCCGCGCGCGTGCGCTTGATCGTGCACACCGTTCTGGATAGCCTGACCGGCCTGGTGCTGGACGACAAGGTCCATGCGGGGCTGCAGTCGCTGGCCAATGCCGTCGGCGCGCTCGACGACTCGGTGGCCACCGCCCTTAAGGTCGACGTATACAAATGCCATGAGCGGCTGGCCGAGCTCGTGGGGCTGACGCCGGCCCCGCAGCTGCCGAGCCCGCAGGGCACGCTGTCGGCCCGCATCCAGCAGCTGCAGAGCCAGCCCCAGCTGTGGATCCCGCCCGACCTGTTTCTGGACCGCGAGTTCGCTGCCCAGCTGGCCCCGCAGATCGCGCATCTGCACCGCCGGTTTTGGGCAGAGTGGTCGCCGGTGACGGACTTGTCGCTGGCGTTCCACAAGCAAAACGACCCCGACGGGCCCTGGCGCCAGAACCCGCTAATGTTTGACTTGGCCACGCCCCATTTTCTGGGCGCGCTGCTCATCAACCATGCCACCGCGCAGCAGCTAGGCCCCGCGCAGCGCGGAGCTTTACTGGAGCAGTGGATTCTGCTCGGCGAGCGCCTCAAGTCGCTCGGCGACATCGTGGGATGGAGCGCGATTGTTACCGCGCTTTGCCGGATGCCGCTGCTGCGGCTGCGGCGCGCGTGGGCCTATGTGCAGCCCGAGCTGCGGGCGAAAGTCGCGCAGTCGTGGGGGTTCGAGGCGTTTGAGCTCGAAAAGCGCGCGGCCATGGACCTGCTGAAAAAGTCGAGTTTCCGCGCGTCCACCGACGAGATGGGCATCGATTTCCCTAAGGAGCAGTGCGTGCCCTACTTTGGCGACGCCATTGTGTCTGTGCCGGAGCGGCTGCCTTATGGCCGCGCCGAGGTGGTGGTCAACCGCCTAAAGGACATTATCGAGGGCTGGCACTATTATTATCAGGAGCAGGTCCCGTCGGGCCCCAGCTCGGACGCGGGCTCGGCTGCGGCGGTAGACCCCGCGTCGGCGGGCCGAGCCACCGCACCGGACCCGCACTACCAAGCGCTGCTGACGTCGTTTTTGCGGCTGAACTCCACCGCCCCGGACCTGCTGGTGGCCCTGGAGCCCGCGTCGCTGGCCATCGAGCCCCGCGCCATGGGCCACTACCTTAACTACTACTACAACCAGGTGCTGCCGCTGTCCAACGGCACGTTTCTGCCGCTGGTGTTCACCGAGGTGGCGCCGTCGTTCCGGCTGTTTCCGCGGCAGTCGCTCATGGCCACGCCGTCGGTGGTGTCGTCGTCGCAGTCATCAAAACGCTCGGCAACGCGCCACAACATCTCGAGCATCTCCACGCCGGTAAGGGGCTCGCTCACGCGGAGCAATAGCTTCCCGCCGCTGAACGTGCCGCTGACCACCGGCGTGCGCGACGTCGAGCTTGGCACGCGCGAGTACATGACGCGCAACGTGTCGGGCCACGTGCTGGTCAAAAATATCCGCGACCTGCTGAACGTGGGCGCCAAAACGCACCTTGTCACGTTTGACATTGTGTTCAAATCGTTTGTTGACGACCGCCACAACTCGCGCACGTCCTCAATCATCGAAAACCTCGGCCGCCGTAGCATGATGTTTGATCCCCGCCGCCAGAGCCTGCAGAGCATCGAGCTGGCCGCGCAGACCGAGGGCCCGCCCCTCAACATCGTCGTCAAGGCCGCGTCGCTGTCGCGGCTCGTAGATATCCTTGTGCTGGGCGCCGGCGAGTTCTCGCCCACCGGCTCGACAATTGGCCCGCCCATCCACTACAAGTTGGACTTGCCCGTGCACACCGAGACGTTCTTTGCGACGTTCCGCAGCTTCTGCTCGCCGCTGGAGCTGCTGTCGATGCTGCGCACGCGGTTCCTGACTGCCGACGGCGCGGCATTGTCGATTCTGCAGCGCCGCCAGGGCCGCAACCCCGAGGTGTTCCCGGCATGGCGCGCCCGCAACAGCAGCGGCGGGGCCGTGGCGCCGAGTTCGCATAGCACAAGCAACAGCCGCGTGGTGGCACAGATCTACGCCAACATCCTCGAGGCCGTGCAGTTCTGGATCACCGAGTATTTCGGCGATTTTGCCGACGACGCCGCCCTGCGCGGCGCCATGGCGTCGTTTATCCGCGAGGTGCTGGCCGAGCTCGGGCAGCCCGCGTACGTCGACGGCCTGCAGGAGCATGCCAAGCGCGTGCATGCGCTGTTTGTCAAGCAGAGCTTCCGGATCGGCGACGTGCCGCGCGGGCTGCCGCACCGCCCCACGGGCCGGCATGCCGTGCACCTACTGTCGCAGCCCGGGTCGGACTCGCTGCCGGCGATCGAGCAAGCCATCGAGGAGATGGATGCGATTGTCGCCGACTATTTCGGCATGGTGAGTTTGCGGGACTGGATGCAGCTGTTTGAGCAGCTGGAGCTGCAGTCGGCCGACACCGCGCAGCTGTTTAGCTACTCGCAGCCCACCGGCGGCGAGGACGACATTGTGATTGCCGACATCTACACTTACCTATCTTCGCTGTACCGCTACAACCGCGACGAGCCCGTGCTGGCACGGCTCCCCGTGGGCGTGCGCGAGCTGGTCAAGCTTCACAACAACCTGGCCGACTATGTGTGCGCGCAGGTGGCGGACCCGCTGATCCACGTGGTGAAGAAAGACCGCTCGCAGCGCATGGCCCACGTGCTCAAGATGCTGGGCGTGCTGCGCACGCGCATGCGGTTCTTTGACATGTTCCCCGACTCGGGCAGCGACTCGGCGTCGCGGGTGCCGTCGTTTCTCGAGTCGGCGATTCTCGCCGGTATTCTCCGACCCGAGAGCCGCATGTTTGCCCAGTCGTGGCTCAAGGCCGGCCACCGGGTGGCTCAGGAGTTTGGCGGCGATTACGACGTCGACTTGGACGGGGCCCCCAATGCGTTGAGTGTCTACGTACCCGAAATCGCGCCGGAGCAGTTGAGGGCGCCGCACGGCGGCGTGCAGCCCATCACGCCCTGCATTGGGTGGGTGATTGAGCGGCTGTTTGAGATTGTGTGCTTTGTGCCTAACATGAGCGTGGAAAACGCCGAGCTCATCAACTTTGACAAGCACCGCTATGCGTTTAATCTCGTTAAAAACATCCAGACCGAGCTGGTGGGCGCGCACGCGCTGGCGCCCGAGGTCCTGGAGGGCCTCTATTCGCAGTACGACTATCTCGTGAACCCGGACCCGCGGCTGTACCGGTTCGACAAGCGGGCATTACGCGAGGCACTGAGCCGCGAGACTGCCGGGCTCAACCGGCAGCAGCTGCGGCAGAAAGTGTTTGCGAGCTGCGTGGCCTCGGAGCTGCAAAAGGCCAAGATCGAGCAGCGCCAGTACGAGTCGCTGCTGGACCGCGGCGGCATCACGCGGTCGGCGTCCAGCACGTCGCTGCGGGAGCGCCGCATGTCGCGCTCCAACCGGCCCGTGTCGACGATCATGGGCTCGCCGCCACTGGTGGGCGGCCTGTTCCCCGGCCAGACGCCGGCGGGAAGCAGCGGCAGCCACGCGCCGTCGGCGGCGGCCAAGTCGCGCATGCGGTTTGGCGCCGGCCTTTTAAAGGCGGTGCGGCCGCTGTCGATGGCGTTCTCGTCGTCGGCAGGCAGCCTGCAGTCGGTGGCATCGCAGGGCGGCTCGGCGGTGCCGGCCACGCCGCAGCTGCAGCAGCAGCCGTCGGTGGTGCCGCCGGGATCGCTGCCGGACCCGCAGGCGTACGACGAGTCTGCGTTCAAGCAGGTAACGACCATCGACCTGTGCGAATGGGCGGTCAAGGGTCCGCGGCAAAACAACGTGCTGCGGCTGGTGCCTGCGTCGGGCTCGGGCACCGCCGAGTACGTGCTGCAGGCGCCGTCGGCGCAGGACGCCCACGAGTGGGTGGCCGAGCTCGAGCACGCGCGTAAGAAGGCGGTGGCCCGGCAGCAGGCGCAGCCGGGGTCCACGCGGGTGTTTGGCGTGCCACTGCAGGTGGTGTCGCAGCGCGAGGGCAAGCCGGTGCCGTATGTGTTTAGCACGCTGCTGAACCAGATCGAGGAGCGCGGGCTTGACGAGGTGGGGCTGTACCGGATCTCCGGGTCGCTGGCGTCCATCAACTCGCTCAAGGCGGCGTTTGATGCCGGCGAGCGGCTGTCGCCCGACGACGAGCGTTACCTCGACATCAACACGGTGGCCGGCTGCGTGAAGCTGTACCTGCGGGAGCTGCCCGAGCCGCTGCTTACCACCGCGTTGTTTGACGAGTTTGTCAAGTGTGCGTCGGTGCCTGCCGACGGGCGCATTGCCGCGCTTAGCGAGGTGATTGCGCAGCTGCCAGAGCCCAACTACGCGGTACTGCGGCGGCTGATCGAGCACCTGACGCTGGTGGTGCAGCACGAGGCCACCAACAAAATGTCGACGCCAAACCTGGCGATTGTGTTTAGTATGAACTTTCTGCCGCCCACGGCCATGGACAAGATGAAGGCCATGCAGAGCATTGTCAACACAATGATCCAGAGCCACCATTGGCTGTTTAGCTAGTATTTATAGATCCGCTAGTCGCTAGTCAGTCTCCTAGTCTCTCCTTGGCTGTCCTGCTCTCATCTTCCTGCTCCCATTCCTGCTCCCATCCTCCTCCTTGAACCTCCACCACTCCCATCCCAATCCGCTTCCCCCTGACCTAACCTCGACCCCCCACTCCCATCCTCCTTGTTCGGAACCAACCGCCGGGACCTACCGGAACCACGCCATCTGACAAATTTGCCCCAGATTTTATCTCCCAAACAAACCACTGGCAAACAACCAGACCCCGCCGGCGGAAAATGTCTTTTTCGTTTGACTGGGACTCGTTCGCCCACACAGAAAGCTTTCTCGACCAATGCCGGTCGCTTCTCACCAATGCGCTCAACCGCAAGAAGCCCAGCATCATCGAAGACACAATTGTGGTGAAGGAGCTGATTTGGGGCCAGCAGCCGCCCAGCCTGGAAATCCTCGAGATCGGCGACCTGGCCAGCGACCGGTTCCGCGGAATCTTTAAACTGACCTACTCGGGCGACGCCCGCATCACGCTGGCCACCAAAGTGCAGGCGAACCTGCTGCATGTGCATACTGCAACCGCACCACAATTCACGACGCCCACGCTTGTGGGAGCGCCTGTTTCGTTGACGATTCCGCTGAACTTGACGCTCAGCGACTTTGTAGTCAACGGCATTGTCATTCTGGTGTTTTCCAAGGCTAAAGGTCTCACGCTCGTTTTCCGCAACGATCCTCTCGAGCGCATTAAAGTCAGCTCCACTTTCGACCAGCTGCCAGGAATCGCCCAGTACTTGCAAGCGCAGATCGAGACGCAAATTAGAGGTCTTTTCCGCGAAGAGCTGCCGGGCATCCTCTATAGAATGAGCCAGCAATGGACGCCCAGCCAGTCGGAGCATATGGTGCGGCAGCTGGCGGTGTCGCCGGCCGCAAAGCCCGTGACGTTTGCGGAAATCGACCAGGAAAAACAGGTCAGTCTCGTCAACATGCTGCATCTCGAGGCAATGGGCCTGTCCCGGCGCACGCTCGGCATCTCCGCGCACCCCATCGTTTCGTCGCTGTGCCGCGCAGAGCTCCGCAACCGCCAAGCAACCCACAATCAGCAGCCGGTCGGACTGCTGGGCGAGGCCATGTACGAGCATGTGCATTCGCAGGCGATCAAGATCGCGAGCTCGGCCAGCCACAAGCCGCGCCGCCGCGTGCTCAAGCGCCGCACCAAGCCGGCGCAGGTCCCAACGCTTGTTGCGGCCGAATCGTGGCCCGAGCGGCCCATGACGCCGCCCGTGCGGCCGAGCTCGGCGCCGCCCATCACGCCGTCGATGCCTGCCGCCCAACCAGTCTCGGTGCCGCCGTCGCCATCCGTGCCCGCGCCGGTGGCGGTCATGCCGTCTGTCGCGCCTATCGTGCCTGCCGTGCCTGCCACGCAGCCGGCCCATGTGCCTGCCGCCGCGCCGGCCCCCAAAGAAAAGACAAAGACTCCTCGCCGCGAAAAAGCCCGGCTCGTGTCCGATACGCGGGCGCTGCTGGCGTCGCTGGTCGGCAAGGACCACTCTACCGACGCCAAATCGGCCATCTTCCCTCGCAAACTCTTCGACGTCGAAGACGAGGCCCCGCCGGCCTACTCTTCGCATGTGCTTTAGCGGTGGTCTGAGCTCTGAGCTCTAGCTTTCTGAGTGTTCTCAGGCATGCTTTAGAGCCTGAGGTTATTTATATGTATATTGATATTTGTTTGAACAGCCAAGCTAAGCATCCAAGGCCTTTTTCGCGAGCTCCAGCGCGCCCTCCTTGGTCTTGTTGCCACCAATAAAGCCGGCAGCGTGCACAAATACGCTGTCCGGCACGCCAGAGACCTTGGAAAGCTCCTCGTCCCGCAGCCCGCGCCAGGCATCGGGCATGGGCTTGCGGCTCTCAAACGAGCCCTGGGCAACCGGCACCGCCTGCAGGCGGAACGAGTCGTTTGAAGGGTACAGCACGTAGGTGATCTTGGCACCAAGCTCCTTCTCAAGGTCGAAAATGTGGCCCGACCACGGCACGTAGCTGTCAAACACCAACAAACGGCCCTCGGAGTCGTACTTTTTGCGGTCGTTCAGAGCAGTGATCACCGCATCGCGAGCAGGGTACCAGCTGCGGCCCAGGTTGCGGGCCTCGGCCTCGAACGCCATACCCATAAGCTCAGACGCCTTGGTAAACTGGCGGTCAACGTCCTCGGGCTTGTCGCTCTCGGTCCACAGCGGGTTCAGGTTCGACACAACCGCCCGCAGAGTCGTCGAGTAGGTGTTGAACCGCGGCTTCACGTCCACAGGGTTCACGCCATTGTCGTATGCGTCCACAGGCTCGATGAAGTTGTCGTAAAGCTTGTTGTAGATGCCATCGATGACCTTGTCGTTTTCCTCGACACCGAGCACCTGGGCAAGCACCCGACGTCCGAAGTGCTTGTAGACCAAGCCAGCGCTGCTCAGCTTGGTGGTGGTGTGCTTATCGTCGAAAGTAGTAGTGAATTCCCGCTGGTGGTGGTCAAAGTACTTTGGCGGCTCGTACCGACCACTCACGTCAACGACAATGTCACAGCCATTAAGCACATCCTCAGTACGCGAGCGGACAACCTCGGCGCCTTTGTACTCGGGGAGCAGCTTCAGCATATAAACCGCAAGCGCCTCGTCGGCATGGAAACTTCCACTGTGGGTGCCAATCTTCATGATATCTGAAATTTTTCGAAGCTTGGTGGGAGGGCCAGACATCTAATCGCTGTAAGCTCAGTATGACTAGTGCATATATGCAGGGTGCCATGATTCAACATTCAACTAGCTTCTGCTCGAGTAAATCAGACTAGTCAAATTAGGCTAGTAAAATTAGGCTAGTTAAATCAGGCTAGTTAAATCAGGCTAGCCAAATCCGGCTAACGTCTTAAGGAGTCCAAATTAGCTCGACAGCCGGGTGAACACGGCATGGCCCTATGCTCGAGCCCAACTATATCATATTCAACACAATAAACTAAAGCAAATATATATCAACCAAGCTGAGCAGCACGCACGCGGTAGTCGTCTACAGCGTGTTCTGGGCCAGAGATGCGCCCGCACTCAATCACAAACAACCGCGCTACCTCCTCGTGTGCCCAGTAGTCAAAGTGCGCAGTGAGGATGCGAACGTACTGGTTCTCAAGCGCCTTGGAGCCCAGCGGGATCACCCAGTCCAGTTGGCCGTAATCATTGAGCTGCTGCAACTCCTTGGTGGTGCTCGTTACAAACTCGCACGACGCCGGCTGCTTCGCGAACAAACCCCACAATTTTTTGGGCTTGAGCGAGAGATCGGCGGCTTTTTTGATCGGCACCGGTGCACCGCACACAGTGGGGTTCAATTGGAAGCACAGCACGTCTGAATGATGCATCACATTGTAGATGCTTCGGACTGCCATGCAACCAAACTGGCGGGACGTCGACAGGCTGCGAGGCACCAGCTGCAGGCCCCGCATATGCAAGAAAAACGCCAAAGGGCTGCCGGTAGTAAACAAATTGGCGGTGTTGAACGTGAATGGCGAGTTGGCCGCGCACTGCGTGGGCTGGTCGCTCAGTAAGTCCGACACAATCAGGCTCCCGAGCGAGTGGCCGATCAGATTGACTTCGCCATGTTCACGGAAGCCCGAATGGTGCTCGCATACCAGCTTGTACAGCCGGTTGGCCTCGCCGGCCGCAGCAGCCAGCATGGCATCGCGATGGTTCGACAGATAGTAGGGCACATCCATCAGCACATCTGTTACTAGTCGGCGCACAGCAGGTACCGTGGGCATGGTGATGCTTTCGACGGTGAACTTTTCATCTCTGTTCATGTTTAGGACCTGTCGCCAATTGACAGGTAAAACCAGGAATTTGGTCTTGGGCCGGAGATGGCCGGCCACGTTGGGCGCCTGCATGACCTTGTTCATCTGGATCCGCAATCGCTCAATCGCATAGGTGAAGTTGACGCTTTCGATGCTCTCGCTGAGTTTCTGACCAATTCCGTGAAATACGAGTAGTAGCTGAGTTACTTGCTCGGGAATATAGCCTGGGTCGTCGCTCAGGCGATCTTCCTGCGAGTGCAGTTCCTTCCACTTAGCCCACTCAAAGTCGCGAAAAGACTCGGTGGCTGCCTCGGGCGTAATACCTGTCAAAAGGCACTGGGCAAGTCCTTCGAGCTTGAAGCGATTGTGCGAAAATACATGCACAGTTCTGGCGCCGGGCACAAACACAAGACATACTTTTAGGTTCACAGATCCCTGAGGCAGCTCAATGCGGGTGACTGCAAGCTCCATGGCGCTCGGCTCGTCAACTGCCGCTTCAAGGATTTCATTGTATTTGGCTGTCCACGGTTGTGTCTGCTCGTATGCGTCAGTAACCAGCTGCTGCCATTCGGGGTTGATGGGCGTCAAGGTGCGGGCGAATACCCAAGATGCGCAATGGACGTTTCCCGTGGATAAACACTTTGGCCAGTAAATTGGCTCGAGGGTAGCTCCTATAACATGATACAGCAGCCGATCGCGCCCTACTGGAACCCCCTTTGCTGCGCCCTCAAGACGATCGGAGATCCCTGGTTGCTGGTTTTTCCGCGCGCATAACCGCGCATTATCGGCTGGGGAGAACGCGCGCCAAGAGCCAGCAGGCTGGATGAGTTTGAAAAAAGTAGTTTGCGAGAATTCAGGCGCCGGGACCTTTGAAGAAACCAGAGGCACCTCTTCATCGATATCAATGGCGAGGTTGTAGAAGTACCACGGCTGTAGAGCCATCATGCAGCTGGGATGCAGGGACGATCGGTCGGGGCCTAACCCAAGATCTCAACCCCTCATTGAGATTGGGGAAAGCGGAAAAACGACAAGTCTAAAAGCAATTAGAATTTTTCATTATTTACAAGCACGGGCAGCCCAAAATACCCTCACTCAACGACTGTTTTTCCACCCCCACCCCAAATGTGACAGGTCACATTCGAGCATCAACAAGGCCCGTTGGGGATTACACACAACTCACCCTCTCGACAATGACCTCTGAGTTATTCTCAAACAAGACCCGCGCCTTTGTGTACGGCATGCAACCGCGTGCCTGCCAGGGCATGCTTGACTTCGACTTCATCTGCAAGCGCGAGACGCCCTCTGTTGCCGGCGTCATTTACCCCTTTGGCGGCCAGTTTGTCTCCAAGATGTACTGGGGCACCAAGGAGATGCTTTTGCCTGTTTACCAGGAGGTCTCCAAGGCGGCGGCCAAGCACCCCGACGTGGATGTTGTGGTGAACTTTGCGTCGTCCCGCTCGGTGTACTCGTCGACCATGGAGCTGCTGGAGTACCCGCAGTTCAAGACGATTGCCATTATTGCCGAGGGTGTGCCGGAGCGTCGCGCGCGCGAGATCCTGCACAAGGCGCAGAAGAAGGGCGTTACCATCATCGGTCCCGCCACTGTGGGCGGCATCAAGCCCGGCTGCTTCAAGATCGGCAACACCGGCGGTATGATGGACAACATTGTGTCGTCGAAGCTGTACCGCCCCGGCAGCGTTGCCTACGTGTCCAAGTCGGGCGGTATGTCCAACGAGCTCAACAACATCATTGCCCACACCACCGACGGTGTGTACGAGGGTGTGGCTATTGGCGGCGACCGTTACCCCGGCACGACGTTTATTGACCACATTATGCGTTACCAGAACGACCCCAAGTGCAAGATCATTGTCCTGCTGGGCGAGGTCGGCGGTGTGGAGGAGTACCGGGTGATCGAGGCCGTCAAGAGCGGCAAGATTAACAAGCCTATTGTTGCTTGGGCCATTGGCACCGTTGCGTCGATGCTCACCACCGAGGTGCAGTTTGGCCACGCCGGCTCCATGGCCAACTCGGACAAGGAGACCGCCAAGGCCAAGAACGCGGCCATGAAGGAGGCCGGTATCTACGTGCCCGATACGTTTGAGCTGCTGCCCGAGGAGCTGGAGAAGGTCTACAAGGACCTTGTGGAGAAGGAGGTGATCACTCCGTTTGCGGAGCCCGATGTGCCCAAGATCCCCATCGACTATGCGTGGGCGCAGGAGCTGGGCCTGATCCGCAAGCCTGCCGCGTTTATCTCCACGATTTCCGACGACCGTGGCCAGGAGCTTGTGTACGCCGGCATTCCGATTTCCGAGGTGTTCAAGGAGAACATCGGCGTGGGCGGTGTCATGTCGCTGCTGTGGTTCCGCCGCCGGTTGCCCGACTATGCGTCGCGGTTCCTGGAGATGGTGCTGATGCTGACTGCGGACCACGGTCCGGCGGTGAGCGGTGCCATGAACACCATCATCACTACGCGTGCCGGCAAGGATCTGATCTCGTCGCTGGTGTCTGGTCTGCTGACGATTGGCACCCGGTTCGGCGGTGCGCTGGACGGCGCTGCGTCCGAGTTCACCTCCGCCTACGACAAGGGCTGGTCGCCGCGGCAGTTTGTGGATACCATGCGCAAGCAGAACAAGCTGATCCCCGGTATCGGCCACAAGGTCAAGTCCCGCAATAACCCCGATTTCCGAGTCGAGGTGGTCAAGGACTTTGTCAAGAAGAACTTCCCCTCGAGCCAGCTGCTCGACTACGCCCTGGCGGTTGAGGAGGTCACCACGTCCAAGAAGGACAACCTGATTCTCAACGTCGACGGTGCCATTGCCGTGTCGTTTGTGGATCTGATGCGCTCGTGCGGTGCGTTTACCGCCGACGAGGTCGAGGACTACCTCAAGAACGGCGTGCTCAACGGTCTGTTTGTGCTCGGCCGCTCCATTGGTCTAATTGCCCACCACCTCGACCAGAAGCGTCTCAAGACCGGTCTTTACCGCCATCCCTGGGACGACATCACGTACCTGGTTGGCCAGGAGACCGTGCAGAAGTCGCAGGGTCGCGAGCGCGTGGAGGTCGACGCCAAGGACGAGAGCGCTGCTCGTGCCAAGTAGTTCAAGTAGATTTAGATACTACAATATAGCCACAAGTCGTGACGAAAGTGCCGACAGTGCTTCTACTGTTAGTCGTCCTAGAAGTAGTTACTTCTAAAGTCTAATAGAGTACAGTGAAAGTGAGTACAGTGAAATTGAGTACAGTGAGAGTACAGTCAGTACAGTCAGTACAGTCAGTAGAATGGAGTGAGTACAGTCACGGGACCTGCATGAGGCTGCAGCTGGAGTGGGGCTATAGCCGAAATGCCGAGCCATGAGTCGGATTTATTCGGACAAGTTCCGCGGCACTCAATTGCTACCAAGAACCCCTCTATTCTCAATTCAGTGGCCATGCAGGGGCTATGGCCCGTGCTGCGTGGACCGCATATGATACCCCACATTTCACTATATAAGCAGGCGAGGTGGTCCGGTTTCACCATGCGGACTCGTCAGTTTACTACGCCGGCTTATTGGCCCCGCGAGCACATCAGCAGCGTCCACAAGTTCCATGATCACTTTGATGTGGCCTATGTGGTGTGGGACCAGCCCGGAGTTAAGGATGCTCCGCCCGCCAGCGAGCGTTACAACCTGCTGTTTCTACACGGAAGTCAGCTCACCAAGGAGATCTGGAAGTACTATGCCGAGCTGTCGTTCCAGGCATGGGGCTCCAAGCTCGACAAAGTCATTGCCATTGACTCTGTAAATCACGGCGATTCTGCCGTGCTCAACAGCGAGAAGCTCGGGGCCTACAACTCGTGGATCGACTTGGCCAGAGACAACAGCCGCGTGCTGCATGCGCTCATTGATGCCAACGAGATCTCAGGCCCGGTGATTGTGATCGGTCATTCGATGGGCGGCACAGAGGCGCTGCTGATGGGCAGCTTTGAGCCGGGCCTGATTGCCGGCGTGGTGTCGCTGGATGCGGTGTGGCAGGGCAAGCTGAACCTCGAAGACAACGACACCATGAGTGCCGTGGCCCAGTACATGTCCGGTCTTCTTGGCAAGATCTACAAGTACGCCAGAGACGATTTCGAGAACTGGGAAGACTACGAGAAGTTCTGCAAGACCCGCTTTGTGACCAAAGGGTTCCACCCCCGCATCCAGCACGATGCCATCTTCGGCCAGGCCTACAAAGACGGCGACAAGGTCATCATGAAGACCCCGAAAGAGCTCCAGGTCGGCGCCTACATGTCGTCCACAGGCACCTGGCCGGCCACGCACACCATCGTCCGCTTCACGCCCGTGCCGGTACTGGCGATTCGCGGCGACATTGAAGACTGGAACCAGCCGGGGACGTCGGAGCTGCTTGCCGAAGAGGTTCCAAATGGCCGCGTAGAAGTCGTTGTTGGCGGCGGCCATCTGATTGCGTTTGAAAAGCCGGACGAGGTGTTTGCGGTGTTCAAGTCGTTTGTGGAGGAGCAGTGCGCCCGGGAAATCGAGTTCCGCAAGGATGTCAGTACCCGCACGCCTCGCGAAGAGCGCCATGCCAGCATTGTGAACCAACTAGGCGAGATGAAGGCTGGCAAACGCTTCAACCCATCCAAGATTTAAATGGTAGCTTTAGAATGGCAGCTAATATACATGTCGCCAGATTGCACCTGTGTGCGTAGGCAACAGAGATGAGTGGTAGCCAGTGCCAGAGTACTGCATTGGTAGAGTAGTGGCTAGTGAGTAGAGTACTAGTGTGTCGCTTGAGCGGCTCAAGGAGATACCCGTGCTACGTTCAAAGAGTCTAGTTGAAAGAGGAGGCTAGTTCTTGCGCTTCTTGATCTGCACAAAGCGCTTGGCCTCGGTGGCCGCCCGGTCAGAAGCCTCCTGCGCAGCCTTGGCCTCGGCAGCGACCTTCTTCTCGGCCTGCAGCTTGGCGTCCTCGTACTTTTGCCGCACAGCTCCCATGATGCTCGAGCTCTGGGTCTTGGCGACCTCAGCGTCCACCTTCTTCTGTTCCTCCGGCGTCATCATCGGTGCAAGGCCCAGCTTGTTGCGCACAGCAGGCATCTTGAGAGCATTGCTCTGGATGATGGAGAAAATGGCGTTGATCGCAAAGTAGTAGCACACGCCAGCAGGCAGCGACATAGTCAAAGGAATGGCAATAAACGGCATCCAGGTAAACAGCTTCTTCATGACGGGGGTCATGTTGGCCGAGCCGGTCTCACCGCCAAACAACCGGAACGTGAGCGAGTACAGGCACGCGGTGATGATCTGCAAGCCGCAGTAAGGATCGGCAGCGGCCAGGTTCGTGAACCAAAACAGACCCTCGGTGGTCATGCCGGGAATGGGCACCTTGGCCATACCACTGAGGGCACCAAACACACCCAGGAAAATGGGCACAGCCAGAATTGGCTTGATCATGCTGAACATCTTGACGTTGTTTTTGGTCATGATCTGCTTGCGGGCAAGCATGGCTTTCTGGATCTCCACCTGGTCGGTGGCTTGTTTGGTCTTCTCCATGAGCTTGGTCAGTTCCGGCTTGATGCGGGCCATCCGCGCAGTGGCATCGGATGCAGAAATGTACAGCGGCAGCATCACGAACCGCAGCCCCAACGTCACGGCCAGAATAGTCGCCCACCACGACAGCCCCGAGTAGACATGGGCAATCTCAAACACATGCTGGAAAAAGCCCGTTGGCCACACCCACGACTTAGCCAGGCCAACCTGCTGGAAGTAGCCGACGTGCTCGGGCAAATAATTAGTGGCTGCAGCAGCCTGGGCAAGAATATCGTGCGTGGGGGCTCCGGAAAGCACGTTGCCGGCCGCCTCGCCTACATGCTCGATCTTCTCGCCAACATGCTCGATTTCGGTGCTGATGGACGACTTGAAGCGGGCATGCAGCATGGATCCCCGAGGAAAACTCAGGCCGACGGCCATGGCGGCCGCCGCACGCGGCATGGCCGGACGCACGCGATATGCGACTCGAGACAACATATCGAGATGACAGATGAAATTTCACTGCTCCTGCATGACCCAATGCACCGGCGACCGATAGGGTCTTTACCACCGCCCTTGGCGGCCTACCTTCATAGGCCCGCGAAAACGATCACATGGAGCCGCTTCTTTTCCACTCGCTTTAATAACGGTCTTGTTTCCGGTCTTGTCTCCGGTAGTCAAGCTACCGGTGCACAGACTACAGGTCAGACTCACATGCCTCTTCTACGGTGTCAAAGGCCTTGCTTTCCGATCAGGCACTATTCACTGGGCAATATCATGAAAAGGATCAACAAATCGCTGGCGGCCAAAGATATTTCTCAAACGCTGGCTTTGTTGTCCGAGTACGCCGACGCAGGCTATCGCCTGCCCACCAAGCCGTGGGACGAGGCCTATCAGCAGATCAAGGCCGCCAAAGACCCGTTTCTCGTGCACACGTTTGCCCAGCTGGTGCCTGCGTCGGGGTACAAGGTGCTTTCCGAGAATTTCAACCGGGCCATTCAGCTATACATTCAAGTCGGCGATACCGAGTCTGCTTTGGCTCTGATCCGCGATATTCAGCTGGCGAATGCCGGCACGTTTGAGCTTTCCTATGAGACGCTGGAGGCCCTTCTTCTGGCGGCAAAGTACCAGGAAGACTCGGCGATTGCCCTGCAAGTTGTGCAGACAATGCAAGAAACCCACAAAAAGGTGTATGCCCGCAGCTTCGGGCTGCTGCTGTCGACGATCCTGCAGGCAGGAGATTTCGACGCCCTGCAGTGGTTCTACAAAAATGCCGCGATTCCCGGTCATGTCGTGCTTGACGATCACTCGTACCTCGGCATGGCGGCGCTGGCAGCAGCTAATTCCGATCCCTACATGTGCCGGTGGGCGGCGCTGAGAATGCGCCGCCGACAGCGAGCGTTGAATGTAGAGCCCACACCTAGCCAGCGACGACGGCTATTTGTGTACCTGATCGAGGCTGCCGCCGGCCAGGGCGAGTACAAGGCGGCGTGCCGGTACTTTGTGCGCCTTCGAGATGCGGCTGGACCGCTCACGGCGCAGGACCTGCCAGTACTTGTGCGGTGTCTTGGAGACCCGTCGCAGGCTAAGCTCAAGGAATTCTTTTACGAGATGTTCACCGAGATGTGCCGCGATGCGGCGTCCAACGAGGCCGTCAAGTCGCTAATGTACGCTGTGTTACTGGCCAGCTGTCTGCGCCACAACTGCTTCACGGAAGCCGTCGAGCTGCACGCGCAGGCCCTCGACGGTGGCGTTGTACTTAACCGGTCGCTACGACTACTAATTGTGGAGCTGGGCTGCCGGGTGTGGAACTGGCCGCTGATCGAAAGCATGGCGTGCCGCGACGCGTACGTGGAGCAGGCGATAGCGCAAGCTGCCGAGTCCATGGGGATGGCCCGAACTCAGTAGTTCCCGGTGGCTCGTTCTCGCACTCTACATCCTGTCTACCTATTTAACGGTTGACCATAAATTGTATATACACCGCTAGACACTGCTAGCTTTACCACCCTCTGTGACCACGCGCCCTAACCCCTCGGGAATTTACATGCGTCTAGGCTTTGTTTACATGTTTCACTCCATGGCCGACGATACCGTCACAGTAGCGGTACGGCTGCGCCCCATGGACGAGTCCGAGGCTGCGCGAGTTAGCGCCAATGGCGCTGTTTTCGAGCAGCTTCGCCGAGTTTCGCCCGGCGCAAATGGCGGCGCCCTGCGCCGAGTGGTCGCGCCCATTGACGACCGCATGCTTGTCTTCGACCCGCCGCTGGACGGTGGTGGCCCTTCAGGGCCTCCCGGCCCGCGCGGCGGCTTCTCCTCGAGCCGCTCGCACGAGCAAAAGTTTGTGTTTGATCATGTTCTTCCCGAAACAGCCTCTCAGCGAGAGGTGTTTGAGCGAACCACCAAGCATCTGATTCCCGACGTGCTGCTGGGGGTGAATACCAGCGTTTTCGCCTACGGTGCAACCGGCTGTGGCAAAACTCATACCATCAGCGGCACGCGCGACGACCCGGGGATCATGTTTCTGGCGCTGGCTGAGCTGTTTGGGCTCATTGACGAAAACCAGCGCACCAAGACCATTGTTGCCAATGTCTCGTATGTAGAGATCTACAACGAGAACCTCCGGGACCTGCTGGTGGAGCAGACCCCGGAGACGCGGCCGTTGCAGCTGCGCGACACCGACGCCCGGCAGGTGGTAGTGGCCGGGCTGTCGACGCACCCGTTTGACTCGGTTGACCGGGCGATGCAGCTGGTGGCAGAGGGCAATGGCCGGCGCGCCATGTCGGCGACAGCGGCCAACGCCACGTCGTCGCGCTCGCACGCCATTCTCAGCATCGAGGTCCGTGTGACGTCGGACCGCCAGCAAACCCGCAGCGTGTTCAACATCATCGACCTCGCCGGCAGCGAGCGCGCGGCGGCCACTGAGAACCGCGGCATCCGTCTAACCGAGGGCGCGTGCATCAACCGGTCGCTGCTGGCGCTCGGCACCTGCATCAAGGCGCTGGCCGGCCGCAAGCGGGTGTATGTGCCGTACCGCGACTCGAAGCTCACGCGGCTGCTCAAGTCGTCGCTGAGCGGCTCCTGTCGCACGGTAATGATTGTGTGTGTTGCCCCCACCTCCAAGCATTTCGAGGAGACGCTCAACACGCTCAACTACGCGAACCGGGCAAAAAATATCCGCGCCCGCCCCGTGCGCAACGAGACGCGAGTCAACGGGCACGTGCAGGCCTACCGGCAGCGCATCACCCAGCTGCAGGCGGAAAACGCGGTGCTCAAGGACCAGCTCAATGACCACGAGGGGGGTGCCACCGGCGGCAGCGCCAACGGCATGGCACGCGTACGGGAGGCCATCCAGACCGTCGAGGGCATCAGCGCCTTCTACGCCGGCTCCCGGTCCGAGTTCGTAGGTGCCTATTGCACCAAGCGCGAGCTGCTGGCGCGGTCCAACGAGCTCAAGCTGGCTCTCGAGCTAGTGCCGGTGCTGGCAACCGGCGAGGCTCGGGATCGCGCGGTAGCGCAGATCGAGGCCGAGCTCGCGGCCATCCGCGAGCAGTACAACGGGCTCAACCCGGACCGCATGAGCTATGCCCAGTTCATCGAGAACGAGCATGCTCTGCGCCGGGCCGAGCTCGAGCAGGCGGGGGTGTCGGAGCAGCTGCTGCAGTACTTTGACACCAAGATCGAGCTGCTGATCCAGCGCAACGAGGTGCAGGTCTTGGGCCAGCTGCTCGACCCTGCTCGAAGCGACGCGTATCCTCTAGTGGATATGCTCAAGTCGCTACATGCTGATGGCCATGCTAATTAAGGGTAGCAGTTTCGGCCGGAAGCTGTAGCACTGCCACCTGCTGGAGTCTCCGCCGCCTGTTTCGCTGCCACTGCTGGCATTCCACCTACTACCCCAGCAGTCTAAATTATTGCGCCGTTTGGCCATTCGTATTTAATTAGTTATTGCATTGCTTAAACTGGCGGTCGCGCCATTGCCGTCCCTCTCACGTGTCGGTCGCTGTGACCTGCCCGATGCATAACAGGTCGCTGTGGCTGCACCCCCGGACTATAGGGTAGGGTCAAACACTGGAGATAACCAACTCGGTCCCAGACCCAGATAGGTAGCAGCATGATCACATTTTTCAGAGGACACCCTACAGATAATCTTCTTCCTCGGCTGAAAGTGCTGAGTGCAGCCACCAAAGTGCTGGCCAATCCTCAGCCCGATGAAGAGGACGACGCTACTCGGCACCCGTTGACCTACGGCCCCGATGAGGGTGCTCTGCGGGTGCGAGAGCAGCTGGCCAAGTGGAACAATCGGGTCAGTCATGGAACTGCCACGGCCGATTGCCTCAATTTGACCAACGGTGCCAGTTTCGGCGCTGCTGGCGCGCTGATGCAGTGCACGGACCCGAAATTCACTCGCCAAGCGTTTATTGTGTCGCCGACCTACTTTCTCATCAACAAGGTTTTCAAGGATGCCGGCTTCGAGGGCCGCATGAGTGCGGTGGAGGAAACTGACGACGGAATCAACCTGGATGAGCTCGAGAAAGCGTTGGAACTCGACAAACAGCAGCACGGCTCGGAGTTTGGCGAAAAGCCCAGCCCAGAGGTGTTCCGTTATGTACTCTATGTGGTTCCCACCTTCAGCAACCCTGGCGGCCACACGCTGTCGCTGGAGCAGCGCAAGCACTTGATTGAGATTGCTCGCAAGTACGATCTGCTTGTTTTATGCGATGAGGTCTATGAATGGCTTGATTTTTCCCAGGATAAGACCCGACCGCCGGTTTTGGTGACACTGGACCGCGAGACGCTGCCAGAGGGCAGTATCGGCAACGTGATTGCAAACTACACTACTTCTAAAATCCTCGGGCCCGGGCTGCGGGTGGGCTGGCAAGAAGCGGCAACTCCGCAGCTGGCATTCCATTTGTCGCAGTCGGGCGCGGTCATTTCGGGCGGAACCCCTGCCCATCTCAATACGTTCATTGTTGGCGAGCTTGCCCAAAGCGGAGAAATAGATGAGGTGATCGAAGATCTCAACCGAATCTATGGCGAGCGGGCCAAAGGATACCGTGAGGCTATGGAGAAATATTTGCCAAAGGGAACGAAAATCGCCGGCGGCGAGGGCGGCTACTTCTTCTGGGTCACCCTGCCCAACAGATACGATGCCGAGGCTATTACTAAGGCGTGTGCAGGCCAGAAGATTATTCTGGCCCCTGGTCAGCATTTTGAAGTTGACGGCGATCCCCGTGGCTGGGGTAAGCACTGCTTCCGGGTATCGTTGAGCTACTACGACAATAAAGATGCGATTCCTGCGATTAAAAAATGGGGTGAGATCTGTGCTGAACATTATGCTAAATAAGTAAACCTGGATTTCCATTTTCTTTTGAGTCCAACTCGGGCCTCTCCTGAAAAACTGATCATGTGCGTAGTCATGCATATTTAGCTTACAAAAATAGCGCAGGGCTAGAGGGTAGGGGCGAAGTACCAAGGCTGCAAGCAGGGCGGAAAAAAAAAAAAAAAACGAATGGTAGAGAATAATATTCTATATGGGTTGTCAATAGCCATAAATATCGGAAAATGGAAAATATGAAACTACTCAACTATTCATTCTCCATCTCTTTTGCCCCCCATGACCTATTTCTGTCACCTGTTGCATAGCTTTATCACCAAAGCAAGGTGACTGAATCGACCTCGATTGGGATATGTAACAAGCACACGATCCGGGCAGGGGTTGGGCCGTACCCTGGAATGCGTTGCTGGGCAACCGGCTGCAGAGCAGAGCGACGTATAAGGACTAGTATCGACCACCCTCAAAATTGTACCCCCGAAGTAAAAATCAGAGGTCCTTTCTGCTTTTCCATTTCAAATCTCACTCCGAGGAAGCTTTAATTAGCCTGTCCTCCCCAAATGAGTGTGGTATACCCGTATCACTCCTTCCCCCCTTATTCCAATGACCCTCGGAACTCCGGTGCTGCCGGTTACCCGCCGGTAACTCCGCAAAATTGCGGTCCTTGGAATTATTCTTCGGTTGGCGGCGCCACAAACTATCCCCCGCCGCCACCGCAGCCCCAACAGGCCCCACCGGCCCCAACGGCCCCAACAGCTCCGCAGCAGGCCCAACCGTCGGCCCATGGCGATCAGATGCACGCAGGCTGGTCCTCCAATAGCATTTGGTCGCAGGGCTACGCACCCTCTTGGCCGCCGGCAGTGGTCGGAGCCAATGGGCCGAGTCCGGTAGGCCCGGTTTCCAACCCGGATTCGAGGCACTCAAGCGTGAGTATGGCATCGTCACAGTCGCAAATGTCGCAGATGATGCCCTATAACTATTACGTGCCTCCCCCGGCCCCGCAACCGTTTTACGCATACACCTATCCGTATGGAGCGCAGCCTCCGATGGTGCCCGGGCTAGCCTCGGGACCATCGGTTGCGTCGGTCCCGGCAGTTCCCTCGGTTCCTTCGGTTCCCGGCGTGCCTGCGCTTCCTTGCAAGTGCGATTTTACGCCCGGCACCAACGATGCTCCTCCTTTGGACTATAACATTGACCAGATGTCTGACTTCCTCAGTACTATGGCGTATGGGATCATGTCCGAGCATCGGTCGGTTTGGGACAGTGCGCAGCAGCAGTCTTTCCGGCAATTTGCGTACATGGTTCTTGGATCCACGCGGCTTTCCAAGCCGACGATCATCATGGCGCTGGTGTACCTTTCCAAGCGGTGGTCGCTGTGCGACGTGCCCGAGGATAGCGACGCGCATGCGTTTTATGTGTTTTTTGTCATTTCGCTGGTGCTCGCCAACAAGACCCACGACGACAACACGTTTACCAACGCCTCGTGGTGCCAGGCCACCGGCCTGTCCACGGGCGAGATCACAAAATTCGAAGCCGCATGGCTCGCCAAAATTAGATGGAGCTTGCACCTCACCGGCACCGAGTGTGAGGGTTGGCACAAGTGGCATGAATGCTGGATGGTCTTTAGCGGCCAGTCCAGCTGCCCGGCCCACTCGCCCAGCTCCACTCCCGGCGTGCAGTCGCCGATTGGCCCGGCCACGCCTGCGTATGACACCGTAGACCAGCCTGGTGCCTATTGCGACGCTCCGCCGGGGCTGTGGACGATGCCGTCTGCAGTTGGCGGCGAGGTAGCCGCCTTCTAGAGGGTGACTTTTCGGTCCCCTGCTCTCTCTCCTTTTTTATTCATCGTTTTTTGATACCCTGACGATCTTTATGGTCCACTCAGTTCCCAATATCTGACTGGATTAATTCTTAATATATTGGGAACAGTTTTGATGAATTGTTTATTTTTAATTTAGGATTTTGTTATTATTGATTAATGTTTTTGTATTTGTGGTTGGGCCAAGTTGGCCTAATTGGCCTAATTGGCCTAGCAGGGACGGGCGGTGGCCGAGGTGCAGCCGACGGTGCAGAGGGCTCACGCCATATCCCCCACAGAACCGGTCGGGTGCCTGGACCCAAGAAAAAAGTCTGGGGTGAAAATCTTGTGCTGGGACCCGATTATGCAGGGTTGTTCCGAATGTTTCCGGGGCAGCTTGGGCTCCGGTACCGGAATCTTGGCTGCAGAAAAAAAAAGTGTTTGGTTTTGGTTGAGAGATTTTTTTAGAAAAAATTTAGACCATCGTCTAGATAATAAAGCTAGTGTCGGGAACGCCTCCGTGCCTTGTCTAAGCCGAACCCCCAAGGAGGCTCGGCCGGCGGCCTCCAACCACGCCAGGGATGGGGCGGCCGGTGACGTAATGCGGAGAAGGGCAAGGGCGGGGCTCCCGCTTACCCCATATTTGTTGCTTTGGACCTCCCACCCCACTTGATTTTCCTGTCTTATCCGGCAGATCTCACCGTTCAGATCGCGCCCCTCTTTGCTCGGATAGTTGAGATTCCGAGCGTTCAAAAGCCATCCACCGTCTGTTTCTGGGTATTTTCTTAGCTTCAGCCCCACCTATACTCCTGTTCGTTTGCCCTAATCTCGGTTCGTTTCCCCTCCCCCCCCCTCAATCTCTAGATATGGCTTCGTCGGCAGCCGCCCGCACAAAGGACTCGGAACTGCCGAGACCCTATAAATGCCCCATCTGTGAAAAGGCCTTTTACCGGCTCGAACACCAAACTCGACATATCCGCACTCATACTGGCGAGAAGCCGCATGTGTGCTCGTTCCCTGGGTGCTCCAAACGGTTCAGCCGCAGCGACGAGCTGACCCGCCACTCGCGGATCCACACAAACCCCAACTCGCGGCGCAACCAGCGCAATCTCAAGGACGTTAAAGAGGCCATCCATGACCTCGACCAGAGCATGCCCCCCAACGGCATCCCCGGCGGCATCCCGCACCCCATCCACGTGCCGCATGTGGTGACGCACCCACAGCCCGGAGCCGGCGTGCCCATGGCTCACAGCTACGGCTCGGGCCATTCCAGCAGCGGGCCCAGCTCGGGCGTGCCCAGCGGTAGCGGTACGCCTACCACCACTTCGCCCACAATGGGCCCGGCAACGGGCATGGCGTTGCCCCCCAACGGCTTGCCGCCGCTCGGCACACCCATGATGCCCATGGGTCCCGTGGGCCCCGTTGGCCCCGCCGGCATGAGCCCGGCCGCCCCGTCGACACCGCACTACCCATACATGATGGCTATGCCGCCGGTGGTGCAGAGTATGCCGGCGTCGCCGCAGGTCAACCAGGCCAGCTACTGGCAGCCGCCGGTGGGCGGCCAGCAGATGTCGCGGTCGCACTTTGATATCCACGCGCTGGCGGCCGCCGCCACCCAGCAGTTGGAGCGCGAGCGGTCGGTTGGGCCGGGCGGTTTCCAGTACCCGCCGATGCCGCCGTCGGCCCAACATTCCCAGAGCCAGAGTCCTCAGGGCCAGCCTGGCCAGCCTCAGCCCGGTCAGCCTCAGCCCGGCCAGCCCCAGCAGGCCCCGAACCAACCCGGCCAACCCGGTCAGACCGGCCAGGCCCCTCAGACCCCCCAGCAAGCTCCTGGCCCTCACGGCCTGGGCCACCCCGCAACCGCGCATGCGCCACCGCACCGCCAGCGGTCCACGCCGACTCTCAGCAGCTACTTTGGCCACGCGCACACCACGCCGTACGAGCGGCCGTTCCGGATCGCGCCGCTGACGGCGCTCAGCGGCCACCGGCCCGCCGGCTTCGACTTGGACCACCCGTCGAAGCGGTCGCGGCCTGGGTCGCCGTCCAACACGGTGCCGCCGTCGCCGGCCGTCTCGCGGCCCACTACGCCGAGCCCTGAGCACACCCCGCTGGTGACGCCGGCCCACTCGCCGCGGCTAGGTGCCAGCAGCGACGTGCATCTGCCGGCGATCCGCAGCCTGCCGATTGCGCGGGCTGCCGGGCCGCTCGACACTCTGGAGCCTGCGCCGGCGCAGTTTTCCAGCCTGCGCTCCACGGCCGATCCGCGGTCGGGCGCGGCCACCCCGCTGATGCGCTCGCCGGCCATCTCGCGGGCGTCGTCGCCGCCGCTGCCCAGCAGCCACCGCGTGGCCGTCAGTGACCTTATCAATCCTGCGTGAGCAGAAACGGTATTTATTGATCTGTGATCTTTTATTCTTAAACCGCAGCCGCAGCCGTAGACTTTGCTGTTGCCTTAGTATTCTTAGTGGTATAGATTTGCCTGATCTCTACTAGCCTGAGTCCTGGCTGTCCTAGGTCCTGGCCATCCTGGGCTGGCATCGAAAGGGTCAGACTATCCTGACCTGATGTTGGTCTAGACTCCAGTCTGCCTGGTCTGTTTCTGCCTGGTCTGCCTGATCTCTGCCTGATCTCTGCCTGATCTCTGCCTGAGCAGGCGGTCTAGGCGGGCCGTCTACAGAATCGAGCCACTGGGTAAGGTTCGTCATGCCTGCGCTCAGCGCGCTTGTGCACCGCGAGAAACGCGCCCATCATTTGTGTACCTCCATTGACTCGCTAGATGCGGAACTGGCCCGCCTGCACACTTCGGACCGCCCCGGAATACCCCCCATGTCGGTTACGGAAGTTTGCGGGCCGCCTGGCGCAGGGAAAACCGCAGTGGTCATGGCGCTGATGCTGGACGCGCTGCGGGCTGGAAAACACGTGTTGTGGGCGGCTGCGGGCGGCCGGCCGTTTGCAGTACGCCGTTTGGGCGCATTGCGTGGGTTTCGTCCCGAAATGCACCGCCAGCTCACATGTTTGCCGCTCTCCGACTTGGCAACCGTGCTGGTGCTGGCGTCCAGTCCTCGCGCCCGCTGCGACCTGCTGGTGATCGAGCATTATAACGAGCTCGTGCCGGAGACAGCAGCCAGCGGTCGCCAGGCGGCTACGGCCGTGCTGGTCGACGCGTTGAGCGAGTGTGCCAGCGACCGCTGCGTGGTGGTAACGAGTGACATGCGGCAGGACCGCGGCGCTGTGCCTGTTCTCGCGCCGGCTCTGGCCACAAAACTGCCACGATTGTTGCTATACCGCGACGGCGAGGGTCTGCTGCGGGGGTTTACCCCATCCACGGGTTCTCTCGTTGCCGACGCGGACGCTGCTGCTGCTGCTGCCGAAGTGAATATCTCCAGCGACATCAGCGACATCAACGTCCATATCGCCAGCAGCTCGCAAAATGCCTCCGACGTCCCTGATCTCTGCGACAGCTCCTTTGACTCGCAGTTTTCCCAGGTCTCTCAGGTCCCAATATCTCAGGTCCCGGTCTCTCAGGTCCCGGTTCCTCAGATCCCGGTCCAGATTGATGCATCGGCCATCTCGGTCCTATCTCCCGGCCCTCTTTCAGAACCACCGGAGCCGCTAGAGCCGCAGCCCGGGCTGGAGCTGATCGAGTCAGTGTCTGAGGCAGATGGCGAAGACGGACCCCCTCGTAAAAAACCTCGCCAGCCAGATTTCATCCCCTGCAGTCAGCTCGAGTTTGGCCTGGAAAGAATATAGCATTAGCATCTAGAAAAAAGAATTATACCCTCTCGTAAAACACAATGTAGGCAGCGTTGGACTCGCCCGGCCCGTGAGGCAGCCGGTGCACGTACTCGTCGTCCACATTGTACCATTGTCCCTCGACCTTGATGTCGGCAGTGTAATGCCCGACCGTGGCCGACGGCCCGTGGTGATACACCACTGCAAATGGCGTGTACACAGCCCCGCCCTTGCAGTCAATGCTAAGGTTTGACACCGCGATGGGTTTGGAGATCTTGCCGAAATCAAACGAGTCGCCCTTGCGCAGAAACGTGAACCGCTTGACGTGCACAATCAGCACCGGCGGCACGCGGTCAAACTGCAGCTGCTTGGTGGCCGAGACCGTGCGCGAGCGGTGCTCCAGCTGCAGATCCTCCACAGCAAGCATATGGTCTACAGCCTGCTGCAGCGACGAGATCTCGGGCGCGGAAATGTCTACGCATACCTGCTGAAAGCTCTCGACGGTGACCGACGGCGGCTCGGCCGCCTTGCGCAGCTCGCTTCGCAGCTTGCCGCCAAATATACTAAGAATCGGGTTGGTGTGATCGGTGCGCCCTGCCTGCAGAGCCACGATCTTTTTGTTGCTTTTGCCCACCTGCGTCCACTCGTCCTGCTCGTCCTCCTCCACAGGCATCTGCAAGTCGCGGTCCTCTTGAGTGCGCTCGGCATTGTCAAAGTCTTCTTCCAAGGTGTCCAGCAAGTACCCCAGAAACTCCTGCGCGTCTTCCTGCCGCCCCGGCTCCAAGTGCCGGAAGTTGGGGTGGCTACACACAATGCGATAGAATCGCTCAGCAGTGAGCACCCGCGTTGCCGGCAACGCATACTCGCCGCTAAACCCCACTAGGCCGGCCAGAATTGGGGTATCGTTTTTGATCTTGAAAACGGTGTTGTTTCGGATGTCGCACAGCAGCGAGTACATTGGCCGGCAGTGCACTAGCGCCTGCAGCACTGCGTTGAAAAAGCACATGTTGCATGTATTCTGTAACCCACGCGGTTCCACAGCAATCTGCGACTGGTAGTTGTGAGTGGCCAGCACCGAAAAGAGGCTTTTGCGGGCTCCTAGTGCCGGGCTAGGCTTTTCACGCAGATCTGGTGGAGCCGGAGCCGATCCATTCTGCGATCCATTCTGCGAGCCAACCGATCTAGGCAGACCGTTCAGCGATCCAGGCAGACCGTTCAGCGATCCAGACAGGCCTTTCAGCGACGGAGACTCTGCCGGCTTTTTATGGTGCCATCCATTGGCACGGCCATTAAGCGACGACGGTTGCGGAGGCGAATCAATCGTCAACAGTCGCAGCGGCGTATCTATGAGCACGACGCCCGAACCAGATAAATTAGGAATAACGGGGTATATTCTTGGCCCCACCAACCGCTTCTCGCCACTTTGGCGGCTCCCTAAGGACCATGGAAGCTTCAACGGGGTCTCTGAGCAGCGTTGTATCGAGTCCTCTGCTGGGCCCTTTGACGTCCCATTCATCATGTAAGACGGACCGCTCTGCTCAGTCCCGCGAGCTCACATGAGCCCATGCGGCTCACAGGCGGTTTAGCCAAAAAGCTATAGTCTTGAGAAAGTAGGTACGCGGCCAGAAGATGCTGGCAGGTCGACTTGAACCTTTGCTGAAAAACAAGTCTCTTTCTTTGGGCTTCATCGCGCGACATTTCCCCATTTAGCGAGCCCAAGTTATCTAAACAATCTCCTCGGCCTCTCTCAGATTCAGCTCCACACTCAGCTGAGGACTCAGCCGCAGACTCAGCCGCAGCCTCAAACTCGGCAGTTATCTGGCTCATGAAATCGTCGCACCCACAGGTGGCCGATTCCAGCCCCACAACGTACTCGTTAACGCTGTAGATCGATCGCTTACCGTCGGTGTGTTGCACGCATTGCTGAGCCTCAATTGCATTCAATGCAGCAAGGAACCGGCCAGGGAACATATGATTCAGCGCAACCAACAGCCTGGTTTGGTGCTCGCTCACCTCCAGGGTCCGGCCGTAGGAAACGACGCGGTCGCCGGACGCGGTTTTGAGGGCCTGAAATAGTTCCATAACGTAAGGGTGCTGCTGTCTGGGCCAACTTCAGTTCACACCTGCATTCAGCACTTACAGCACGCGTCAAAATTTTTCACAATCGCCCTACTGACGAGCACGCGCTGCAGCAATGTACCTGCAGGCCGTTGAAGATCCGCGAATTGCCAGGACCTGCTTTTTGTAAAGCCGATTGGGGCTCCATTCATAGTCTAGCTTGCCTTGCTTGTATGCGGGACTCAGGTGTCTATCCAACTGCTAAACTCGACTCTACATAGCCAATTCTATTTTCGTGTTTCACCGCTATCTCCTTAGCATATGCTATACCCTGCATGTGCACATCCTCATCTTGCTTATGCACCACGTGCGCAGAAACCCGGACCTGCTTAGAGGAGCATTAGCCGTGCAGCATCCACCTTGGCAAACGCAACAGCCCCCAGAGCTATGGAGGTATCGTCCCGAAGTCGAGCTGTTTTTTTTTTCTGGACAAACCAATTAGTAGCAATTAAAAGAGATACTTTTTCAACAGGTGGGCTGTTCTTGTTAACTGCACCTTCGATCATGGGTTGCAGATGCAGCACGTGCGGGGGCAGGACCTGCAGATATACGGCACTATGCAGTAAGTATATGAAGGCCCGATAAGCCACATCGATTGACCATCACGAAATTTCACATGGGCAAACAAGCAGCCGCTAGTGAGCGAAGCGTCCCCGCTTCCGATGATGAGGGCAATGTGGCCGTGCACCAGCACAAGCCCCGCGTGCTCAACCGCAGCTGGGGTGCGATTTTCAATGTGATTTGTGCCGGTGTGGCTCTGATGTCGGATGGTTATCAAAATAACCTGATGACGGCCAGCAATCTTGTTTTCAAAGAGAAATACCCTACTGTCTACACTTCTACTATGTCTACCCGTGTTTCGAATGCCCTGCTTGTTGGTGAGGTTATCGGCATGGTCTGCATTGGTTTGACTTGCGACCTGATGGGCCGTAAGGCGGCCATTCTGCTCACAACTTCATGCATGGTTATTGGTGGCATTCTCGCCACTGCTGCCCATGGCAAGACGACTGAGGGCATGTTCTGGATGATTATTGTGATGCGTGGTGTTGTTGGTTTTGGTGCCGGTGGTGAGTACCCTGCATCAAGTACGTCTGCGTCCGAGGCTGCCAACGAGACTGTCAAACGACGAGGCGGTGTTTTTGTGATGGTCACAAACTTCCCGCTGGCTATGGGTGGTCCGTTTAGTATCATTGTGTTTTTGATTGTGTGGAGTGCGGCCGGCGGCTACGCTCATTTGAGCACAGTTTGGCGTGTGTGCTTTGGTATTGGCTGCATTTGGCCTCTGCTGATTTTCCTGTTTAGATGGCGCATGTCCACCACTCAATTGTTCAAGAAGTCTGCGTTTAACCACCGGTCCATTCCCTGGCTGCTGGTGGGCCGCTTCTACTGGAAGCGGTTGATTGGTACCTGCGGTGCGTGGTTCCTTTACGATTTCATCACCTTCCCCAATGGTATCTTCTCGGCTACCATTATCAAGAGCGTTTTGGGTAGCCATGGCGGGATCAAGCGGACCATTGAGTGGCAGTTGCTGCTGGGTATCATTGCCATTCCTGGTGTGTTTGTTGGAGCCTTCCTTTGCGACCGCATTGGCCGCAAGTGGACTATGATCATTGGCTTTGGCGGATACCTCGTGTTTGGTCTTGTTATCGGCATTGCGTTTGAGCAGATCTCCAAGATCGTGCCCCTTTTTGTTGTCTTTTACGGTTTGTTCAACTCGTTTGGTAACTTGGGTCCCGGCGATATGATGGGTCTCATCTCGTCCGAATGCTATGCCACTGGTGTGCGCGGTACTTTGTACGGTTTGTCTGCAGCTGTCGGTAAGGCCGGTGCTGCCATTGGTACTCAATGCTTCAAGCCCATCCAGAACAACCTCGGCGAAAAGTGGACGTTTATCATTGCCGCCATCATCGGTGTTTTGGGTATGGTTGTGACGTGGGTGTTTGTTCCTCATCTGCGGGAGGACGACCTGATGCTCGAGGATATCCGGTTTGCCGAGTACCTGCGTTCTCATGGCTACACCGGAGCCATTGGTACCGAGGGAGAGACCATCGATACCGATGTCAAGGAGGACGAGGATTACCAGCGTGCTCACCTCACCGCGTCCCACTAATGTATATGACTAGTAGTATTCACGGCATGCCGTGCAGTTTAGTATGATTTAATATCTCCCATTTCCAGTATGGCTCACTTATGACCACGATTCTATTGGCTTGAGATGGGTGGCTCAAGATTGGCTGCCAGTTCGAGTATAGCGACCATGCATGTCACGTTGATTAGCTTTTATACACCTACTGACTCTACTGGGTCTGCTGGACCTGGACCTAGTCGTCGTCCTCGTCTTCCTCCTCTTCATCGTCGAGGTCATCATCATCATCGTCGTCGAAGTCGTCTTCGTCTTCGACAGAGCCTTCGCTCGCATCAGACGCCTCGTCGCTGTAGTCCTCACTCTCTTGCGCAGACACATCCGAGGCCTCGAACTCAGAGCCCTCCTCGACCTCTTCTTCGTCGGGGTTGGGCTCCTCGTCATCGGGGTTCGCCAAAAACGACCAACCACCAGTAGCAAAGAAGTCGTGGGTGTCGCTGGTGATGGTCTTCATAACCTGGGGCCATGCCAGGTTCAGCGGGCCCTCGTAGAAGGGGATATCCATCTCGTTGAGCCAGTCCTTGACGCTGTCGAGCTGGTCCACGCTCACGGTGTTGATGTGAGTGACAGGCTTTGAGTAGTCCTTGTAGATGAAGACCATATCAAAGTTCTTTAGACCAAACTGCACGCGCTCGAGATTGACCAGCTCCACCTCATCCAGCGGCACCACCAAAAACGGAGTATCGATAAGATGCACCAAGCAGTCGGTGGTGGGTTGCAGCAGCACGTTGGAGCGGAACGGCACACCGTTGAAGCCGAGCTCGCGGAAGGGGATATCCACCGAAAGCTTGCCGTTGGACGCCTTTGAGATCTGGTCGGCAAACGCATTGAACTCCTTGTTCAGGGTGGCCCGCAGCCGGCGCTCTTCCTGCTCCATTTCCAGCTCATCCTCGTCGCCGTACCGGTAGCGGCGCTTTTTGTTGCCGGTATCGTCAAACGACATGTCGGTGGCATCTCTGTAGAACTGGATATCCTTTGTTTTCCGCTTGCCGATCATGATGGGGTTTTTGAGGTGCATGTGCACCAGCACAATCAGCTCGTTGTTCGAGGGCTGGAAGAACAGGTTCGAGACGTTGGAAAACAGCACCTCGATCTGCTGCTCCTTGCCCAACGGCGACTGGTAGCGCAGACCATTTTTGTGGATCTCCAACGAGCCAGCAACCCGCTTGCCCTCGGGCATGGGCCGCACAAACACGGGCTCCAGCCGGGGCGGACGGCGGTCGCGCACCTCGATCAGCTTCTCCTGCTGGACCACGTCCTCCATGACCTTGCGTTCCTGGTCGCGGCGCACGGTCTCGCGCTTGAGTTCCTGGATCTTGCGGAATGTCTCGTTCATGCGCTCGGTGTCGCGGCTGCGGATCGTGACGCTCTTGACAAACGTGGCTTGTGGGTCCTCAAACGGGATCTCGTCCTTGCGCCCAGCGCCTGTATCGGGGCTGTTGAAGTTGAGCCGCAGGTACACATAGTCGCCCTCCTCGTTTTTGGACCCGTTCTTGTAGGTGTTGATGTGGAACGGCACAGGCCGCCCGGAAATCGGCAGAATGATGGTCTGGGCCCGTGTGTCCACCATCACCCGCAGGTCCTTGACGGCCTGGGGCAGCTGGGTCTCGCGCTTGTAAGACTCGAACCGCTTGAAAACGGGCAGGCTGTCTTCCTCGTCGACTGCTTTTGCTTCCGAGTACTGCGAGGTACCACGCTCCTGCAGCCGCTGCTTGAGCTCCTGCTGGTGCTGCAAGATGCGCGCACCCGAGTCGTCGTGCTCGCGCTGGCTCTTGCGCACGTTGTGGCCGTTGCCGGACTTGGCGGCGTTGGCTCCACGCGTGCGGGTGGCCCGCTCGGCCTTGGCCTTGGCCTCCTCGTCCTCGTCCTGCTTGAAGTACAGCGAGATCTCCTCGCGCGATTTGGGCGAGTCGGTAAACACAATCGGCGCGTCCTCGGTCACCCGCAGCGTGTCGGTGAGCCCGAGGATATAAGGCTGGCCGTCGGCGCCCTCGAGGTCCTTGAACGACACTTCTACGGTAACGCACATGCCGTCCTTGAGCTTGTGATGGTTGTCGGCAGTTAGCGACAGCTCGAGGTTGCGGGGCTCGATGCCAATGCCGTAGCCTACCGACGCCGAGAGCTTGTCGACCAACGACGGCTCCTTTTCGGCAAGGTACTCCTTGGCGGCAGCATAGACCTCGCTGCACTGCACGCCGTCCTTGATGGCCGAAAGCGCCTTCTTTTGGACCGCCAGCAGCAGGTTGTAGTTGTGTTCCTGCTCTTTGGTGGGGTCGATAAGATAGGTGCGGGCAATGGACGAGCAGTAGAACTTGTAGCGCAATCCCAGCGAACAGTAGATGACGCCGGCCGTCAAGCGGTTCTTGTCGGACACGGCATTGTGCGACAAGTCGAAATGGCCGCCGGACTCAATCAGCGGCGCGTAGGACCAGTCAAGGTTGGCAGTGTCGAACTCGGAACCGAGCTTGAACTTGCGGAACAGCTTGGTGTTGTCAATGACTGCCGACACCTTGTTGGCAAAGTCGGCATGGGTGATTTTGGCATCCTCGTCCACCAGCGTCGACATCTCGTCGGCAAAGTACATGGTCATGACGCCCATGACGGCCTTGGACGCGGTGCGGATTGCCCGCAGCTCGTCCTCGTCCTTGTTTTCGAGCAAAATGTCAAACGCGGCCGACACGTCGACGCGTTTGTCGCTCGGCGCGACCTTGTCGAGCTCCTCGCGCCACACATCGGCAATTGCGCTTTGCGGGTCGTCGCTGGCAAACTCGCCAATAGTGCCGTTGGCGGGCACGAGATCCTTGGCCATTTCCGCAAACACCTGGCGCGATTCCTCGGCGTCCTTGGACCGCACGCGGATCTCCACGCCGGGCGATTTGAGGTCCTCTAGATGCTTGCCCTGTTTGGCGGACGTGATGATCACGCAGCGCTCGGGGGTCACCGAAATTGCGGTGTTGGCAAAGGGGTACCCCAGCAGCCAGATGTGCAGGGCGCTGGTGTGCTTGCCTTGGGTGTCTGTGTCGCCCTTGCCAAGAGTGGTGATCAGAGCCGAGATCGAGTCGAAGTCTTTATCGTCTTTGATGCTTCGCTGCAGCAAGTGAAGTCGCCGCTTGAACGCGACCGAGTCAATGCTCACAGACATGATGACGTTCTCTCCCACCCGTCGGTTACTACTCCTCTCCCACTCTCCCTACTCAGCTCCTCTAATAAGCTTCTCTAATAAGCTCCTCTAACAAGCTACCCAGCTGAACCGTATCCAGATTGTCCAAGTAGACTCTCAATTCGACTGCAGACCCTAAATTAGATCTAAACCACTTACTATAGATGTACCGATGACGATGCACGATGACGATGCGAGATGGCTAGGCAACTACACATAACCATCCAACTACCGAATAAAATAACGCAACAGGGTAGCTGGCCAGCAACATCCGTCGCGGCAGCACACCCGAATAGCTGAGCCCGCGCGACGCAGACCACACGGCCCAAACAACCAGCACCGCAGTGACAAGAAATCGCACCCACCGCAGGTGCACGATCCAGCTAAAGGTAGCTCCGAGTACAAGGGGAAACAACGAGTAGCCAGTGATACACAACGCCCGCATAAACGAGATTGACCCACCCAGAAGCCGCACATTGGCAGTGATGAGTGCCTGGCCCAGCCAGAGCACAGTAAACACTGCGGAAAACAGGTACGACGTCTTTTGGCCTTTGGAATTGAGGCTCAGCAGCAGCGAAATCGACAAGCAAAAGATCAAGGGACCCCACAAATCCCACTCGCGGGACTCATTGCTGGGCTTGAGACCCAACGTCTGCTTCAGCAACCGCCCAAAGCCGTACACATCACGCATGATCGTCGCCCACACCGGCTCGTCCAAAGTGTCGCCGCCCATGAACCGGCGCTGCTCCAATCGCTCGCCGCCGGCCAGCTGTTGTCTCGCTGGCGGCTCGGGGATCGAGTGAGGGATCTCGCGATCAGGCTCAATGAGCTCGTCTTCTATTTCAAAGTCGTCGTCAATGAGGTCTCGAGGCATGTCAGCCAGTACCTGCCCAGCCTGTTTATAGGTACTTTGGGGAGTGGTTGGAATTTGGTGGGAATGCGCTTATACGGTTAAAATCCGGCTGTAATATGACTGGATATATGAAATTAGATATAAGAACTGATGGAGATCCGTTAATCCTTGGCTAGCCGCGTGTCCCATGATCGCTTAAAGTACATGTTCGGCGACATGATCCGCTCCGTGTAAACCGTCTTATCATTAGGGTGCGTCAACTCATACACCTTGTTGCACGACAAATAGTACTTTGTTTCCGCATTCAGCCGGCTGATCTCGGCAAGATCAACCTTGTTGGTGATGCCCATTTCCTTTAACCGCTCCTCCAGCCGGTCAGGACTAAGATACCGGTACGGACACCCATGGGTCTCGCCAGCAGTCGGAGTGCCCGAATTGGCAATCTGCGTACAGTTCATGGCCTTGTAGTCGCGGCGGCCACCGACCTTGCCGTAGTTGTGACGGATATTGTAGAGGTACTTTTTGTCAAACTGATCGGCATCATAGGCAGGGGCAAAGCTCTTTCTCCAAAACGCAATAGCTTCGTCCAAACTAAGTCCCAATGCCTTGAGAAATAAGCCGTATTGCTGCCGTGCACCGTGCCGTGCGTGGTGGTTTGCTCTGATACCGCGTTGGATCGTCGACATACATAGAGGAAAGTGCTTTTCCGAGAGGCCATCGATCATGTCGGCAGTGATCTTGTCGCCAACCTGGCTTTCGTCCGCAGTATCTTTAAGCCAGATCGTACCGTCGGCCATGTGCTGCAACAATGGTACAAGACGCTCATCCTCGCCAGTACGCGGGAGAGCACGCGACGTCGACACCAACGCCGACTCGAGCATCTTGGAGTACTCTGTCAACAACAGCGACAGCTGGAACGATTCTGGCACAATGGCCTTTCCACCCACCAGAAACACTCTCCGGGATTCAACGAGATCTGAAACCTTGCTGAAGTCCACCTTGTAGTAATTTTCCTCCAGCGGTTTCCCTCCACTCGCGGCCACCAGCTTGACCTGGTACTGGTCGCGCTCGGCGGCCGTCAGTCTGTCCCATTCAAAATCGAGGTTCTCCATGAATGCACGGCGGTCCTCCAAATCGTCGGTGAGAAACCGCAGCCGAAAGAGATGGGTTTCCATGCGAACAAACTTCTGGCGCAGCTCCTCGGACTTGCAGAATGCCAGGCGTAGGATAAAGTGCGAGAAATGATCTTTTTTGCGCTCCAGCTCCGTGTTGCGCTTAGCTCCCAGACTCATGGGCATGTGCTTCTGCAGAACCGGCCGCAGCGTTGCCTCCATCTCCTTCTGGGTCCGGTTTAATGATAAACAGTTGTCGATCTCCTCCAACACCCTCAGCCGGTCCAGGCCCCATTGTTCAAACTCGTCCTGGGTCAGTTCGGCTAGTGGAGGTGCACTGTAAAGGTTCAGGCGATACGGATACTCTGTGTGTCTGGCGACCTCCGAGGACACCGCTGTGGATGAACGTTTTGTCTGGCGGAACATGTCAACGACGCGTCGGAACCTTGCCCTTAATTAGCTCCTTTACGCTCGCTCAGCACTGGCTCAGTCAGCGCTCGCAGCGACTCTCCGAGCCCAACTAACTGAGCAGCACAAACAGACGAATATAAATATATACTGCCAAATGGCTAAAATACAATTAATGGTCTTTAGGCGTGGCCTGGGGAGTGAAGTCCCTATGTGACTTTGTGGAGCTGGAAGTGGCCCGGTTGCGGCCCAGCACCAGCGTCAGCTCGCCGTTGTCATCGCTGTCGCTGGAGCTCGACCCTTCGTCGGACGAGGCCCATAGCGGCTCAAACGTATCGCGCGAGAGCTCCAGCGACTGCGGCACATGCTCGATCTCGTGCGTGCTCGAAACCGTCGTGGAGATCGTCGACAGCCGCCGCGACGATGGCTGGTACTCGTGCTGGTACTCGTGCTCGAGCGGTCCCTGGTGTTCCACCGACGTGGGGTTGCTGTTTTCCGAGTCGGTGCTGACGACCGCCGACTCGTTGTACTTTGGAGAGTCTGTTGTCGAGGTGGTCGACGACTGCGGCTGCAGGACCGGATGCTGGGCTGCATGCTGGCCCGGTTGGGCCGATTTTTGGGCGGCCGCTTGAGATAGCGACGCTCTTTTGTCGGCGGCGGCAGCAGCAAGCTTGTCTTGAGCCTCCAATACTCTTGCATCTGGCGCAACATTCGCTGCCCACGGCGGTCGGTCGGTGGCTCTGACGATGCTTTCGGAAGTCCGCACAGGCTTGCCGCGATACAGTGTCTGCTCGCTGTTGGAGCGCGACCGCGAGCGGCTACGGATATGGTCGGCCAGCCGCGACAATCCAAGCCGCAGCCGCCCCGTGATGCCGCGAACCGCCTGTGAAACTTCCTTGTCGGAAACCTCGATGGGCTGCTGCACCTCGTCCTGAGCAAGGAACTTCTCCATCTGCTGCTTGGACATGCCGTTGGCCAGCCAGGGATGTTCCTTGATCTCGGCGATGGCAATGCGGGTGACGGGGTTCTTGTCCAGCAATTTCTCCAGCAAGTCATTTGCCATTTCCAAATCGCTGTCGCCCTTCGGGTCTGGCAGCTCCAGCGGCTGGGTTGCAATGACCCTAAACAGCTCGTATTCGTTGTCGGCTTCAAACGGCAGGTAGCCGTAAAGCAAGCAAAACAGGGTGACTCCAAACGCCCAGATGTCGATTTTGTTGGAGATATGGCGCTTGCCGCCCAGCTCGTCTACAACGCACATTTCCGGCGCAAAGAAGCTAGGCGTGCCCACCGTCTTGGCCAGCTCCAGGCCGGTATCGTCGACGTCGCCGGTGGCAGCGTAGGACACGCCAAAGTCGGAGATCTTGACGACATTGTCCTTTGACAGCAGCAAATTTGCCGGCTTGATGTCGCGGTGGATGATGCCGTTGGCGTGTAAGTACTCGAGTCCCAGCAGCGTATCTCTTGCTGCTTGGCGAGCGGCGTCGCGGGTCATGGTGGCCGAGCCGTCGGGATTCTGCCACTTTACTTCGCCCTTTTCCAGGTATTCTAAAACCAAGTAGATTTTGCGGGATGTTTCGTCGTCCAAGACTTCGAGCAGACCAACAATGTTGGGGTGGTTGCACTTCTTAAGAATGGCAATCTCGCGGCGGATCTTCTCTTCGGTGGTGCGGCCTTGTGGACGGCCCAGCCGTGGTCGGTCCTTGCGATCCACGGTCTTGATAGCAACAAACTGGCCGGTTTCCATGTCTCGGCCGAGCTTGACTTTGCCATGTTGGCCTCTGCCCAGTTCTCTGAAGATCTCGTACTTGTTGAGCTGCTTGCGGCCCGAAAGCGGATTATAGTCGATGTTGATATGGTGGGTTTCCTTGACGGGCGACTGGGTGCGCGAGGTGGCCGACGACGTTGCCGACGAGTCTGTGTCGTCTTTAACCTCCGAGGGCCTGCCCCGGCGAGACCAGCTCGACCGCGACAGTCGCGCGGACCCTTCCGCTCGTGTGACCTGTGGTTGGCTGCCTGCGTTCATATGCACTGTGCTCATGATTCCGGGTGTCTGCTCTACAGATCGGTTTGGAGGGGAGCTCATTCCTCCATGACGTGAGTAATCCGGTTTGCTTGCCGAGAAATACCTGCTCGCTGTCAGAATTTCGCCAGCTGCATGAACCCTGGACCATTAATTTTTTTTTTTTGTTGGGCATTATCTCGGGTAAAAAGACGCCCGGTTTCTTATTTCTGTAGTCAATTTTTCTTCTAGATCCTCCGACTTCTGGCATACTAATTTCTATCTGCTTTTTTGCAACATCCCTCCACAAGGGCTACAACAAGTCATCTTATGCTTGGGCCATGCACTCCAGCCCATCTTCGCAAGCAACTAACCCATGCAATTAGCAAGGTTAAAAATGGGGAGGAGAAGGGCAAAACAGCCGGTTGTCAAGGCGTTTTAACTACAAGGAAAAGATTTATTTTATCTGCATACGCATTTTGTTTTTAGAATTCTATAGCTTCTTGTTTCTGGAATATCGGCTGTTGCGTGTTCTGCACAGGTCACGTCATGACGCAGGCGGGGAGTTGGCTTGGCGTTGGTGTCAGACTCCTTTGCAGGTTGTCAGCTTGGGAGCGGCTGGGTTTGGCTCTCACTGTCGCGTTCACTGTCACGTCCTCGACTTTGGGAGCGTCTGTCAGGTACTACTACGACTACTTCCTTGAGCTAAAGTTGCGTGCTAAGTCGAAACTCGACTCGAACGAGCCTCAATTCAACAATTTAAATCATTTAAATAGAAACTCTAAAGTAAGAAGAACTACGAATCAATTTTGAGATCCAAAGCCAACGTCCAGCTTTAGGTCCTCTGCAGACACCTTCATAGGCGTCTTTTTGGCTCGCTTGGGCTCGGGCCAACCCGCTGGCCGGGGAGGAGACTCAGGCTCGATTTTCGGCGCAACCGCTGGGGACTCGTCTCCCTCGTCTTTTACGTGCCCCTCGGGCTCAACTGCTTTACGCTTCTCAGCTTTAGACGCAGCTTTAGACTCAGCCTTAGACTCGGCTCTGACCTTCTCATTGGGCTTCTCAGCTTTAGCCTTCTTAGACGGTTTGGCTTCCTCGGGTTCAGACTCGGACTCCTCATCGCTAGGATTGCCTCCCAGCGCCTTGTTGATGCTCGGAATCGCTTTTTGAAATTCCGTCCATTGCTCCACCGTTAACGCGATTCCTTTGCGGCCAGGAAGCATTTCGCCATCTTTCTCGTAGAACTCGCGGATATTCACCAACTTGCGGCCCTTGAATTCCTGCACGGTGGCCCGCTTCTTGTTGCCGAGCTCGATCACCAGCTCGTCTACCATGGCTGACGTGAAATCCAAGATCCCATTCCCAAAGGGGCTTAATTACTGCTACTACTTCTATTAGCGGATGTTTGCCAATCGGTACCGGCAACGGCGGGTTGCCGAGTCCGATGCGCGGCCGTGCTTTATCGACTTTCGACCAACTACCTGCGTGCTTGTGAATGAGAATCCGGCCGCGGATCATTTCTACATCAGCGAGGCTCATCTTGCCGATCGAGGCTTTTGCACGCCTATCGCGGCTCCTTCCAATGGACCGCCTCTGCCGCCCAAACCATTGGACGACGAAATTGCCAAGCTCAAAAAAGAGTGGGACGCGGTTCGCAGTGAGAAAATGAAGCAAGAGGAATCGAAAGATACAAAAGACAAAGAGAAAGAGGCTGCTGCTAAAGACGCTACTAAAGAGGCTCCTAAAGATAGTGAGGCTCCCAAGGAAACTCCAGAGACCCCGGCCGGCCCCAAGTACTACGAATTGCATCCTTCGATCTTCAAATTACGACAACAGGCTAAACGCAGGGTTGCTCAAGAGAAACGGACCCGCCAAACAGTGACCAACCCCACCGCATTTCCCGCCGTCCCTACTACGATGCCTGCGGCTCCTTCCAAGCCGCCAGGGCCATCTTAACTTAACATAGCATCATAACGCTTAGCGGCTCACGCCTCGAGCCATGCGTCCCATTTCTGGAGCCGGGCTCCCTTGACGCTGCCGGCCACGACAGCCACTCTGCTTTCGAGGTCGGTGAACTTGAACGGCGAGTCGAGCCCGATAAACGGCGTCTCTTCGTCGTCGTCTTTGCCGGCCTGGCCGACGGTTTTTTGCTGCGACGACCGGATCGACTCGATTTCGGTTTCGAGAATGCCGGTGATCTTGGCAACCGACAAAGTGTTGAACAAATCTGCCTTGTTGGCGGCAATCAGCACGTCAATTCCCCGCGGCTCTGTCTGCAGCAGGATCTTGTACAGTCGCTGAGCCGCGCGGGCAATGCTTGTTTGGCCGGCGGCGGCATCCAGCACGAAAATCACCGCCAGAATGTTGGGCGTCGTCTTCAGCTGATCAACGGTCAGATGCTCGAGCTTCTCATGGCCGGGCATATCCCTTAGCGTGATCGACACGGCAACGTTCTCATCTCCGCCAGACATGGGGAAGGCGGCATGGGTGTTGACGTTGGGCAGCGTCGACGTCACGGTGTTGCAAGGATCGGTAGAGTCCGACGATGTCCAGCGAGTGAACAGCGAGGTCTTGCCTGCGCCCGCAGGACCCACCAGCAGCACGGTTGGCTTAGATTTGACTGATTTCGACTTGAAGAAAGTGAAATACGCGGCCACCGCCGCAATCAGCAGGCCCACCACCGCAGTCCACAAAAGCTGCTGCATGCTAGTTCTCAGCAGTCCCAGCACTAGTCCCAGCTAGTCACCTCCCGCTAAACTCCCAGCCAACTTCTACTGCAAGTCAAGCAGTCAGCCAACTCTTAAAGCACTCTCCCAGCCCAGCCCCAGCCCAGTGAGTCACTTGACCCTAACTTTTCACTTTATCCATGTCTACATTCGGTGACTTTTTCAGAGTAACCACCTACGGTGAATCGCACTGCAAGAGCGTCGGCTGCATTGTTGACGGTGTTCCGCCCGGACTTAAACTGTCGGAGGACGATATCCAGCCTCAGCTGACCCGCCGGCGCCCGGGTCAGAGCGCTCTGTCCACTCCTCGCAATGAGGCTGATGCGGTGACCATCCAAAGCGGTGTTGAAAATGGCCGTGCGCTGGGCACCCCCATCGGAATGGTGGTCATGAACAAGGATCAGCGGCCCAAGGACTACTCCGAGACCGACGTCTACCCCCGGCCCTCGCATGCCGACTACACTTATTTGACAAAGTACGGAGTCAAGGCCTCGTCGGGCGGCGGCCGTTCCTCGGCCCGTGAGACCATCGGCCGAGTCGCTGCCGGTGCTATTGCCGACAAGGTCCTGAAACTGGCCCACGGCGTGGAGATTGTGGCCTTTGTCTCCGGTGTCGGCCCCGTTACCATGCCCCGTGATTCCAGCAGCACCGAGTTCCTGACGCTGCTGGACACCATCACCCGCGACAAGGTCGACGCTTGCGGCCCTATCCGCTGCCCCGACGCCAAGGTCTCCGAAGACATGATCAAGCTGGTGGAGGAGTGCAAGGAGAAGAAGGACTCCGTGGGCGGTCTCGTCACCTGCGTGATCCGCAACGTTCCCGTTGGTCTAGGCGAGCCTGTGTTTGACAAGTTCGAGGCCAAGCTGGCCCACGCCATGCTCTCGATTCCGGCCACCAAGGGCTTTGAGATCGGCAGCGGTTTCGCCGGCACCGCCATGAACGGCTCGGTCCACAACGACCCGTTTGTGCGCGGCGAGGACGGCCGCTTCCGCACCGTCACCAACCGCTCGGGCGGTATCCAGGGCGGCATTTCCAACGGCGAGAACATCTACTTTACGGTTGCGTTCAAGCCGCCAGCCACCATCTCGCAGGCCCAGCAAACTGCTTCTTACGAGGGTGTGGACGGCACTTTGGAGGCTCGCGGCCGCCACGACCCCAACGTCGTGCCGCGGGCGGTGCCGATTGTCGAGGCCATGGCGTCGATTGTCGTGCTCGACCTGTTGCTGGCCCAAAATGCCCGCAAGAGCCTTATGAACCTCGAGTAACTGGACTCGAACTAGACTTACTCCAGACTCGAGCTATACTCGAGTAACTCTAGCTTAAAATAATATCGTTACATTCTGTCACGGCTATGACTGATTAAGTTCCTTGGGCTCTTCGCTGAAACTGAACCCCGCTGAGCTACTGGAACTGGACCTTGAGGTCGTGGACGCAAAATCAAAATCGTCCAAAAACGGGTTGCCCGACAAAGTGCGTCGGCCCGTGGCATTACTCCGCTGAGATACCTGGCGAGACGCCAGCGCCTCGGTGGAGGAACCCTCGAGCACGGGCGACAGCGTGGGATCTAGCGGCGGCATACTGCGCTGCGAGTACTGCCGTTGAGTCAAGCTCGTGTCGTCGATCTCGTCGTCGGGGTTCATCACCCGCAGCGGCTGTCGCTGCTTGGACACGAGAATCTGCACGTCGCCGATGTTCGAGTCCACATTGCTGGCGGTGTCGGCAAACGGATCGCGGTACGACGGCGTGCTCCAGTCGGGGCCAAATGCCTCCGACATCGTCGGCGACTCGAGCTTGGCCTGCCGCGGCATGAACGTGAGCCGCTGCTGGCGCTTGCGCCACCACATAAACAGACCCACCACCGCGCCGATAATCACAATCAGCGGCAGAATCGTCGACAGCGTGGCAATCGATGCGGTGTTGAACTTCTTGCCGTTGCTGCTGCTTGTTTTGGCGGCCACGGCCGTGGACGCAGGCACAGCAACGTTCTTGACCTGCTGCCAGCTGTTGTCGCCGTCGTAAAGATTGGTTGTTTGCGTAGAGATCTCCGCCAGCGTGTGGTACAATGAAAACGCAACGTCGCTAAGCGGCAGGTCCGTCTTGGCCCACGACCACCCGGCCGAGGAGTTGAACTCCAAAACCACAACGTCCGGAGACGCTGCGCGCCCATTGACGGTGCCGCCAGCAACAACAAGATTGCTAACGGTGGGCAGCTCACCGGACTTGCCTGCAGAGTTCCACAGCGGAAGCACCAGCGGCGAGTCGCGCGAATCGATGCCGCTCACGCCGTTGACGGTGCGGTAGGTCCACGAGCCGTACTCCCAGAATGCCACCTGCTGCATTGACAGCCAGCCCGAGTTTGCGCGGCCGCCAATCATGATGGTGGAGGACGCATCCAGCGAAATCGCCTGGGCATAGGCCATTTCGCGGGGCATGGGCGACGCCGATGCCAAAAAGAACTCGTTCTTGCTCAGGTCGTAGCCATAGAAGCTGCTCTGGACATCGCCATTGCAGTCGCCTCCATAAATGTACACTGTATCGTTGGTGCGGTCGTGCCAAATAACCGACGCAGACTGATACCAGTTCTGCGAGCTCTGGGCCAGCGTCTTCCACTTGTTTTCAGATACACTGTAAGAAGAAACCTGGATGGGCGACTTGCCGCACCCATCGGTACCCCAAACAGCCAGCAAATGGCCGTCGTTGTCCAAAACTAAACTCGAGTTTGCAGGAGGTGCCGAAACAGTGGTGAGGTGCAGATAGACTTGGTCGGTTGTGATTTGGCTGGCAGGAATGTCGACGGACCAGGTGGACCCGTTGCTGCTTTGCACGTACGCGGTGGTGAAATTGGCATTATAAACCGCTTGCCATGCCGCAACGGCATCCGCGAGCCCGACAATACCTAGTAGGCATCTACGGTGGAGAATCATAACAAATTGACTAAGCGCCCGGCGTGTTGATATGCAAGCGGCTGCGGGCCGTGCGTTCCTAGCCTTGTTCCTAGCCCTGACGTGGGTCGCGCCTTGTGGCTGCTACGACAAGTAGTGGAGATAAATCGTAGGTAATGGGTAGCTAATGGATAGTGGCTAATGGGTAGTAGATAATGGATAACGGCTGAGGTGAAAGCTACTTCAACAACCCCTCAGCAGTGTGCTTGATATCCTCGTCAAACAGGTCTTCGAGACCCTCGTGGGTCCACAGCTGGCGCACCCGCACAAGGAAATAGCCCACGTCGGCTACCGCCAGCACAAACCATCTATAAAGCAAAGCACCAAGGCGCGAGAGGAACGTGTGCTGGTGCTGCACGTTCGCGGCCAGCGCGCCGTCGGCCAGGATCTTGATGCGGTTCACCGGCGAGTCATAAACGCGGTTCACGCCCTGCAGAATGCGTTGGGCCCTGGCCACGAAAATAAGCTGAAGTGGGATCTTGGAGGTATCTTGCAGGAATTCACGAAGCCGGTCACGGGATGCTTGTTCGGACTCGAAGTCGTTGATATCCTGGCCGTCATAAGACTGCAACATGGTTGCCGACGCAAAAAGTTCCGGGTTGCCAAACCCCCACTTGGAAACCACCTCGCCCACTGCTTTGGTATCGCCTCTAAAAATCGCGTTCCAGAGCAGTGTGTACTGATCCACCAGTTCGGGAGGCATATGCATATACAGGCCATGGTCGAGCATGACCAGCTGCTGCTGGCCCGACGGCAGCTTGCGAATGAGCCAGTTGCCCGGGTGAGGATCGCAGTGGACAACGCCCCAGTTGAAGCATTGGCGGCCAGTAACAATGAAAATATCCCGCAGAGCCTTGTTGACGTTGTAGTGCTGCTTTACCTCGTCGGGCCGGCTCAAGGGAATACCGTCGGCCCATTCCATGACGAGAACCCGTCGGCTGGAAAGATCGGGGAAAGTCTTGGGCACATGAATACTTTTGGCCAGAGACTTGTCGCCGGCCACCAACCCGCCCATTTCGGTGGCATTGGCCAGCTCAATGGCAAAGTCGGTTTCCTTGTCGACCGCGTCGGCAATGAACTTGGCAATAAAGTGCACGGGGAAATCAAATACCTTCTCGTACATCCACATCATGGCCTTGTAGGAGCTAAGATCCCACCAAGTCAGTTGTTCGATATCGTGATGCTGGATTTTCACGGCCACCTGCTCTCCGGACTTGAGCTTGGCCTTGTGGACCTGGGCAATGGACGCCGAGGCCACCGGCACCGTATCGATTTCGGCAAACACCTCTGCGGGCTCTTTTCCCAAGTCGGTCTTGAACGTCTCAATGCACTCGGCCCAAGTATCTTGCGGGGCCTTGTCGAACAGTTTGGACAGCTTCTCGCGATAAGGAGCCGGCAGCATGTTGCCTTGAATGGCAATCATCTGGCCCATCTTGATATAAAGGCCCTTGTTGGTGGTGATCAGGTTATACAGGCGGTCTGCGCAGCGCTCATGAAGAGCGTCGACGTCTTTGCCAGGACCCCAATTCAGCTTATAATCGGCGGCTACCAATAGGCCCGTGCCCAATGTTCTGCCGGTGCGGCTGATTGCTCGGGAATTAAACTTCTGGTCCCATAAGTAGATCACTCCGCCGCCAATCAGAGTATAACCCGCGGCCTTTCCTAACTTTCTAGCAATGCCCATCGATCTCACGCCACGAGTAGATCGCTGACGTTGAGGGCCCGTACCCTTGTGGCTCCGGTTCACGACGCCCGTACCCTCGCTGCCTTCTCCGGCTGGGTCAGTCCCCCGAGCACTGTAAGCTCCCCCCCCCCCCGGCAGTCAGCTGGGCCTCCCAGCTGGGACTGTCATGTGGCCTCGAGCCAACCTGAAAAGTCGTTTGTCAGCCAAACTGAAAAATTCAATGTCCACTTTACAGATTGCCCGGCCCCCCCTTCAAACCGGCCGGCAGGCGGTCCAGTACCCCACGAAAGTGACTGTGGATGCCCAGGCAGTGTTCCAGATCCTGTCGCACGCTCTTCGGCGCCGCCCTGAGCAGCCGCGTGTCATTGGCACCCTCATTGGTACCCGTAGCGACGACGGCAATGAGGTCCATGTTAAGACCGCGTACGTGGTCCCCATCGACGAGACCGAGGACCAGGTCAACATCAATATCGATTATCACAAGGAAATGTACCAGCTGGTCCGCCGCGCGTACCCCGACAATGTTATTTTGGGCTGGTACGCGACGTCGCCCGAGCTCAATAATCTCTCGGCGCTGATCCATGACTTTTATTCCCAGGAGCACGGCACCTTCCCGTATCCGGCGGTGCATTTGGCGGTTCAAACGGTTGATGCCACCGACTTGGACCTCAAGGCCTACATTTCGTCGCCGATTGGTCTGCCCACCGACGGCGGGTTTGCCGGCAACTGCATATTCCTGCCCATCGACTGCACTGTGTCGTACACCGAAGTGGACGAGAGCGCGATGCAGGTGATTGGCAAGGCCAGCGAGAGCCGGCTGCGCACGGCCGAGATTCTGAGCGACATTGGCAACCTCGACCAGGCCGTGCAAGAAGTGATTGCCCTGCTCGACAAGGTCCAGTCCTATGTACGCAAGGTTCTTGCCGGCAAGTCCGAGGCGTCGGTGGCGGTTGGCAAGTACCTTTACAAGACTCTGACGCTGGTTCCGTCATTGTCCAGCACCTCGCTCGAGAAGCTGTACGACTCGTACATGCAAGACATGCTCACGGTGGTGCATCTCACTAAGGCGGTCAAGAGCCAGCTGGCTCTCACCTCGGAGCTGACGCCGCTTGTCTAGTTCCAAGGTGGCTAGTTTAGGATGGTGCAAACGGTTATGTTAAATATGGCTAAATATCAAAGAGCGGGGTGATGGCCCCCATCTCTACTAGCTCTTCAATTAGATCCTTGGCCTCGAGATCCTGGTCCAACTCGTTGCGGTGCCGCGGCATTGTGCGCGCCTTCTTGCTCGGCCGCTTGCGCAGCGACCGCACAGGCGACATCATCACCTCACGGTTGCCAAACGACCGCCGCCGCGTGCGCCGATGGTCCAGATTGGCACCCGCGTATGGCGATGCCGCCGACTTGGCGCCCCGAAACCCGGTTCCGGGAATGCCGTGGTTGAACCGACTGCGATAAATATACGGCGACACCCCGCTGGACGGCACATGCTCGGTGGCTCGCGCATCGCTGCCCGCAGACTCGTCGTCTTGGTCGCTCAGCTCCTCGGTGTAGATAAAGTCTTCCAGATCCACGTCGCTCACGTCGCTGTCGCTGTGCAGGCCCTGGTCGTAGATCCGCCGCTTGTTGGCCGCGCCCGAGCCCTGCTCGTCGCCATGCTTCAAGTCGTACGTCTCCTCGCCCGGCGGCGGGCTCAGCGTCCGCGTCGTCAGCCCGTCGATGATGCCTACATTGCCCTGGCTGTCGTCGATGTTCCACTGGCCCAACACCGGCGGCCGCGTCGAGTACAGGTTCGAGCCAAGCACTTCGGACGCCCGCTGCCCGGGCCGCCGAGCCGCCGGCGGAAGATCGGTATCTTCATCGGTGGAGTCTCCACTATGGGTTCGGTCGCCTTCGCCCTGGGGCTGCGACCCATCGCCTCTGTCTTGGTTTTGGGGCGTGCGAGCTGAGGACTCGTCGCCGGAACTGAAAAAATACTCCCACAAATACGAATCATCTTCATCGCTAGGCGCATTGGGCGACGTGCCCATGTCGTAGTGGTGATTCTGCTGGGGCTGATGGTGCTGCTGGTGCTGCTGGTGCTGCTGGTGGGGATAAGTGGTGGGCTCGAAAAAGTCGTCGAAAAAGTCGTCGCTGTCGCTGTCTTCTTCCTCGCTGCGATTTTCCGACCGCGACATGCGCCGCCGCCGTAGAGTCGCGCCCATGATCCCGTTGGAGTCCGGGCCCGAATCAGGACCGGGCAAGTCATGCTCTTCTTCACCGTCAAACTTGTGGAAGTCGTCGTGGTGGTGGTTACCATTGTGATCATGATGATGATCATAGTGGTCGGAAGGTTGAGGCGTGTCGCTTTCGCTCTTGACGGTGTTCATGTCGTCGAGAATATGCTGTTCCTCTTCCTGCTCGATGGAGCTATCCTCGGAATCGGCATTGTCGAGATCAGAGTAACCTTGCTGGTCACTATCGTCGTCAATTCCATCATTGCCGTTGATATCTTGGCCTTGCTGCTGTTGCTGTTGCTGCTGCTGTTGCTCATGGTGCAGATAGCGCATCAAGTTGGGGTTCTCGTCGCCAGGGATATCCGGGAATTCGGGGTATTCCTCTTCGCCTTCGGACACTGTGAGCCCCACATCCTCGTCATCGAATGGGGCCGGCTCATTGACGTCTATTTCATCGTCGTCGTCCATGTCTGCTTCGGAATCGCTATCATCGGGGGTCCCGAACGAGCTCGGGCCCTCGTCACTGGAATAGGGGTTCAAGTACTGGGTTTTGGTTGGTTTTCGATGTATGGTAGCCATTTGAGGTCAATGAGGTCCATCTAATGTGTCGGTGAAGGTCGGAGTGGGCAATGGGGTTAGCTGGTGGGCGGGAATCCAAGCTAACTTGTTTGATTTAGGTCTGCAACAAATTGTCAGCCAGGCTAAAATAATTTTTTTTGCCGGGCGCTGAGCTAAGTGGGTCAACAATAACAGGCCAGGAGGGCTGGGTGTAGTAAACTACTAAGTGAAATTGGTTTGTTAGTCGTACGAGATTTTCCGCAATTCAGTTTGAGCTTTCTAGAGCCTAAATTCCAGTCCGAGTTGAAGACCTCAAGGAGACCCAAAGGAAACCTTAATTTGGAAATAAATGGCCAAAAGTCAACTAATGACGGGCATAACCCGTCTTGCAGATTCTATTTGTGGAACCTACATTAATGCGAAAAGCAAGGCCTTAAATTAAAATTCCAAATGAAGCCGGTTCTTTCGTGGTGAAAATGCCGCCAACAACACCACCCTCCTAAAGTCTAGGCGCTTGGGTGATGCAGATGACGTCCATTTGCCCAAGAGGCATTCCCCCGGTCCTAACCCTGACGCATGCAGACGTTGGCCAAACCCCCTGGGGATCTACACCTCGTGGCCATGTCGAGATCTTCCCAACATGACTACTACCTTGGTTACCGGAGGCGCAGGCTACATTGGCTCGCACACTGTTTTGGCTCTGCTAGAGGCGGGACGCAACGCGATTGTTGTGGACAACCTGTCCAATTCGTCGCAGGAGGCGATCCGCCGGGTCGAGGAGCTCACTGGCGAGACAGTGCCGTTTTACAATGTGGATATCCGCGATTTCGACGCCCTCAGCAAGGTGCTGGACGATCACCCCGAGATCACTTCCACGATCCACTTTGCTGGTCTCAAGGCGGTTGGCGAAAGCACGCAGAAGCCGCTGGATTATTACGAACAAAACGTGGCTGGCACCGTGACGCTGCTCAAGGCATTGGCCAAGCACAACATCACCGACTTCGTGTTTTCGTCTAGTGCCACCGTCTATGGCGATGCGACTCGGTTCGACAATATGATTCCTATCCCCGAAGAGTGTCCTACCGATCCGCTCAGTCCCTATGGCCGCACCAAGCTGTTCATTGAGCACATTCTGCGCGACTTTACCTACGCCAACCCCGCATGGTGCACCGCCTTGTTGCGCTACTTTAACCCCATGGGTGCGCACTCGTCGGGCCGGATCGGCGAAGACCCGCTGGGGATCCCCAACAACCTGCTGCCGTTTCTGGCCCAGGTGGCTACCGGCCGCCGCGAGAAGCTGTGCGTGTTTGGCGACGACTACAAGTCGCGCGACGGCACGCCCATCCGCGACTATGTGCATGTGATGGATCTTGCTGCCGGTCACATTGCTGCTCTGCAGAAGCTGGAGGCCGTGCGCCACGAGCGCGAGGGCAAGCACGAAAAGCACGGCTTCTGCCGCGAGTGGAATCTCGGCACCGGCCGCGGCTCCACCGTGTTTGAGGTCATTGGCGCCTTCAACAAAGCCGTGGGTCGCGAGCTGCCCTATGAGGTGACTGCTCGCCGCGAGGGCGACGTTTTGGATCTGACCGCCAAGCCCAACCGCGCCAACGACGAGCTCAATTGGAAGGCCACGCTGTCGATGGACCAAGCCTGCGAGGATCTTTGGCGGTGGACCACCCAGAATCCTTACGGCTACCACAACAAGCCCGAGTAACTTTCTCTCTCCCATAGTCTCGTTTTCCGTTGTCTCGTTGCCGTTTTCTGGTTGTCCGTTGTCTCGTTGTACTATCATCACCTCCGCGTAACTCTACATTAATAGTGGTGTATCATTCTTCTAGACCCGGTACGTTATATAAATCTCCACTTCTCTCATCATCGCTATTGAGCATCTGATCTGGCATCTAGCCGATGTCTGGCATTGGGATCTAGATATCTACCTCAGGCGGGCATCTTCAAATATGCACGCTAATGACTAGACGCATGCTGACATGTCGACGGATCAGTTGGTGGATGAGGTGCTGAAAAAAGTGCCAAATGCAGACCGTGCAACCGTTCTGGATCTTATTGTGGCGTGTGATGCCGATATCGTCAAGGTCCTCGGCCTTTTGGGCTTCCAGAGCCAAGGCTCAAAGCGTCAATCGACCCTGAGCTCGCTTCTAAAGTCGCCACGGCCAAGTAGTCCGGGCACCAGAGTTTTCAAGGCCAAAGTCGCGAAAACAACCACCCAAAAGGGCTTTTCCAGCCCGCAAAACGTGGTTGCTCCGGCAAATACTATACGCAAAAATGCAGAGATCATCTACCTGCATACGCCCGAGCAGGTCGAGGCTGCAGGCATCTACTGCACCCTGCATCGCCCCGTGCTGGACTCGAGTTTGGCCAACCAATTGCTCACCCAATTGCTGGCAGATAGCAAATCGTGGACCGGCGGCAAGTTCTATCTGTTTGATCGGCTCGTAGAGTCCCCGCATACCTCGGCTATCTATGCCGATAAGAAAGACGCTACCGCCAACGGCTATTCAACTTACCAGGGCAAGACCATCCGCAATGCACGGCCATTTTCGCCGCAGATGGCAACTGCGCGTGCAGTGGTTGAGCAGCTGGTCAACTCGGAACTCCAAAAACGGCCGCCCGCGCGCCACAACCCCTCCAATACCTGGAAGTCGCAGTTTGCCATCGCCAACCACTATCGCGACAAAACCCAGAGTGTTGGCTACCATTCCGACCAGCTCAGCAACCTCGGACCCGAGCCAATCATCGCGGGATTATCGTTAGGCTGCTCCCGCGAGTTTCGATTGCGCACAAGGCAGCCCTCTGACAACCCCATTTACGCTATTGTCTTACCCCACAACAGCTTGGTGATCATGCATGCCGGGTGCCAGGAAAACTTCAAGCACAGCATTGTACCCGTAAAGAACGTCGAGCCCATGCCGCTGGCGGGTACTTCACGCATCAGCATCACCTACCGCTACTACCGACCGGAGTTTGCCTACCAAAATGTGCCGTTGTGTAACTGCAAGAAGCCGATGATTCTCCGGTCGACTTTAGCCGATCGGTATAAATACATTTGGCAGTGTGGGCAAAATTACCAGAACAATGGCGGGTGCGGCCTGGTCAAAGAGGCCAATTTCGACCACTTAGCCGCGGCGCAATGACTCGGGGATTACTAAAATCCCGGGTCATCCGGTTTCATGCAGGGCCGCCCTGCATCTCGTGCATGCCCCATATCGCCCCGCTTTTTATCATTTCCGCATTCCCCACGCCTTTCGAGCTGTCTGCCACTAAAACATAGGCTCCGAGAGGGTTATCCCTGCTGATACGTTTAACCTATTTTATCCCCTCTAAACTTGCAGGTCTTCAAAGCCTCGTATCTATGCCAAGTCAGAGTCATGCATGCTTCAACGGCCAGCAAGTCATAAAGATTCTGTAGCAAGTAAAGTTTCATCATCCCGTATATTTACATTAACTAGATCCAGATTGCCAATTTATGCTAATTTCTGGCCTCGCAATTCCCGGCTAGTCCGTCTAGAAGCCCCGCGAACTGTGGTTGCCGGCGCATGTGGTAGCGTTCCTTATCCACACCTGCAGACAGAAATTACTCATTGGAAAATCCTTTACCCGGGCCCCCTGCACGTATATATTTCCCGGTCCAGATCGCCTTGTACCAAGATATCGGGATGAAAGACAAGGTCCATGTTGAGACCCGATACACGGAAGACACGTTTGAGGGCCGGTTTGCCTGGTTCTGGCGCATGAGCTACTGGATCGACTCGTTTGGCGAGGCCCGAGGAGTCGACCGCCAGCCCCCGGAGGAGCGCGTGCGTAGCGGTCTCCGCGGGTGGCTCAACCAGGTTCTGATCTGGTTAGGCGCATGTGGTTCTCTTTCCTCGATGTCTGGCTTCTTTATCGGCCCGCTTTTGTTTGACCTGGACTTTAAGAACTCCATGAGTGCCGGCATCTGCGGAGCCTTTGCGGGATCATTGGTTGCCGGATTCGGTGCTGTGATGGGTCCTCGCTCGGGCCTGCGACAGATGGTGTCTGTGCGGTTCCAGTTTGGATGGTGGCCAGCCAAATTTATTGCGTTGTTGAACGTCCTTACTCTGCTGGGTTGGGCTGTAATTTCGCTGGTGTTTGGCGGAGAGTTGCTGGCTGCCATTTCTGATCGCAAGATTCCTTTGGAGGTCGGTATCGTTATCATCACCGTGGTGAGTCTGGTGGTGGCTGTGTTTGGTATCAACTTTGTGACCAAATACGACATGGTGTTTGTGGGCCCGGCTCTGATCACCTTCCTGCTGGTGTATGTTGCTACCGGAAACGAATGGCCCGCCAACTCGCAGACTGAGCTCACGGGCCAGAACCTTGCTGCTGGCTGGCTTTCGTTCTTTAGCTCGAGTATCGGTATTACCTCTACATGGGTCGCGCTGGCCTCGGACTACTACCTCGACCTGCCCGAGACTACCAATCCCTGGACCATCTACCTGTTTGCTACCTGCATGATTTTCTTTACGACGATCTTTGTGGGTATCCCTGGCATCGGTCTTGGTTGTGCAGCGAAATATACCAACGACAAGTGGATGGCTGCGTACGAGGACCTGAGTACCGGTGGCTTGCTGGCCGAGTCGCTAACCAAATGGCACGGCGGAGGAAAGTTCTTGGTGGTGGTAATGTTTATCTCGCTGGTTACGAATAACATTCTCAACACATACTCGATCCCGCTATCGGCCCAGGTGTTTGGCCGGATTTGGACCAAGGTGCCGCGGTACTGTTTGGTGATTGTGACCGCGGCCATCTACTTTGTGCTTGCCATGGCCGGTCGCGAGAAGCTGTTCACTATTTTGGAGAACTTCATGCCCATGATCGGCTACTGGTCGATGATGTACTCTGCGATCCTCATCATCGAAACGTTGGTGTTCCGCCGGGGAGAGAAGAACGAGTACCAGTGGGCCAACTGGAACGACCCTAAATCGTTTCCGTTTATGTACGCTGCCGTCTTTTCGTTTTGCTGCGGCATTGCGGGATGCGTGGTGGGCATGAACCAAGCCTATTGGCAAGGTCCCCTAGCTCTGCTGGTCGGAGAAGGCGGCGCTGACCTGGGCATGTTCCTGAGTCTCGGATTCACAGCCGTTGTGTACCTGCCTACGCGGTACCTTGAAATCCGGCTCCGAGGCAAACCTATCCGACCGTAGTCGGTTTTCTAGACAAGCATGTAAAAGCAAGAAATGCTCTTTTAGGGTTCTATCCAGTATATACATTAAAAAGTGAGCTAAAACGTGAGCTTGGCACCCTTGGGCACAAAGTATTCCTGCACATGCGGGTGCACCTGTTGCCAAACCTTGCGAATCTCGCCTTCGCCCTTGGCCGCCTTGGCGGTCAGCTCCTTGCGGGTCTCGTCGCTGAGCTTGATGGGCAATGGCCGCCGCAGGTACTTGCGGGGCAGCAGTGCGCGGTCGCGAGGCGCGAAACTGGCGTGCTGCAGCAGCGCAGTCACCTCATCGACAACGTCGCGGGGCGTGACCTCGACGTCCTTGGTCAGGGCCTCGATCTTGGCCACGCGCTCGGCCCGTTCGGCCGTGAGCTTGTCCGTGTCCAAAAAGGGCACGAGCTCAAACTTTTGCAGGCCAACGTCGGCAAGCATCACCGTCTTGTCGGCCTTTTCAATGGCAGTGTTCATTTTAGAAAGCACATCAGTGTACTCTTGCTCGGAAAGACGCTCGAGCTTGCGGGCCAGCGCCAGATCGGCCCGCGAATGGCCGTCAACGATCTCGGCCGCCTCCTTGAACGTCTGGCCGCCAACCATATACTTGCGGATATCGGCATAACGCAGCGCCAGCTGTCCTAGCTCGTCCTCGTCGGTGATTTCGGGGGCCAGGGTCTTGAGCGACTCGATCACCGAGCCGAGAAACTGCTCGCGCTTGGCCATGCGCTGCACCTGCGCCTTTTCGCGCTCCTGCAGCCGCTCCTCCTCTTTTTTGGACAGAAACTGGCGCTCAAACTCCGCCACCTCGGCATTATCGATGGGCACAAAGCCGAACCGGCGCCGGCGAGGCGAAAAGTGCGGAGTCGGCAGCCGCTCGTCGTGGCCCAGCGCAACGCCAATAAACCGCCGCTTGGCATGGAAAGGGTCCCGGTAGTACCGCACGTAGCCAGGCTCCTTGGCGAAGATTGTGTGGTCGCGGCCGATGCCCACGTTCTCGCCAGGATACCAGGAAGTACCGCGCTGACGCCAGATGATTTGCCCGGCCTTAACAAACTCGCCCTCGCCCTTTTTCGGACCAAGACGGCGACCGGCAGTGTTGTTGGTAGCCTTGTTACCACCAGAAGCACGCTTGGTGGCTGTTCGCACCGGAACAACCACTGCGCGGATGAGACGCTGCTTGATCTCACCGGTGAACAACATGCAGAAATTTGTCAGTCCCAGTGGCTCGAAAATCACTGACTAGTTTGAACCTGGAAAATGTAGTGGATTTGTCCCAAAAGTTAAAATGGTTTGAGTTCGTTTGAGCTAACTTTAGGTTTCGCTTTTGATTTCACTTTAGATGGTGTTTATGGTGAGCTACTTTATTGGATTTTCATATTTGGGTCAGAGACGTTTGGGTCAACAAAAAAAAAGGACCTGCCTAGCAGGACCTGACAAAAAAAGTAAATTAGACCACCGCGGGATTCGAACCCGCAACCTTTGCCACCGGAAAGCAACGCGCTGCCATTGCGCCAGGCGGCCCAATTTGAAAAAAATTGGGCACTGTTCAGGATACTCGGCCGCTCAATGCGCACAGCCATATCCATCATTCGGCAGTCAAGTATGCATTGCGGGTTATCATAACAGCATCGAAGGCCCCAGAATCCCGCCACGTCTCAAAATGCCCATGATACAATAGCACTCTTCCGTCCATCATCAGCAGCGTGTCCTCCACTAGGTCGGCGACACCCTCATACAGAAGCTGAGGGTCAGGGTCGCTGAACTGGTACAGATCCGGACGGGTAAACTTTTCGTACCACTTGGCGAAGAAATTGCCCCGGTTATCCAAGACGCCCACACCTGTTGCTGTGCGCGTGAAATAATGGCCGACCTTTTTGATTTTATTCGTAAAGGTCTGGGAATAGACGTTGGGGGTCGGCCGTTTGGACCGTCGGTATGGAGATTGGTTCACATCCACAACATACACCGTATTGTCAATGGCCGCGACCCAAAAGCAACACTGCAAACTCGCCGTATACAGCACATCAAGATGCCTAGGAATCATGCCGAAATATTTGCTCACTTGCTCATCGTACAGAGCCATAGAGTCATAATAAACAAGCGCCGGGTTGCAGGACGCCAGATGGTTCTGTTTTGGCGGAGACCTGGACCGGAGGCTTTCAAAGACAGCATCTTTTTCACCTTTTGATAGTTGTGGGTTCATGCTGAGAAACTGTAGCCGCCCAAAGTCGTGGAAATTCTCAACTTCGTCGCCAAGCTCCGCTGTCTCTTCATCATCGTCTTCCTTTTCTACACCGGGGAGATAGAGCTGGTGAATATCAAGCTCCACAGTCTCTCCATCTCGCCAACCCCGCAAATAAGCCTTAACCCCGTTGGCGGCAATCCGGAGCTGGGAAACGCCCGTGATGTCAACAACAGCGCGAGCATATTGTTCTGTACAGATGAACAGGTCGCCGTTAAAACAACGCACCGCCAAGGTCTTTATGTATGACCTGTAGTCGCTTTCTTCACCTTTGAACACAAAAGACGCATAGTCGACAACCCCTCGCTCCTGGAGTTCTGGCTGGAATCGTCTCATGAACTTCAAGTCCTGCAGGTACCATATTTCATCGGGAACATAATCCCTGGATCTTAGCTTTGCTTGAATTCGCTTGCGATACCGCTGAAGACCGCTTCCTTGCAGCCTCCGCGTGTCGAATGAAAATTCTGAAAAATAGCAAAGGTCCCAGTAAGTGCTTTCTTCAACGGCAGTGTGCAATTGCTTGCATACGAGACTCAACGAGAGAATACTCCCCAAATCTAAGCTTGGAAAAATGTGTTTGTCCAGGATATCCTGGGTGAGATTGCGCATATTGTCACAGCGGTTGGCGGCCGATCTATACTGGCTAGTTGAGCAACGATATGACTCAACGGTGAGGTTGGGGGGTCTATTTACACTGCATAACCGAGCAGCTATATGACTCAATCATGCATGCGGCGCGATCCCAGAGGTTCGATCTCAAACGTTAATATGATGTGTACAAAAGTCAGCTTATGCTACAAACTGTTAGCTCTAGGCTATAATTATTTTTTGCTCTTTTTGGTCTTCTTGCTAGAGCCCTTTTTGGCGTACATGTCTTCAAAGGCGTCGGCGTCCATAAACGCGGGGTACTCTGCCCATTCACGCTTGCGTTTCTTTTTGTCGCTCTTATCATCGTCATCGGACGCATCAGCATCGTCGTCGGAGGCCTCGTCGATGTCGAATTCCGGACCAGACAGATCCTCATCGACCTCGTCGATCTCGTCGATCTCGCCGCCGTCGACTTCTCCATCCTCGTCGATCTCAGCGTCGTCGGCGTCGTCGTCGTCATCAGCAGCGTCATCGCCGTCAGCCTCGTCGCTGTCGGAGCCAAACGCACCATTAAGAGCATCCATATCATCGTCAGAACCATCGTCCATATCGGAAAAGTCCAAGCCGTCGTCAGAGCCACCCATCTCGTCCGGATTGGTCTTCATAATGGCGTCGAACACTTCCTCCTCGCCAGCCTCGGAATCAGAGTTGTCCACATCCTCAGCCTTGGGGGCCTTTTCCTTCTTGGGCTTGGGCTTGCGCGAGAAGTACTCAAAGTAGAACTGCTCATCGGGGGCAACCGACGAAGCATCGCGGCCCGTCCAATCCTGGACAGGAATAGGCACGTCGGTGCCAGCGGCCTCGGTACGCACGCCCAAAGAGACATCAGTAAAGCCCGACAGGGGCTGGAAAATAGAGCCACCGCGGGTGTTGTCCTTTTCCTTTGGCTTTTTGTAGGACCATTTCGACAGGAATGCCGCCACGCTGTAATGGTCAATGGCAGGCATGTCCAGGGGCTGGCGCTCGCTCGCAGGGGTCATGAGGTTTTTGGCATACAGCGAAACGGTGGGATGGTAGTGCTGGGTCAAGGGAATCAGCTCCCATAGACGAGAAGTAAGTGCTTTGGCGTATTTCGGATCCCGCTGGCGCATATCATACTCGTCGTCGCCCGTTGCCGGCTCAAGAAGCTCGTTGGTGCTGGGCACATGCGCGGTGACGTAGGCGAGGGCCGCCGAAGCACCGACCTCGGGCCATTGCAGGGCGGTTTGGATCATGCGCTTGGCAAACGCAGCCGACCGAGGCGCCTCGCTATCCATAGACACCGACCGCAGTAGCAGTTGCAGGTACTTTGCGAGCTTTGACGACTGGTACAGACGCGAGTCCTGCAAGCTCTCGTACAGAGCCCGGTAGTAGCGGTCGAGACCGGCGCCCTGCTGGGCCTTTGCAATCTGAAAAATGAAGCTGAGGGCCTCGATAAATGTGCCGACATTGGGCGAGTGCGACATGCGGTACAGAGTGTCCATGTACTTTGAGAACACCTCGGGCTCGAGGCGGGAAAATGGGAAGGCACGGTTCAGACCAGTAAAGATCTTGGCCACCAACCGGGCATTTTTCTCCTCATCGGCCTGGTCAACCGTCTTCTTTTCCTGCCGGATGCCACCCTTTTTACCCCGCAATGGCCGGCGAGGCGTCTTGCCCTCTTGCACCGGCTTGTCGGTGCGGCCCGCGTCGCCCTTGATGCTCCACTCAGAAAGCAGACGCTCAAACAGATTAAGATAGCAGTAGACAAGCTGGTTTGCCAGCTGCGGGTCTTTGTTGCTGAGAATAAACTCGCTGAGTGTATCAACAGCATAGTAGCGGGTATGGTACTCGCTGGAGCGGCCCAGCAGCTCGTCGATGGCCACTACCACAATGCGTTTCATGCTGGGGTGTACCAGCAAGGTATCGTGGAGCAGTTTCTTGACCCGAGAGGCAACCTTGCCAGCAGAGTCGCCCAGCTTGTTGAGGCCGAGCCGCAGCAGGTTGTTTTCCTGCTCGGGCTTGAGGCGGAAAAAGTCGAAAATGCAGTGCAGCGCCCGCAAGCGGATGTTCTCAACGGTATCGCTGAGCAGACGCTCCATGACCTGCAACAGCCGGAAAAAGTACGACTTGAGCCAGTCCTCAAACGCCATGGCAATCAACCGAGCCATGGGCGCGGTGCTGAGTTCGGGCTGGTTGCGGAACCATGTGAGCTGACGGTCGGGCAGCACGTGGTTGACCAGCAGATCCTTGGTGACTTCCAGAGCCTTGCAGGCACTTTCTCTGTTTTTGATCTCGCATTTGCCTAGCAGCATCTCCAAGTGCTTCATCGAGTGCAGCGGGTCGTTGGTGACCAAAATCGATAGAGTACCGAGCTGATCGGAAAACGTACCTGACTTCAAAAACTCTGCAGAGGTAGTAAAGTCCCGGGACTGCGACTGCTCGTACTGATAGATGTCGTTTTCTTTGTTCAGCAGCTCGCGAGATTTTTCTTTCAGGCTCTCTACGAGATCAATGGGGATAGGAAAGCCGCCGGCTTCGGGATCAGGAGCCAGATACGACTCCCAGTTTTCGGTGACCACCAGCTCGTTGGGGTGTCTGAGTTTGGCAATGGCAACGCTGGGTTTTCCTTTGGACACTTGATCCTTGGACAGCGGGCCGTCTGATTTCTGGGGTCTTTCCCGTCGCTCGGGCTTTGTCTCATTGTCGAATTTTGTCTTTTGAGGTTTTGCCTTTGTCGCTGGTTTAGCCGCCGGTTTCTCGACCTGAGCAGGTTTGGCCTGAGCAGGTTTAGCCTGAGCAGCCGGATCAGTGCGGCCGGCCTTGTCAGTCTTTCCCGCCTTTTCGGCCTTTTTCTCGGCCTTTTTCTCTCGGCGTTTATCTCTCTTTGCCTTTTCGCGCTCTAGCTTGTCTTGATCGACGGTAGCAGGCGCAGAAGCGGCTTTTTCGTCAAAGACAATTTTTTTGCCCTTGCCGCTAAGCGTCGCCCACATACTAGCAACATCGTCGGTCAATCCTTCTGCAGGTGCGCCGGCATTACCTTCATAGTCACTGCCGTCAATATCCACGTTATCCAGAAACGACACATCGTCGTCGTCTCCGCCTAGATCCCTCACGGAATTGGCAAATTGAGCCATGATGACAAAAATATTTTTTTGGCCTGCATGGATGGGTCTGAGCATCAGCTTGGACCAGCGGGCTAAGACCAGCCTAGCAGACAGAGGTATAAAAATTTAACAGTACAGCACAGTACGGGACAGTACAGAAATAGTATTAGGAGAGCTAGATGGTGAAATGGAGACAGAGAGGTGGAGACAGAGATTGAGCTACTCCTTGTCCTCTAAAGCCTGGGCAATGCCATCAAGGAGCCCGTCGATCTCGTCAGGCCGTACGCCGCACGACAACGACAGCAGCTTGCGGTAGTTGTTCATTTTCTCGCCCGAGGACGCAGACGCATACAGGTCCACGATCTCGGCCAGCAGCACGCGGCGGTTGTGCTGGAGCCCCACCAGCTCGCTAGACAGCTCATGCTGCTCGTCGGTGCTGTACTCTGCGTATTGCAGTTCCTGCTGCAGCTCGTCGTGGATGTACATTTCTTCGGCCTGCACGAACTCGGCGAGGTCGCGGGCCTGGCTGCGCTCGAGCACAGCCTGGAAATGGTGGGCCAGGGCCTGCACGTTGGCGGACGCCTCGTTCATGTGCCGGCTGAGCTCCTGCTGCGAGCCCAGCTTGGACTCGAGCTCCGGAATCTGTGCCCGCACCATCGCCAGCTCGGCCTGCACGGTGCCCAGCAGCTGTCGCACCTGCTCGATATCGAGGTCCTTGTCCTTGAGATCATTGTCATAGGTGGTTGCCAGGTCTTCCAGCAGGCCGCTGAGCCGCGGGCTCACTTGTTGAATAACGTTCTGAGCAGTCTCAGACATGTATACACTTTGGTTGGGCAAAGGCCGGCGGCCGCCGTGGCCGTTTGCGGCGGCCGCAGGCCCCGAGTGGGCGGTGCCGGCCGAGTTAGCTTCGGCATTGCCGCCCGAATGGAGATTAGGGGCCGCCAGCAGGGCTGGCGGTGACGAGCTCTGCTGCAGGTGGCTCAGGCCATGCTGCTGCCGCTGGGCCTCGTACTCATAAATATACTCTTGGGCGGTTCTGCCCGACTTGTTGGCCATGTCGGTGGCGGCGCCGTACGACAGCAGGACCTTGACGAGCTTGCGGCTGCCGTTGCGGGAAGCAATGTGCAGGGCCGAGTCGCCGTTGATGTCTGTTTGGTTGAGCACGCTGCGCACATGCGCCATGTCGCGCAGCTCGGTCATTTTCGCCAGCACAATCTCCATGTAGTATCTTGTTGACGAAGAGCGGCTTTTCGACGCCGCCGTCTGCGCAATGTGGTGGAGCACTGTCTGCCCGTGCGAGTCAGTGTAGAATATTATCGGTCGCAGCAGCTCCAGCACGTGCGGGAACGTGCGCAGGTCGTAGTTATTGGTAAACATGATCGCGCGCACCAGCGGTGTATGGCCGTCGTAGTTGAGGGCATGGATGTCTGCGCCGGCATCCAGCAGCGCCTGCATGACCTTTTCCTGGCCCATGGAGCATGCCCAATGGAACGCGGTATGGCCCTCGTCGTCCACGGGCTGGTTGATGTGGAACCCGGGCTCGGGGTGCAGCAGCACGTCTGGCACTTTGGACTTGTCTGGCGCTATGATATAGTCCAGCAGTTTCGCCGAATAATCGGCCATGTAGTTTGAATGCATTCCCATGTGATTGGGTTGTCCCTGCTGCTCGTGGTGGTCCTGGGGCACCGGCCGGCCCGGCCATCTGAGCTGGGCCTGCATGGCCTCGTCGTCGCTGAGAAAGTCGGACGTGGAGCTCAGCGGCGAGCTTGCCTGGGAAAACGTTTGCGAGTGCGCCATGGCCAGTCCGCTGCCCGCACTGTCGTGGTTGTGATGCATTTGGCTGTGGAGAAGATGCGGCTGGGGCTGCGAGTGCTGCACCGGCAGCTGCTGGGATGCAGCTGCTGCCTGAGCCGCCTGAGCCGAATGGGCCGACTGAGCCGACGGCCCGCGCCGGGCAGGAATTGGCATCGTGGCCGACCGCCTTGCCCGTTTCGGAGCCGACTGGGCCGCGTCGGACGGCGCGCGACGGGCCGCGGCCACCCGCGGCGCCTGCGGAGCTTCGGTGCCCGAGGCTGTGTAGTCCAGCAGCGGGGCAACCAAATCCAGCACGCCAAACTCGTGTGCGAGCTCGCGGGCACGCTGGATTGGCACCCAGGTGCCCTGGTACTTGCCGTAGCCGCCCTGGACCTTTTCATGCTGGCCGGTCTGGACGTCCTTTTCAAGGATTCGGGTCCGTTTGGGTTTATCGTAGTCGGCCACCTTGAGCAGATGGGTGGCGTTGACCCAATCGTCGCCCTGGCGCCGCATCACGCCAACGCCCTTGACGGTGTAGACCCATACAGGCACATTCGAGTATGTGGCCTGGCACACTTGCATATGATGACAAGTCCAGCTGCGGGTGGATTGGCCGGGATAAGCAGGTGCCAGAGGGGGGTTACGGACGGCTGAGCAGCCCAAGGTTCACTAGCACAAGCGCGGCTATTCAGGAAGGTCTAATCTGCGGTTTATCTACGTCGATCTTCATCTGCACATCTAAGACATGTCTGTGCTCACAAAGTGGTACTTTGTGTCAGCCCGCCCCAGGCTAGTCAGCATGCTGCCGCTATCCCTTCTCAACGCGGCCCAGGGCCAGCCGCTGATGGTGGAGCTCAAAAGCGGCGAGACCGTGAACGGCACGATGGTTGCTTGCGATTCATGGATGAACCTCACTCTCAAGGACGTCATCTACACCTCGGCAGATACCTCTGAGTTCAAGAAACTGGCCGACATCTACTTGCGCGGAACGCTGATCAAATACGTGCGAGTGCCCGACGCATTATTAGAGGCCATCAAAAACGAGCGGCATGCCAAGCGCGAGGAGCGTCGCCGCCAGAACCGTTAGGTGCCTTTAGCTGTCCTTTGACTGCCACTGGCTTCCCTGCAACTACCCTGGCACTACCCCCTGGGAGAACTTTAATGAGTCTAGTCTGCCTAGTTTATGAGTCTAGTTTATGAGTCTAGTAACTGAGTCTAGAGATGCTAGTGTCTCGTGAGCCGAGCATAGAGCCGAGTCTAGTCTAGTGAGTAGTCTAGTGAGCCTAGTGAGCAGCTTGTTTACTCATGCACATCTGGGACTGTTTGGATCTCGACCTGCTGGACGGCGCCGAGTTCCATGCGCAGCGGCTGCTGGCGGCCGAGCCCGGCGCCAAGGCGCGCCATCTCTACGGCATCGTCATGCTGCGCCAGCGCCGCTATACGTCTGCCTTTCACTTGACCGCCCAGTCGCTGGATCATGTGGGATGCTGCTATGTTTACGCGCAGTGTTGTTTGCGGCTGGACAAGCTCGCCGAGGGCATCGAGGCTCTCGAGGCACTTAAACGCGACCCCGCAAAAGACCAGCGCTATCGCGGCATGCCCGACGATGCTGCCCTACACCTGCTGCTCGGCAAACTGTATGCCGCCAACAAGGACCCGCAGGCCGTCAAGCTGCTTGCGTCGTCGGCGTCGGAAAACCCTTGGCTATGGGAGAACGTGCTGCTGCTGTGCAAGGAGCGCACGGTGCGAGTAGACGTCAAGGGCCTATTTGAGCCGCCGAGCGGCAGTAGCTCGCTCAAGGGCTCGCTGTCGCTGGTCAACAACTCGTTCAATGGCTCGCTTGGGGCTGTCACCGCTCCTCTTAATGGTTCCTTGACCGGGTCCCTTAACGGTCCCCTCAACGGTTCGCTGAACGGCCCCCTCAACGGCCCCGTTACTGGGTCTACTGGGTCCACTGGGTTCAACAGCTTCAGTGGGGTTACCTCGCGACAACATTCGACTCCAATGCCGACGCGAGGCATCCAGCGCGTTCCAGAGACTCCTCCGCAGCCACTTTTCCCTGCCGTGGCCCCCACTCGGCGGCGGCTACTCAAGCGGGGGTCGCCGCTGGACACAAGCCCAATTATGGGGCCGCCGTCTACCCCGCAGCCCACGCGGGGTCTCTTTTCTCCGCGCGAGTCTAGAGCCCGGCCGTTTGGGGCTGGAGCCGGTGCTGGAGCCGGAGCCGGAGCCGGAGTCAGTGGTGCTGGATCTGGAACCATAGGAGCCATTGGGTCCATTGGGTCTAGTGGCACTGGGATGAGCACCGAGATCACCCCCGAGCTATGCGCCGTCTACACCACGATTGCATCTATTTATCAACACTTTGCTGCCTACGAGTGCCGGCAGGCGCTGGCGTTGCTGGCTGAGCTGCCGCCGAACCAGCGCAACGCCCAGGACATGACGTCGGTGGCCGCGCGATGCCACCACGAGCTCGTGGACTATGCCAAGGCAACCGCGTGCTACCGCCGGCTGCGAGCCCAGGACCCCGGCCGGCTCGAGGACATGGAGCAGTTCTCTACCGCGCTGTGGTTCCAAAAACACGATGCCGAGCTCGGCTTCCTGGCCCACGAGCTGGTGGAACAGGACCGCCGTGCGTGGCAGTCGTGGGTCGTCATGGGCAATGCGTACTCGCGGCAGCAGGACCCCGCGCGGGCGCTCGACTGCTTTGAGCGCGCAATCCAGATCGCGCCCAACTGCGCCTATGCCCACACCCTCAAGGGCTACGAGCATGTCGGCGAGGAGCGGCTGCAGAGCGCGCAGCAGGCGTTCCGGCTGGCGATCCGGGCCGACGAAAAGCACTATAATGCTTGGTACGGCCTGAGTGTGGTGTTTCTGCGATCCGGAGACATCGATCTCGCCGAGCACCACCTGGGCCAGGCCCTGCGCATCAACCCACACAATGCGATTCTCGTGTGCTTTTTGGGCACCTGTTTGCAAAAGCGCGGGATGCTGTCGCAGGCCATTGCCCACCACACCCGCGCGTGCGAGCTGCAGCCCGAGTGCGCGGTGGTGCGCTACGAAAAGGTCAAGGCGCTGATGAACGCGCAAATGTACCAGGCTGCATTGGACGAGCTGCAGATTCTCGACTCGGTTTCGCCCGACGAGGGCGACGTGCATTTCTTGCTGGGGCAGACGTACCAGCACCTGCACGATGCCGCGGCTGCCGTCAAGCACTTTACGTATGCGGCGACCCTAGATCCGAAACTGCAAGACCTGGTCAAGGCCGAGATCGAGCAGCTGTAGTGTATTTATTGTCTTGGTGGCCACGCTCTGCTGGCAGTGTTAAATATCGGTGTCCTTATTCCGCACCTCTGCTGCTCAACGGCGAATATTACTTTTTACTAGACTAGCTAGACTAAGGACCTAGAGCAGGCGAGCCCGTGTTGGAGCTGGTGTTGCCCGAGAACTCGTCGAGGTCGCCGAGATCGCTGATATCGCCGCCAATGTCAAAGTCGCTGGGCAGCGTGGGCTCGGCCTCCTGGGCCAGCCGCTGAGCCACCAGCTCCTGGGCCCGCGGCAGACTGACGCTGGGCGTGGTGCAACTGGAAATCACCGGTACCGACTCGTCGCGCTCGATGGTGGCCTTCATGAGGGCCGAGATCCACGCCTGCATTTCCTCGCGGGTCTCGACGGCAAAATAGTGGGTTTTCGGGGCCGTGAACGACACGCCCTTCTTGTAGCCCGGCGCGGGGGGCACCAGCTTGAAGCAGAACCGGCCCGCACCCACGCCGGCCGCGTACAGCGTGATGAGTTTATCCTCATTGTCCTTTGCCGCCACCACGCGGTGGCCCATGATGTCAATAAGGCCGCGCTCTTTTGTGTCTTCAAAATTCAAAAAGTACGACAGCCGGGTGCCGTGAAGGGTAAAGAACCGCGATTTCCACGACCCCACGCCAATGCCGCCGCGCTTGTACATCCAGCCCGAGCACTGGGACGTTTTCTCGCTTTCCTGGGCGGTGGTGGACTGGATGCCCTCGACAAACGCCGATGTCTTTTGCTTGACCATCGTGGGCCGTAAGTACTGCGACGACGCCGAGCGCAGGCCCTTGAACGTGCCCACGCGCTTGGGCTGCTCGGGCCGCGACGGCGGCACCACGGGCGTTGTGTCGAGATGCGACAGCACCGACGAGTGCCGCCGGTGGTGCTGCTTGATGGGTGACCGCGCCGCGTCCGACGCCGACCGCATCATCTGGCTGCCGACCGGCGGCTGCGGCTCGGGCGTGCTCATGGTGCTGGAGCTGGGGACCGACGGCGACCATGCGGCCGCGGCGGCCGCAGCAGCGGCGTTTGGAGCAGGACCGGCCTGACCGGCGGGTTGGCCGGACTGGCTCGATTGGGAGGGCTGGGTGGACTGACCTGACGGGCCTGATCCAGCAGGCCCAGCGGCAGATGGAGCCACATCAGGAGCCGCACCACTAGCCGCACCAGACCCAGTCGCAGATGGAGCCCGCGGCGTTGCCTGCGTCGAGGACGACACCGCGGCCGGTGTTCCTGCCACCGGCGTTTCCGCGGCGTCGGGCGTGCGCTCGCGAGGCGCCCCCCGGCCGGTGCCTGCACCAGACTCGTTGAGGGCGTCGCTGAGCAGCATGCCCGACGACTGCGACATTTTGCGCGAGTGTTCGGACGCGGTGGGCGACTCGCAGCGCTCGAGGTCGTCAAAGTCCGACTGTGACTGTGCGGGCGCGTGCCGCGACGGCACGCTCGGTTCCAGCGGTTCCCGCACCGACCGCTGCTGCTGCTGCTGCTGCTGCTGCTGTGGCAGATGTTGATGCTGTGGAGGCTGCGGGGCTTGTGGCTGCGGGGCTTGTGGCTGCGGGGCTTGTGGCTGCGGGGCTTGTGGCTGCTGCGGCGGCTGGGGCGAGTCACTCACATCGGCAGGAGTGCGCAGGCCAGACGGTTGTCGCGCGCCATGAAAGCCCGGCTGCGACGGTGTTTGCGGCTGCGGCGGGAAATAGCCGCCCTGAGCGGGCTGCTGCGCAGGCGGAAACGGCGAGCGGCCGCCCCAGGGCGTGGCCGGCGAGTTGGGCGACATGCGTGGCGTGCTGTCGAGAGCAGGCGTGTTTGGCGCCGGCAGCGTCTGGCCCGTCTGCTCGACCAGCTGGTTAAGATACTTGATTTCCTTGGAGATCTCGAAGCGGGTGCCGAAGCTCGCAATGTCGATTTCCTTGAGGTGCGCCAGGTCCAGCTCCAGCAAAATCAGACCCGTGATGCGGTGCCGCAGAAACGCATCGGCGGTGGCTGCATCGTAGCCGCGGCCGGTAAAGTATTGCTGCACGTCCTGCGGCGTCCAGAATCCAATCCCGTCGAGACTGGGGCCGGCAATCTCGCTGAGGGCGGCGTCAATGTCGCTCATAGTCGCGGTGATGGACGCCGACGGTGGGCTCGCGAGGTTGCCGGCCGAGGCGTTGGAGGGGGCTCCAAAGTTGGTATTGAGCGCGAGATTCGGATGGGCAGAGGGTGCCGACTGGCCCGCTCCAGCCGCTCCTGCAGCTCCAGCCGCTCCAGCAGCAGAAACATCTCGCGGCGTTGCGGGTGTGCTCATGGCGCCAGGTAAAGTAGACGGACTGCCGCCAATCGTGGGCTTGACCGCGGATGGCGTAGCGGCGCTGGAGCCGTTGCGGTTGAGGCTGCTGGTGCTTGCCAGCGGCGCGGTTTGGAACACGCCCGCGGCCGAGCCCTGGCGCGGGGCACTGTCGTCGGCGGCATGTGATCCCGAATGGGCCTGCGGGCTGTCAAACGACGCTCCCAGCCGCGAGTACTGCTGCGGGGGTGCGGGGGAAGAGCCTGCGGACGGCATACCCAGCGCGGGGCCCGGCACGGACGGTGCCGAGGTCGAGTGGGCGGCTGGCGCGGCACGAGCTGATCCGGGCTGCCGCGAGTCGGCAAATTGCGACCCCGCAGACATCCCCGCACTACCCTGCGGCGGCAGGTTCGCTGCCGCGGCAAACACAGCTGCAGGCGGGGTGGCGACGCTGGTGGTGAACACCTTGGGGAACAGGCCCGTTTTGCCAGACGACAGGTTCTTGCCAATGTACCAGGAATCGCCAAACTCGGCGTCATCCTCAATTACCTCGACATAGTCGCCCTTGTGGATGTCCAACTCATCCTCGGTACGGCCAATGAACTCGTGGATGCCCAGCAAATAGTCTGGTTGTTCACTCATGCCGAAGATGGAAAGTTGGTTTGTCACCATGACGTTAGTCGTTGGCGATGGAATCCCCGGATCCAGCGTCAGCAAAGGGGGAATTCTTTAGGAAGGGGTGATTAAAGATAGTTGTGTTCGTAGCTGATATTTTTGGTAGATTAATTACAGGGGTTTAAACTATAGACGTGGTTTTGAACAAGCGGATACTCAGCCGCCGCAAAACTTAACAGCCGCCCGTACCCTGGCTTATTAGGCCGCGGCTGGCTTGCCAACCCTGGCAGTCAGTACTAGCAGGTGCTATCTGGACGCAACCACGGTGCCCCTCAAGCCCACTTATTCTAGACTATGATTCAAGACTATGATCCAAGACCGAACAATTTCAAGACTAAATGACCAAGGGAAAGCGATACTGCAACTACGGATCTTTTCTGCTGCCAAGACTGCAGAATTTCACTAAGCCCTCCCTGCATTGGGCCCTGCAGGATCCTGTGGTTTACTGCGCACATATGTCCGTAGGCTGCCGGATTTGCCGAAACCGGTGCCGACAGCAGCCACCTAAACGAGTGGCAAACGAGTGGCAAACAACGGCTAAAAAGAGGATATTTGACGATAATTGACGATTGAAGTAGAGTGAAATAAATGATATACCCAGAAAATGCTTATCGGTGCTTGGCCAGCGGCTCCAGCAGCTCAAACGAGCAGCACAAGCCCTCGTCCACGCTCATGACCGCGCCCCAGTTGTCGAAGTCGCCGCAGTAGTTTGGCGCACTGAAAATGGTCACGAGCTTGCGGTTGCCAAAGAACTCGTAGCCGTCCTCAACCACCATGTGCCCACGAGCCACCAAGTCGAACTTGAAGCGGTGGCAGAAGCTGTCGAGCACGCGCTTGCCAAAGCAAAACGACACGCCGCGGTCAGAGTCGCTCCATTCGTGGACCTGCGCATCTGGATCGCTCCATAGCAGATCCGACACCAGCCCCGTCTCGGGCACGTCGGTGGGCCGTGACACGCGCTCAATGTCGGCCAGCGAGCCCAGGTACGGCGACAGCCCGCCGTGCACGCAAAAGATCTTGCCGCCCACGGTCGCAGCAATCGGCAGCGTGTTGAATACGTCCACCACCGACCGCCATGCCTTGAGCGAGCTGCGCCGCTTGCACTCGTCGTAGAACCCATATACCTTTGTGACGTTGGCACACTCGTGGTTACCCCGCAGCAGAAACACATTGTTGGGGAACCGCAGCTTCAGACACAGCAGCAGCATGATGGTTTCCAGCGACTGCTTGCCGCGGTCCACATAGTCGCCCAGAAACAGGTAGTTTGTGTTTGGGGGCATGCCGCACATCTTGAAGATGCGCATCAGGTCCTTGAACTGGCCGTGAATGTCACCGACAACCTTGACGGGCGTGCCCAGCTCCAACAGCACTGGCTGCGACAGAAACAGTTCCTGAGCAGCCGCGCAAATGTCCTTGATTTCCGACTGATCCAAGCAGAACTTCTTTTGCCGCTGGATGCCGGAAACGCAGATCCGCTTGATGAACCGGTTCACGGGCAGGTTGACTTTCGGCACGCTGCCGCCGGTCTTGAACCCGCCGGTGCTGGTGCTGCCGCGCTGCCGAGCCGCATTGCCACTGCCGGAGCTGCCGGAGCTACCGCTGCTGCCAGAGCTACTGCTACCGGCGCTGCTGGCGCTCGTGGGCGAGCCGAGCTCGACGTCCGACGATTCGGGACTCGTCATGGGCGAGTCGCCGCTGGAAACCGAGTTGGAGGTCAGCGACCCCGCCGACCCCAACGACCCCACGTTTAGGGACGGCGACGGGCCGTACGGCGACGAGTCCCTTGTGGCCGACAGATCGCTCATGTCCTGAACAACAATCTGCGGCGGCGGCTGCATATCTTTGAGCGACGGCACCGCCGATGGCTGCTTGGTGAGCTTGCCAACCGCCGGGTTTTTCGACACCGCCGGCGGCGGCGCCTTGCCGAGATAGTTGTCGAGCTTGGAGCCAATGGCCGAGGGAGGGGCATCGGCCGGATGGGCACCCCCAGAGCGGGGATGGGGCCGGGAAGCATTTGTCCGGGATTTAACGTCTCTGGAATTTAATCTCTGAGGCGATACCGACTCCAGAGACCGACGGGCTGTGCGAGAGTGCAGGGCCCTGTCGATGATCTCGGTATCGAGAGAATCTGTTTGTAATAACCGGCGAGGACTTCGTATACCGCCTGGCTCGTCGTCTTCGGCCGCTGTCAAAGAACCATCAGACCGTGCTTCTGCATATTTGGAGGAGCTTTGGCCCATATATGTTGAGAAGGAGAGGGCGGCCCCTTAGTCACGGGGCGATTTAATTTCTCATTTGGGGCCACTTTGGCAGCTAGGGCACGGGTTACATCGTCATCGATCGAGGTGTGCCCATGTGAGCAATCGTGATTGCATTGCCGGTTGGTGGGGGTCGAAAACCGGTCAATTCCAGTTCCTGCCGGCCATGAAATGGCGGGGAGGTATTTCCGTGCGAGAGCAGCCATAAAAAAAATACAAGTTCCTCCCCTCGGGTTCGAACGCTTGGGGGTATGGTCGTGCTTACCACTATTACAATGGTGCATCTGTAGCCTAGCTGCAAGCCTGCTCTACGCTTGACCGCGTATACTCTTTAACTCAAGCTTTTGGCGATTATGAGAGTGGGAAATTCGGTGAATCTTTCCTTAGTAAGACCCTCCTGAGAGGGCTGCGTGGAAACGCAGGCAGCGTCATCAGAAATTCAGGTCTGCGGATCATGGGAAGGCGCTGCAAGGAATTGGACAATAGTCTCTTTAGTGCAATACGCGGACCAGGCAACTGGAACTCGATACCGATCACTAGCGTTGAGCTTTTTGCTCTCTCTTTATTCTTTTTTTGCACCTTTGGCTCCCTATGGCTCCCTTTGGCTCCCCATTTGACCCCTTGTGAGACCCCTTTTGCTTGTTTCACTTTACTGATTCACTTCTGCATATTACCTTAGCCTACTCACTACTTCCCAGTGACTACGTCCCCTAAATAGGCTGCAAGTCATTGCGCTTACACATGCCCGACCGGTTTGGAGACCACTCGACTGAGCGCACAGATGGCATTGGAAGCTACTTGTTGAGACAAGCCCGTCGCTCCAAGCAAGGCCAGGACGATCTGGAAGCAGCAAAATTGAGTACAACCGTATATGTTGGCAACCTTTCTTTCTACACAACCGAGGAGCAGGTCTATGAATTGTTCTCGAAAGCAGGCCCCATCAAAAAGGTAATTATGGGCCTTGACCGGTTTGAAAAAACCCCTTGCGGATTTTGTTTTGTCGAGTTCACCAACCTCGACGACTGCTTGCAAGCAGTTCGCTATCTTGACCAAACAAAGCTCGACGACCGTATTGTCAAAATCGATAGAGACCCTGGCTTTGCCGAGGGCCGCCAGTACGGCCGCGGAGCCAATGGCGGCCAAGTTCGCGACGAGCTCCGAGAAGACTTTGATCCTGGCCGCGGCGGCTACGGCGGTCGCAACCGCTAAAACTGGCTGCAAGTGTAGCCTTACTAGAGCCTTACTGATGCCTAGTACAAAGACAAAACAAAATTGTGAGACTATTTTTATAACAGAATGCCCAATAAATATAATGCATACGCTCGCCGAGCTGCCTTGCAAGCACGTCCAAGAACTACTTCTTCTTGCGACGGTGCTCGGGCGGCAACACACGGCGGCGAGCGTTGATAAACCAATTCGAGACCTGCACCAGCGACAAGCCTGTTTCTTGCATCAGCCGGTGTTTGTCCTCCTCGGTGGGATAAGGATTGTCAACATGGTCGTTGAGCCAGCCCCGTAGGATATTGGACACGTCCTTGGGCAGGTTGCCGCGGCGCCGGCCAGTGGGCTTGGCGGGCGCAGGCGGCTCGTCGCCATCGGCACTGCTCACAGAGCCGCGGCCGGTGCTGTCGCTATGGCTGTGGCCACTGCTGCTGTTGCTGTTGCCGTTGCCATTCGTATGTCCGTTGGCATAGCCATTGGCATAGCCGCTGGCATAGGCGTTGGCGTGGCCGTTGCTGTTAGGATACAGGCCCATCGACTGGGCGGCCGGGCTGGCCTCTGGCGACGAGTTGTGGATCGGAAAGCCATAATTCACGGGCGAGCCGTATGCATTGACGGGAGGCTGCGGCGCGTGGCTTCCGTTGGTATCTTGGGCATAATATGCTGCCTGCTGCTGCAAATTGGGGTTGCTGGGGTTGGCGGGGCCGTGCGGCTTTGAGTTCACATACGGCATGCCTTGCTGCAGCAACGGCGCAGGCGGCATCGGCTTGGCCGACTCACGCGCACCAAGGGTCTTGTGCTCGGGCGTGGCTTCATGGAAGGGGCTGGGTTTCAGCTGCTGCGCAGGCCGCGAAGCGGGACCGGCACCGGGCTCGGGGTACTTGCAAGGCACCGCCTGGCCATGGTAGGGTACTGCCTCGGCGATTCGTGGCTCCATCGTTGCCAACGGAGCACTCACACCGAGCCCCGGCTTGACTTCGGGCGGCGACATCGCGCCATACATGTGTCGCACCGCGGGCTGATGACCCTGGTCGTGGCTGGGCCGAAGATCGTCGGAATACCGGTCGATGCCCTCGCGGGGGCTCCGGCCCGACGATAATGGGCCCGAGTGGGCGAATGCATCGTGCGCAGACGGAGCCCCGCGATGGCCGGCCCCGGCAGTGAAGCCACTTCCGCCAGAAATGCGATCGTCGATGTAAGGCATGCTGTGGGTTACGCCACCATCAACAAAGTTGGATGCAGGCAGGCCATCAGCAGCCGCCTTTGCGCGGGCGTTCTGAATATCTTGCACATTCATGCGCTGGGCCTGCCCATCGGAGTCGGGCTTTTGGCCGGCTTGCGATACCGAGCCTGGTGGACTACTTCTGAGCTTTTTGAGAACAGTGACGGCAGGGGCCACTTCGGTGACCATTTGGTGAATTGGAGGGAGCTGAAGTCCGGTAGTAGACGAGTCCTGGACACTCATTTAAATCCAAATAAATACGGGCGGCAGATCGGGCCTCGGAGGAGGATAAACTGCCAAGATAAATGGGTGAACGAACAGAGAGATAAACCAGAGAAAGGACGATAAACGTTAATCGGACCTTGCTTTACGTTTTCCTCAACAATAACGGGGAGAAAAAAAAACCACACTAGTCTGGTTGCGGATAGGAAAAAAGGCCAAATGTGACGGAAATGTCAGTAGCGAATCAAGGGGTCGTACTGCGATAGTTTACCAAAGATCCCTTTACTGGTTAGACCGAAACGAAAATAAAGTGTGAATGGGCAATGAGATGCGAGATGGCGAACCCCAGCAAGTGCGATCCCTGGCATTATAGGTAAATGCCCGAACCCACCCTAGACCTCCAAGTCCCTGCATATGCAGATGTGCAAGCAAACTTGACTAAGCTGGGCCCACAGGCAAGGCGTTTGGGAGGTGGGCAGGTAGCAAACATCTATTTTTATGGGCACAAAACGGGGTGAGAAAATAAACCATCCCGAGATTAAGACAATGGGCACATAGCTTGTACCGGTCCGACTTGTGAAATGTATCTAAAAATTCCCAATTAGCCTCGGTTGGTGCCGAGCAAACCGCGTTGGCAAATTTCCACACTGGCATACCAGTGGCCCCAGCTTGCCATGTTACTAAGGCCATCGAGAGCACGGATCGAGACAATGTCTAGCCATATATGATTATAGGGAGCTATAGTTCTCTGGGAGCGACACAGCCGTTGTCCAACCATGACCACCAAAGTTTTTTCATGCGAAATAGGCATCTGCGTGACCTTTAAGCCGCACAGCAAGTTTGCCAGGGTGATTCCATGCTTGCCCACCTTTTCTGCATGGCCATCTGCGGCTGCAGCTGTCTGTACAGCCGCGCCCATCATTTTGACTCATGTCATACATGCTATTTGCGGCGTTGCTCATGGGCAGAATTTGCTATGACAGCTCGGAAGACGATCAGATCTATAGGAAATTCGCTTGTTCGATAAATACAAGGCTGGTTTGGGGGCCGTCCTCCACCGGCCAATCCAAGTTGTCGACTTCGAGCATGCAGCTCCTAACATCCAAGCAAAAGGCGGCCTTACCCTAATGATTAAGCACACAACCGAGTTGTGCCCACGCCTGCAAGAGGTGCATTGCCCACTCTATGAGGCAAGCTGTCAGAGTTCCAATTTGGCCCAAAACAAACCCCACTTTTGGATTATGGGCTAGTCGAAATAGTGAGAAATGGCAGGGTTGAAATGGAATTGGATACCACTAGCTGAAATTTATTTTTTATCTACAAATAAAATCCCATCAGATGTGTTGTTCGTGCCGTTTCCTCCCCACAGGTCGGTTCCGGGTGGGCAGTTGGGAAAGTGGGCGTCAACGGCACATGAAATGCATGTGTAACCTGTCAGAATTGACATTTGACAGGTTACGGGAGCGGCATTATTCGGTCGCTAGGGAAACTGACTAGAAAGAGTAGAAAGGTTAATCTTAACAGAGGCAATTCCCGACCCGTCCATTTTCCACGGCCCGCTCATCACTATGGGCAACCTCGGCTTGAGCTAAGAAACCAAGGAGGGAAAGGAAAAATGGGCGGTCCGATGGAATCGAGGAATCAATCTTGCGACCCTAGTAGGAAGAGAGAAATGCAGCAATATTTTCAAGTATCAATTAAATTGGAATATTGGAAGTTCTACGCTGGGGTTGATTCCGAATACTAAGCCTCATTAGTAGCTGCTTGTTGAGGTTCGGTCGCTGACCTGGGGAGGCGGCAGCGATGGGCTAGGGTCGCGCCACCGCCGAGGGTGAACCAACCCATGCGGCACTTTGTCACATGAGGGGAAGCTTGGGAGATTGCCGATCAGAATTCCATTACCCAATCAACATCTGGATTAGTGAGCCATGACCAAGCGCGGGTCCGGGGGTCCCTCGACCTTCCCGTTAGTAACCGAGACCCTAAAGCCCTAAAGCAGTCACAACCACTCAACCCAACACTCATATTACTCTGAAAGATCCAAGGACAAACAATACACCACACAAAATGGGCCGTGGACCTAAGAAGCACATGAAGCGCGTTGCCGCGCCCAAGCACTGGATGCTGGACAAGCTGTCGGGCACTTACGCTCCCCGCGCCTCTGCGGGTCCCCACAAGCTGCGGGAGTCGCTCCCCCTGATTGTTTTCCTGCGCAACCGTTTGAAGTATGCTCTTAACGGCCGTGAGGTTACTGCCATCCTGATGCAGCGCCTGGTTCAGGTTGACGGCAAGGTTCGCACCGATGCCACTTTCCCCGCCGGCTTCATGGATGTCATTTCTCTGCCCAAGACTGGCGAGAACTTCCGTCTGGTTTACGACACCAAGGGCCGCTTTGCCATCCACCGCATCACCGATGAGGAGGCTCAGTACAAGCTTGGCAAGGTCCGCCGTGTCCAGCTCGGCAAGAAGGGCATTCCTTACCTGGTTACGCACGATGGCCGCACCATCCGTTACCCCGACCCTGAGATCAAGGTCAACGACACCGTCAAGATCGACCTGGCTACTGGCAAGATCCAGTCGTTTGTCAAGTTCGAGAACGGCAACGTTGTTATGATCACCGGTGGCCGTAACTTGGGTCGGGTGGGTGTCATCACCCACCTGGAGCGTCACGAGGGTGGTTTCGATATCGTCCACGTGAAGGACGCTCTCGACAACACCTTTGTCACTCGTCTGTCCAACGTCTTTGTTATTGGCGAGGGCTCCACTCCCTACATCTCGCTCCCCAAGGGCAAGGGTATCAAGCTCACCATCTCTGAGGAGCGTGACAAGCGTCGTGCTCAGCAGGCCTAAAAGGTTAGATAATGTCTCATAGGCAGTTATAGTCAATTAGTTATGCCGAAAAGGCTCATAACTCCGCCAATTCCTACCTTGACTGGTCTACTTTAAGCTACTATACTAGCTGTAGCCTATCTGGACTATACGTAGTTGTAGCCGACGGCCTGTACTCTAGCTGTAGCGTCCTGGCCGAGGGCATTTAAATACTGGGGAATAAGATCGGTAACCTTGGTCTTGCCAAAGTACTTTGGCCGATAGGCTTCTTGGTGGCCCGTGGCCTTTAGAGCCTTTGCGATGAACGGCGCCAAAAAGTCGTGGAAAACAACATCCACTCGTTTGGTGTCGCTGGTGACATTGAGCTCGGCCTGAAACGCATTCGGCAGGTGATGGAACACCCAAGGCGTGTGCACGGTATCGTCGCCGGTATCACCGAGATCATCAATGGTATGGTACCCCAGAGTTTTATTGACGCTTGCAGCCGACGGAGGCGAGCTATCGCGGACCTGCGAGCTCTCGCGCGTCAAGGCGGCAATCACCTTGTCTTCTCGGTTCAAAAACGGCAGGAGCTGGTCGGCAACGGCCTTTGGCAAGTCGGGTAAAAACACCCATTTATTGTTGAAGGGCGAGATGATATACGCCGAGTCGGTGGTATAGACGCCTTTGAACATATCGAACCGCACGGCTCCCGTATTCAAAATCGTGTAGCGCGGATGGGGCCGCTCAAAGTTGTCCGGGGTCAGCAGATTGAGGACGTGGTCCTGGAGCAGGGAGAAAATCGAGTCCTTCGACGGGAAAGCAGCACGGTCGGTGTAATAAGTTTGGCCAACCCACGCAATTGGCTTGTCAAGATCCAGCTGTTTGCGCACCGACGCAATTTCCTTGGAGATGTGCCGGCCCTTTTTGGTGCCAAACGTCTCGAGGGTCTTGTCGGAATGGGCAGCGAGATTGCGCACGTTGAAGTCAATGTACGATCTCGAGAACTCGGGCTTGTCGGTGATGTTTGCGCCCAAAAAGCCCACAGTCTCGCAGTAGCGTCCTGACTCGAGCGCAACCGCGCGGTCGTCGTAGACCTTGAAATCGCGGATATGCGAGTGGCCGCCAAACATCAGAATGGGGATTTCCGGGTGCGCCAGCCGCAGCGCAGTGTACAGGGCCTCGAACTCGGGCTCGCGGATAGGGATATGTCCCGCAATGACCACGAGATCGAATGCCGCGAGGTCGGCCAGCAGGTCCTTGAACCACGGCTTCTGGATCTCTTTTTCCACCCGCGTGACCTTGGACGCGATCTTGTCGTTGCCGGCAAAGTTGAACAAAAAGCCTAGACCAAGTACGGAGCGGCCACTGGAAAGAGTGAAGTTGCGGTACTTGTTGCCCAATGGCACCCAATCGTCGTCGAGTCTGATGTCTACGTTTGAGGTCACAAAGCGGTCGCCAAAGGCCACTCGCAGCGTCTCAAATTCTTGGAGCGTTGCTTCGGCCCGGTACAGCTCGTGGTTGCCTACTGTGACAAGATCAAAGTCTGCGTACGAGAACGTTTCCTCCGAGTACTTTCCGTCGGGCGAGCTTGCGTCGCTGAAACCGTTGCCGTCATGGCGATCGCCCGTATCGACGATGATCAGATCGGTATTTTTCTGGTCTGCGAGGTCGCGCATATGCTTGGAAAATGACACAAAGTCGCCCCAATCGGCGCCAAAGTTGGGTTCCAAAAGATGGCCAGGCAGCCAGCCGTGGGTATCTGTGGTGTGAATGACATTGACGTCTCCCCAGACAAGGGGCCGAAGCAATTGCTCTGGGGGCAGCTGAGACGACGGTTGTTTTAGGATTTCAGACTGATCCGCATGGTCGACGAGGCCCAGGCCTACTAGGCCAGTCCAAGCCAGAAGGCCCTCGATTAGGTGATGCATAGAGGACCCGGCAGTTTCTGGGGCTGGTGTATGCGGTTGAGACGTGAAGTACTTGGTTCAGATTCCGTGGTTGTGTTTAGTATTTCGGTTTTGAGTATCAGCGTTTTGGTGTTTGTTTTGTCTTTTTAGGGGTATTTTATCTAAATATTTATCTCAATATTTCGGTTTAACGATATGCTTTCCATTATTTTATTTTTAATTTCTCCGTCAGCGTCCGATTTTGAATCCATTACACCAACGACATCCCAACCGCTTACTTTTCATTGGCCATGAGCAACATCAAGTACCCGACCCTGGCCGGTGAGCGCGAGATCCCCGAGTTCAGCAAGCGGGATACGCTGCTGGATAGCGTCAAGGCCGGAGCGATCGGCGCCATGTTCGGTCTCAACGTTGTGCTGGTCCGCAACTCGCTGTCGCCGTCGCGCTCGGCCACCGGCGGCCTCAAGAACCATATGACCACGGTGGGCACCTACTCGCTGGCCGGTGCTGCGTTTACGTTTGCCGAGGCAGTTAGCGCCAACCTGCGGGGCGAGGAGACCGCCTGGAACGCCTTTGCCGGCGGTAGCGCTGCGGGCGCGATTGTGGGAGCGTCGCTCAAGGGCTCTGTCGCCAAGACGGTTGGCGGCGCGCTGATTCTGGGCAGCATTGCCGCCACGTTCGACTGGGGCTTCAACCGCGGCAAGCAGGAGCACATCAAGGGCGCGGACGGCGATGTGGTGCAGCTCACGCCCGAGCACCCCAAGCAGGGCTTCTGGGATCTGGTGTACCGCCGGCCGTTGAGCCAGACCATCGAGGAGCTGGGTGACCTGGCCAAGCAGTTCAACAACTAGCTTGGTGTGTCAGAGATAGTTCTGCAAAACTAATTTATGCTCCATAACGTCGCGCGCTGTGTCAGTGACTTGCCCGTAGATTCAGTAGCACCTGTTGCTGGACTATTTGTGGGAATGTTGATACTGTTGTCTGCTAGTAGACTAGCAGGCTATCGGAGCCACTCTGCTAATCTGAACAGTCAGGTCGATCCAGCGGCAGATGCAGATGCAGCTCATGGCACCTCATTTCCATCAAACTACCATCTAAACACTGCCATTTAAAACAACCAATCTGCTCACCACCCATCATATAGAAGCCCACAAGGCTAGCTAAACGCCAGCCAAAGGCCACTTTCAAATACCAGATAAAAAATCAGCGGAAATCAGCGGCAAACGCCGACGCTTATCGCTAGCTGCAGCCTATATAATCCTGCCAGGTACCACGAGGCAGTTACTAATGACCAGCCGCTACAGAGTCGACTATGCGCTCAAAGCCCACCGCAAAGACGAGTTCATTGAGTGGATCAAGTCGTTGACTAGTGTACCGTTTGTGTTGAATGCAGGCTCAGGAAACCATTTCCGCATCGGCGACGACTCTCGACTGTCGGCAGAGGCCCGCCGCAAGTACGCCGAGATCTTTCGTGATGTCGAGGCCCTCGTTGCAGACCAGATCTACTACCAATCCATAAACCAAGGGTCCACCGGCCGCCTCAAGCAGATGGTTCCGTCAATTGGCCACTTTTTCACAAGATTGCCCATGGAGCGGGCATTTTACGTGCAGGACGAGCGCCGGGCTCTCAGCAAACGCCGGATGGTCGCTCCGTCCTTCAACGACGTCCGCCTCATTCTCAACACCGCCCAAGCAATGTCGCTGGCAAAACCAGTCCAACGCGTCGAGCTCGTCACCTTTGATGGTGATGTCACTCTATACGAGGACGGCCAGTCCCTGGAGCCGGGCGACCCTCCCATTGCCCGCTTGATCGGTCTTCTGCGCAGAGGCATCTACGTCGGCATTGTCACCGCCGCAGGCTACCCAGATCCCAGCGGTAAGATGTACCGGCACCGGCTGCGGGGTCTAATTGATGCCATTCTCGCCAGCGATCTCAGCGTCGAGTACAAGTCCAACCTGCTGATCATGGGCGGCGAGTGCAACTATCTGTTTCGCCTGGACGGAGAGGCCGGCGAGCTCAAGTTTATCAACAAAGAGGAATGGGCTGTGCCCGAGATCCTGAGCTGGAGCGACTCGGACATTGTCGAGCTCCTGGACAGAGCCGAGCAGGTGCTATACCGGCAGCGGGCCACGCTGAGCCTGGAGAAAGACACCGAAGTGTACCGCAAAGAGCGGGCGGTTGGCTTGATTCCTCGCAAGGACTACAAGATTCCTCGCGAGGCGCTCGAGGAGGTGGTGCTCAACTGCCAGCACATTCTCGATTCCACAAAGGTCGCGGATCTTGTCTACTTTTGTGCCTTTAACGGCGGCGCCGACGTCTGGGTCGATATCGGCGACAAGCGGTTTGGTGTGCTGAGCCTGCAGCGCTACCTGGGTGGCGTCTCGCCGGCCAGGACCTTGCATGTCGGAGACCAGTTTGCGTCCATTGGCGCCAACGACTACAAGGCCCGGCTGGCTGCCTGTACGGTATGGATTGCCGATCCCGCCGAGACTGTTTCGATTCTGGACGAGCTGATCGACTACCTGGACGAGTCTTAGATGAACTACTTAGACGCACCTAGACGCAACTACACTTAGAAATGCACCTGGACGAACCTAGCCGCACCTAGTCGCACCTAGCCCCACCTAGCCGTATCTAGCCGCACTTAGAAACCGAGATCTTGGTACGCGTCCATGGCTTCGGCGTAGGCCTCGGGATCGAAGTCCGGCTCCTCTTCCTCGGCGGGCGCGGGTGCAGACACGGGCTTTGGCCGAAGCTCAATGTCGTCCTCGGAATCGGACATAAATAACGACTGCTCTGGCCTAGTTGCGGCAGTCATCGATTCTAGTTCCTCGAGAGTAGGTTCCTCGGGCTCGGGGACGACCCGAGCGTCAGCTTGTGAAGTCTGAGTCTGAGACTGAGCTGAAGTCTGAATCTGAGCCGAAGTCTGAATCTGAGCCGAAGTCTGAGGAGTCTGACTTGGAGCTGCAGTCTGAGTTGGAGTCTCGACCGGAACAGATCCAAGAGGAATCTCGTGAGAACCAGCTGGAGAACCAGGAGAGCCGGCAGATTCGTGCGCAAACCGTTCGGGATACTTTTCCTCATCAATCACTCGGCGACGATAGTTTTTCACGGCCGGGTCCTGCCCGGCTCCTCGACACAGAGTAAGAAAGTCCTCAAAGTTCGCCTTGGCATACAGCTTGTGACCCCAGAGCTGGTAGGTCCCCAGCAGCTTTGTGAGGTCGCGCTTCTCATATCCTTTGCCCTTGAATTTCATTTTCTTCATGATCTTGCGCAGCGACGGCAGCCCGCGCTCGGAGAGCATGCGCTCGCTGTCGAACTTGGCTCGCGGGCGACGCGTCGCGCCAGCCGTCACGGCCTCGTCGACACCCAGCTCCTCGACGCCAAGGCTTTCGAATGTCTCTGTTCCAGGCTGGTCTTGCACGACGGCGGCCGCGGCGGGCTCGGCTGGCAGCTCGGGCGACGAGGGGACGTCGTACGCGCTGAGGTCGAGGTCCATGCAGGTTAATTAGTTTGGGTGCGTTCCCTGCCCTGACCACTCCCCTGACCACTCCGTAGACCCGCATCCGGCTCCACTGTCCGGCTCACAATGTATGGGTAACAGCATCGTTTTAGATTCTCTGCAGCAGTCTGCGGTAGTATACACACTCTAGTCTTCCCAGACTCAATTTGCTGTCTACTATTGTCTTGCGTCTTTTAGCCCAGACGCCAGGTAAATCAATGACAAGGTAAGTCATCTACTTGCCTGACTGCCTAGTAACATTCACTTCTAGTAACATCAGGCCAGACCGGCCAAGAAGACTCAATTTCCCAATTCTACCAGCAATAATCAGATACTTCTCATAGTGTATAGCTCGTGCAGGCACGCGAAACCATAATCGGTGGGACGCTGCGTAATCTCCGTTTATCAATTGCCACAAATGTTTGGGCTTATCTCTGGCCTATTTTCCACTCTCGTGTCGTTAGTCTTTCCTGTTTTGGCCTCCTACAAGGCATTGGCCTCCAATGATATCACATTGACCCGTCCTTGGCTCATGTACTGGATTGTACTGGCTCTTTGTCTCAGTACAGAAGCGTTTCTCAAGCCCCTGACCGGGTTGGTTCCCTTTTATGGCCCAATTCGTTTTGCTGTGCTTGTGTGGTTGGTTTCTCCACAAAGCCAGGGCGCCGTGTTTTTGTACACCAATTATTTGGAGCCCTGGCTGGTCAAGCACGATAGCGACATTGACAATGTCATTTCGGGGCTCTACAGCCGCATCAAGAACGGCAGTTTCGGCTATCTCAATTCAGTGCTTGGTACTTCTTTTGGTGCGTCTGCGAACTCCGCGAACTCAAAGGACGCCAATTCCGATACTCAATACGCTCAGGGAGCCTCGCAGGCAGTGGACTCGCTGTTTTCTCGCTTCCGCATTCCCGTACCCCAGGAGTACCGTCTAGCTGCGCTTGTGTCAGGATGGACCACCACGGCTCCGCGCTCGCAGCAAGAGTATCTTGAGCAGCGCAGTAAGTTGATGGCTCTGGTGACGTCGCTGGACAAGGCGCGGGCTGAGCACGAAGAGTACGACATTGTACCCGAGGCGAGCTCTCCGCCTCGCAAGGGTTGGCTCTGGTAGTAGTATTTATGATTTTATTCGAATATGGTATACACTGTAGGTTAGGCTGGCTATGCTCTAGGCTAGGCTAGGCTAGGCTAGGCACTTGGTGCTACACAGCTAGTTCGATGCGCTGTTGAGCTAGCGAGCCACGCTAGACATAAGGATACTCCCACGGACGGTCCTTGCGTTTCCAGGCAAACCGCTTCTTCTTTTCAAAGTACTTTGTGTCGCAGTGCTTGCTCTTGAACGTTCGGATAAACGCAGGGTCCCACAGCTCGGATGCAATTCCCAGGTCTTTGCAGCACCGCATCAGGGCATTGGACTTGCAGCCCTCCATGGCGGTGGTTACGCCTTCGCTGTTGAAGTAGTCCATCTCGCCGCGGGAAACAGAAACCAGCCGTCCCAGGCACACCAGGCCGTATTCTCTAGTGACCTTGCGTTTCGTGACCAACGTCTTTGTTCGCGGCGCAATGCCCCAGCCGCCAGGACCAAACGCCCGGTTCAAAATGCGGCGGTACTTGATTTCAGGAAGATAGATTAGGCCGTCGGGCGTGATCTCCACATCGGCGTCGTTGACTGGCGCCAGCAGAATGTCGGCCGCCTCTTTCGGGAACGGTGCCGAGCCCAGGCCCTGGAAACTGGAGCCCCAGTCATCGCCAAACGTTTCTGGAGTTTCTGCCACTGTTGCCGACACTTCGTCGGTCTCCAGGTCGGTCAAATTGGACACCATGCTCTCGTCAAGCGACAGCTGGGGCTCTACACCCGACGGATCTTTCCTAGGAAGTTCCGGGACCGAGCGGATCGACGCTGCTTCTTCCGCCGCATTAAACGAAGGGGATGTAGCAGAAGGAGGGGGTTTTGCTTTCACAGTAGCACCAGCACCAGCACCAGCACTGGAAGTAGTACCGGCACCAGTACCAGTGCTAGAAGTGGCACCAGCACCAGCGCCAGAACCAGCAACCCTTGGAGCCGCGCGAGGGATTGACGCTTTAACGGCCGGTTTGGCCGCCGTGCGCACGACGCGACGGGCAGGCGCCGCCGCCCGCACTGCAAACTGGACCAACGAAGCGCGCATGACTGCGCGGCCCTAACCGCAGCCCATTTAACTACTGTGGCCTCTGCTCGCGTAAAGCACCAGCATTGGCTATAAGTTTAGCAGCTGCAAACAGTTGTTTAACCACCGACTCTAACTGCGACTGAAAGCCTTATAAAAAAAAAAAACCATATCAGATGTCTCTTCGGGAACGTAAAAACAAAAAGTCTGTCACTAAAGAAGACAAGCTTTCGTCGGCCTCGAGCCCTGGCCCCACCGCCAGCAGCTCCTGCTACCTTAAAGTGAATCTTGTTTTGACGGTGCTGGCGCTGGCCACCCGTTTCTGGCGCCTGTATTACCCCAATGAGGTTGTTTTCGACGAGGTCCACTTTGGCAAGTTCGCCAGCTACTACCTGGAGCGCACCTACTTTTTCGATCTCCACCCGCCGTTTGCCAAGCTGCTGATTGCCGCTGTGGGCTACCTGGCCGGCTACGACGGCAAGTTCAAGTTCGACAATATCGGCGACAAGTACCTCGAGCACAATGTGCCCTATGTCACCTACCGCTCGTTGTCGGCGGTACTGGGCTCGGCGACTGTGCCGGTAGTGTTTTGGACGCTGCAAGAGACCGGCTTTAGCGTGGCCGCGTGTGCGTTGGGTGCGTCGCTGGTGCTGTTTGACAATGCGCACATTTCCGAGACGCGGTTGATTCTGCTGGACGCAACGCTTATTTTCTTTGTTGCTCTGTCGATGTTGACGTATGTCAAGTTCCGCCAGCAGCGCAAGCAACCGTTCACCGCCAAATGGTGGGCGTGGCTGGCTGCCACTGGCGTCAGCTTGGCCAGCGTTATTTCCACAAAGTACGTCGGTGCCTTTACTTTTGCGACCATTGGCGCTGCGGTACTGCCTGATCTGTACCGCATTGCCGACATCCGCTACGGCAACTCGGTGCGCGTGGTTGCCCGCCACTTTTTCGCCCGCGTGCTGTATCTGATTGCTGTGCCGTTTGTGATCTTTTTGTTTTGGTTCTACATCCATTTCCAGGTGCTGTCCAACTCGGGTCCGGGCGACGCGTTCATGTCGCCCGCGTTCCAGGCAACCCTCAAGGAGAACCCCGTGGCCAAGGAGGCCTTGGACGTGTACTTTTATGATACCGTGACCCTCAAGTCCAAGCCGCTGGGCCAGCTGTTGCACTCGCACGCCGAGCGGTACCCTTTGCAGTACGACGATGGCCGCATTTCCTCGCAGGGCCAGCAGGTCACCGGCTACACCCACGAGGACCTCAACAACCAATGGCAGATTCTGCCGGCAATGGATTTCCCTGCCGACAAGCAAAGGGGTATGGTTCTGGCCGGATCTCAGCCCGTGCGGTTGCGCCATATTGCCACTGATACGTTTTTGTTCACCCACGATGTTGCGTCGCCCAGCTTCCCCACCAACGAGGAATTCACGACCGTGAGCGCCGAGGACGCGGCTGGCGACAAGTACAATGGTACCTTGTTTGAGTTGCAGCTGCAGGACGACCCGAACCAGCTCGTGCGCACAAAGCTGTCGCTGTTCAAGCTGCGGCACGTTCTCACCGATGTGTACATGTTCATCAGCGAAAACAAGCTGCCCGAGTGGGGCTTTGGCCAGTTTGAGGTCAATGGCGCCAAGGACAAGACGTCTCCGGCCACGGTCTGGTCGTTTGACAGCATTGTCGGTCTCGACGATCCCACTGCCCGCAAGCACGACGCCGAGAGCGAGGTGGAGGCGCGCCGGCCGTTTTGGACCGACTATGTGGAGCTGCAGGGCACCATGTTCCGCAGCAACAACAACCTCAAGACCGAGCATCCCTATGGCAGCTCGCCCATCCAGTGGCCGTTTTTGACCCGCGGTGTGTCGTTTTGGACAAAGACCGACGACAAGAGCCAGATTTACTTTGTGGGCAACTTTGCCGGCTACGCAATCGAGATCTTTGGCATCGTGGCGTTTGTGGCCACTGCTCTGGGCGACCAGCTGTGCCTGCTGCGTGGCATCAACGTCTTCAGCCCTTATAAGCGCACCAAGCTTTACGGCACCGTGATGTGGTTCTTTGGCGCGTGGGCCCTGCACTATCTGCCGTTCTTTTTGATGGGCCGGCAGCTGTTTTTGCATCACTACTTGCCGGCGCATCTGCTGGCAGCTTTGCTGACGGCGGGCATTGCCGATGTGCTGCTTGCCGGCGGCGAGACGCGGTCGGCCGCCAAGTCGTCCAAGCTCATCAACTTCTTCACTTTGCTGTGCATCACTGCGATTGTGTTTATGTTCTTTTACTGGGCGCCGCTCACCTATGGTCTGCCCATGACCCCTGAGCAGATCCAAAAGAGACAATGGAACGATATTTCTCTTCACTTTAACCGTTAGTCTACTCTCATTTTGGTACTCATCATGGTATTTGCCTAGCTTCTAGTAGTCTGGTAGTCGGATAGTCTGGTAGTCCTCCTGGTAGTCATTTGCCTAATTTCTAGCACTTAATCATTTAGCTGGGTCATTTTGGCTGGCGAATTAGAGCTGGCTCATTTGAACTGGTCTCTAGTTCCTCACTTTTGGTCTTGGACGAGGTCCTTTGTCTCAAGGCAGTCCTTCGCAGGCAGTTCTCCCAAGCCTTCCCGTACCTCCCAAGCATGTTACTCCGATAAGATTGGCTTATCCCGTTACTCATGCCTCACATTGCCAAATGGCTCGAGGCCAGCATTGTCGACGGCAAGCTAAATGAGGATCTGATCGACTGCGTATGGCAACATATGCCAGTAGATCCGGCCTCGTCAACCAAAATCCACGAGCCTTTGGTGTCGGTCCAGGTTGCTCAGAAAGGGCCGTTGAACCCGATCTTCCTGGATGCGCTGGTACGGCTCGCTCCTTGTCTTATCAACAAAGACCAGCTCAAGTACTGGTTTGCGCTGGTGATCGGCCCCGCCGTAGACTCGGCCGGCGAGTCCAACAAGGTCGTGACTCTCAGCAGAGACTTTATAAACCAGGTCCTTGTCGGCAACCATGACGACGATCTCAAGAGCGTTTACCGCGAAAACGCCCGCATGTATCTTACTTGGCTGGTGGATATTTATGTGGGCGAGCCGAACCAGTGGATTGCTGCTCCAACCGGCCAGGGCTGCGATGAGCGCAAGCGTTTCACCAAAGCCAATACTCGGGCTCTGATCATTGCCCATGGCGCCCGCGAGCTCGAGGAGACACTACAGGTGATCCAGACCAAAATCGTGGATCCAAGGTACCGCATCGAAGCGTTGCAGCTGCTCTCGGAACTGGCATCTCAGCAGTATACCGGCAAGCTGTTCAAGTTTGCCAATACGCCTGTTCTCGAGAGTCTTTTGCTGTGCATTGAGCACGATAACAGCAGCACTGCCGTGCGCATTGCGGCAACGACTCTAGCAATGATCATTCCTCATATCACCGATCGCTTGGTGGCGCTGCTGCCGCGGTTGTTGGCCTGCTTTGGCCGTCTTTCGTCTTGGTTGCCTGCGCTCCCCGAAACCGCTTTTGATACCTCGGTGGATACGCCGCCTTCAGAAGACACGCCTAAGCCGGAAACCAAAGAGTCTAAAGCAGAACCCAAATCTGAGTCCAAAAAAGACAAACCAAAAGACAAACAGAAATGGGCCTCGCTCAGTCCTCTGGGCAGAGAAGATGCTCCCACTGTCACTCCGCTGTTTGGCTTCCTTTATGGCCTGTTCCCCAACAATACGTTGCTGTTCACCAGACAGGCAGACGAGTACCTTGCCAAAAAGGACTACAAGCGACCATTTGTCGGTCCGTGGGACCGGTTTCTTATTGTGCGGAAAACAGAAGAACTGATGCCGCAGTTCACCTTGCACCCGCTGCTAATCACATCCAACCCCGAGCAAGAACTCGCCAATGCCTCGCACCGTTTCCAGAACCTGCGCAGTGCGGTTGGAATCACCATGATGTGCAGCGATTTGTGGGTATCGAACCAGGACACTCCTTTCGATACCATTGAAACAGCCACGTCGGCCGGCATGAGTTTTGCCTCTGAGGGACTTGACGTCGAAAAGCCTACCGAAAAGCCTACCGAAAAGCCTACCGAAAAGCCTACCGAAAAGACCACCGAAAAAACAGAAAAGACGGACAAGGCGGACAAGCCCGAAAACAAAGAGCCTCCCTCCGGGTCAACAGTCGCACCTCTTCTCCGCCAGCACCGCCAGCTGTTTCTGGCATCGATGGAGAACGTGGCCAGCTCGCCGGTGCTGGGCTCGACCCGTACCGCCCGGTCGCGCAGCTCCTCGTCAACAGGCCGGTCGACGCCGGGCCAAACGTCGCGCTCGCACTCGCGGCCAGGCTCGACCAGCGGCTCCTTCAGCGGCTCGCGGCCGTCGTCGATCCGCGGCGTGTCTCCGCACCCGTCGGTAGCCCCGCTGCCCGAGGGCATGGAGTTCCCGCAGCTGTCGGAGACGGCGACCACCGCCAGCAGCATCAGCAGCGGCGGCCAAGTCACCACGCTGGCCGTGACGGGCGAGCGGGGCCGCACTGCGACGCGGGCCCGCAGCGCCAGCGCGACCAAGTCGCTGCGCATGAGTCTCAGCCGCTCGCCGCCACCGGCAGGTGCGTTGACCGCGTTGACTGCCTCTAAACAGACGCTGGCGCCGCCGGCGCTGCCACAGACTGCCAATGCGCAGCCGCAGCCGCAGCCGCAGCCGCAAATTCAGTCGCAGACAGCGCCGTCAACGCCTGCGTTGGGCCCTGTTCTGGGTCCCGGATTAGGGGCCGGACTGGGGCCCGGATTTGGGGCCGGGTCGGTTGGCTCGACGGCCGGCTCTATCGCCTCGCAACCGGTGGGAACCTCAAATGGTACCTCTGGTGTCAGCGACGACACGCGGCTGCAGTACTACATGCGGGAGCTGCTGCTGTGCAAAAACGAGCTTGATTTCGCGAACTTTGCCCGCTCGATTGTTGAGCGCAAGGTCGTGCGCCAGCAGAAGCAGCTGCAGGAGCTGGCAATGACCCGCATCCGCATCGAGTTCCTGAGCGAGCAGAACCGCAAGCTCATGGCCCGGCTGGCGACGCTGGAAAACGAGCACTCGCAGGCGCAGAAAATGGCCCGCACCCGCATGCGCGACCACTCGGCCTACGAAAGCACGCTGCTGGACAAGAACCGCGAGTTCCGTCACCAGCTGCGGGATCGCGAGCTCGATCTCGTACAGCTCAAGGAGGAGCTGGCCCGGGTGGTTGCTGCCCGCGACGCGCTGCAGGAAGAGTCTGTCCGCCTGACCATGGCCGAGGAGGACGTGGAGAACGCGGCCCGAGTGATCAAGAACGAGGAAAAGATCGTCGAGGACTGGCTCACTGTGGAGCCCGAGCCTGAGGTGCGGTTGGAGCCAGCCGAGCAGGCCAATGGCTCCGACCGGTCGTCGCCGCATGCCGGGCCGACCGAAGACTTTGAGGCGAAATACGATGCCGTGCTTATGGAGCTACAGGGCATTCGCCACGACCATGCTCAGGAGCTGAGCATGCACACCAGCGAGATCGCGCGGCTCAAAAAGGTGGTGCAGGACCTCGAGAGCCGGATCGATGCCAAGGAGAGCGGGGCGCTAGCCAAGCTCGCCGACGAGATCCGGGCTGTGGACGCCGCCAAGCTTGCGCAGCTCAAGCGCGCGCAGACAGAGCAATCGGAGCGCATCGAGGAGCTCGAGCGCGAGCTCATTGCCCGCCGCCTCCATGAGGAGGAGCGGCTCAGCGAGCTGCGGGCGGCGCTGATGCTTTCCAAGCCCTTTAGTTTGCCGGAAAGCGACGCCGCAGAGATGCGTGTGCGCGGCCGCGGTGGTGCCCAGGGCACAGTTAAAAGATAGCCTAAATATTTATTACTTTGCAAAGCGTCTCTGAATGGGGCTCGGATTATCTGGGAACTGTAAACCTGGGTAAGGTCAATCTGGGTATAGTCAGACTATCTATTCCATCTCCATCTAAGCATGAAGGGAAAGGTCACAGCCACACTGGACCGGCCGAATGCAACCTTCACTCAAGGAGACATTGTAAGTGGAGCAGTGCATGTGGCTACTTCTTCAGAGATGGTGCTGTCTGGCATTGACATCAAACTGGGATACGCCGTGCGGGCAGTGGCTCCTCTGGGAACATCGTCAGTAAGTGCGACCAAGATAGAAGTCAAGAGCAAATACCAGCTCTTTCCTGTTTCCGAGGAGCTGAAAGAGTGTACACTAGACCAGGGCGTCCACGATTTCCCCTTTCAAATATTGATTAAAGGCGACAGTGAGGATGAGTGGCCGGAGACGGTTACTTTTAAAAGAAGCACTACCGGCATCTATTGGTACCTCGAGTTCCTGGTTCATGCCACTATGGCGGGAAATGCAGAAGAGCTACTCCTGGGGACACGGGCGCAGTTTCGCTACATGCCTGCCCCCAAAAATCTTGCCGTGCTCGAAAGAACAGCCCTTCAATCGTCCCTGAAGCTGCGAGTCCCCGGCAACGAAAAGAAGGGCCTTCTCGACATGATCAGGAAAACCCCGGTATCCATAGATGCAGTGGTGACGTTTCCTGCAAACGGACTAGCTCAATCGCCTGCGTTCACGTTTCTGGGACTGTCGTTGACATGCTCAGTACCGAATCTAATTACCGTCGGACTGCTAAAGGTATCGCTGGAGGAATCGGCTACCGCCATTCTAGACAAGGGGAACTGCACTTATACATGTCTCTCAGACAACCACCCTGTATATTTTGAAGAAATCAATGCCCTGCTCCCCGAAAGCATGGACTTGGGCCACAGCCTTCAGGAGGTCACTATCAGCGAGAATCTGCAGGGGTCTATTGACGAGAGTAACCTTAGCCATGAGTTTCTTCTCAAAATCGAGATTGAACTTACGCCGGTGTTTGCCCCAGAAAACACAAAGACGCTCCTGATCAAGGGGCCAGTACCAATTCTTCCACGAGTACGACACGAGCTGCCCCCGTATGCTGAGGTGCATGCGAGGCAGCAAGAACTGTCGGACTCGGTCAGAGAGCCGCTGAACGTCGATCTTAGAGACGAGGCTAAACTAATAAACAGCGGCTGGAACTAATATTTATTGTAATGACCATGATTTAAGAAGAAGACATAGCCAACCGGTGCATGCACGTGTGCTGCACGAGGGTAGGGGTTGAAAAATAAAAAATTTCGACATCAATCAACACTCCAAGAGCCAAGAACGGCAAAAAAAGAACTGCAGCACCTTCTGTTCTCGTATGGTCTCCCACTACAATACTTGGTAAGGCTCTCAGATGGTTCAATAGGACTGATCGGACGGGAAGTCTTGCTTTCATCTGGATATGGCCGCAGCCGAAATTCTGGTGAGACTGATCATACCATCTTCAGGCCCAGTTGGAGGCCTATTTGCACATTTTGCAGCAGTTTGAGTGCTTTTGCCCCACATAGTAGTTCATGCTGATATCCTTGGTGTCCCATTGCAGCTACATAGCTGGAGGATAAACCTGTAGGCGTAGAGGTTAGCCCAGAGGAGGCAGGAGCGGCATGTGCTTCAAATAGCTGGATCCAATAAGGTACCGAAGAGAGTCTAGCACCACGTTAAGCATCTGCGAGTTGCTAGGTGCGTGCGAGATGCTAACTGCTTGCGAAATGCCCGCCTCGCTGTAGTCCCAGTACTGCGACCAATCTCTGGGTCGAATCAAGCTTTGGATGATTGTGTGCGTTCTAGAAGATGTGATAGGCTCGAAATCTTCGACAGAGGAATGATACTCGGGGTTCCATTGCATTAGCGGATCTCTTACTTCTATAGGCCCGCGCACGTCTACTTCTCGTAAACAATCAACGAGGCCCCCCAGCATATTAGCCGTTTCGTTGCCAATTGGAGTGTACGCGACCACCAGCGACCCTTCGTTAAGACCAAATGTGGCGTTTGTAGTTAGATTGTGAACGCATTCGATGAGCCTGGTGGTATTCAGTATCTGGGCACGCATGGATCTGTGTCTAGCATAAAGTTCAGATGACTCAATAAGTAGTGAGCAGAGCCGAGCCGAGCCTAGCAGAGAGCCAAGCGAGATCCACTGAGTCAGCAGAGACCCTAGGACAGTGACATACTCTTCAGCACTGGCAGCAGTCATACTCTGCAATAGTTCAAGGAGCTAGCTCCGATTCAAGTACGTCAAGTACGATATATACATCTAAAGTTTGGCAAAGCGACGGATGAGCTCATCGTTGGCGATGCGCTCGCTCTGAACAGCGGCCTGCTTCTTCTGGTTGGCCATGATCGCCGACTGCTTGGAAGTCACAAACGGCCGTGGGGCCTGCGGGTAGGGCCCAAGAATACCGTCAAAAGCCTTGGTAGGTTTCTTGAGATCGGAGCCCATGCGCATGGACATCTCGTCCTCGTGGTTAGCAAACGCCAGACTGGCCGATTTCTGGTGCGATTCCTCGGCGGCATCGTCGATGGCCGGCCACAAAAACGGCTGCTCCATCTCGATAATCATCTTCTTGACCTGCGGGGTTCTGTACCGGGAAAGGCCCTGGCGATGCCACTGTGACCACTTGATCTGCGTGGTGATGTTGAGAGCCCGCAGCCCGTAGACGTGCCAGAGGTAGTCTCTGAGATCGAGCTTGTTGAAGGTGCGCGGCACCTGGAACTGGGCCTGGTAGGGGGTCATTTTTGCACTGGGCCGTAAAAGAGTTATGGGGGCCCAGGGAAAGTAGACCTCTTTGCCGCCAATCGGGAAATGCGGGCGGCCGGCCTCGATATCTTGTTTAAGGAGCTCATGAAGAGTCTGCGACTTTGGAGAGTAGTTCTCGGGCTCGGGCACAGTTTTCACCTTCTTTGCCTGGGCCTGGTCGGCGGCAGGCCGGAGTGCGACGGGCTTGGGCGCCTGGGCATGCTGGAGCACTTTGCGAAGCACGCGAGCTCGAGGCATGGATTTTTCAGATGACAAAGACGGCCGAGTGGTGATGTACTAGCGCCAGAGATCGGAACTGGCTTGTGAGCGGCTGATGTGAGCTTGGGGGTGCCTGGGGTGCTGGGTGCTGGCTGATGTGAGCGTCGAGCCTGAGTGAGAGCAGGGGTGATCTGGGGGAGCGGCCATAGAGCGCCCCTAGATACCTTCCCCAAAATCTCCAGCAGAATTCTCGAATCATTGAGATCAAAGACCTTCCCTTAAGTCTTTTCCACCTTGAAGAGGCAAGTAATCCCACTGATGAGCGATTTATGCACGCTGAGCCCGCATATTGCCCAGGAGAAAAAAAAAGAGTCACGTTGATGAAAAATTAAAAACTGACTTCGGAAAATGGCTCTCTACGTAGAAGCAATGAAATGAACGGTAGAAATAACCGTCTCAAGAAAATTAATTAGGCGACGATGAGCCACATCGCTTGCCGAGACCCTAGCCCCGGACGCATGTGCTCGATAGGTTTGACCCCCGCATATTCTCACTCATCGCATCGTCCCCTCACTTTCGGATCCCGTTGCCGAGAGTCCAGGCCCCTCCCAAGACGAAATACCGGTTTTGCGATAAGCGTGTGCCCCTCGTTGCAACTACCCGCCCCGGCAGTTGCTTGTAAACCGAAAGTCTCCTTATCTTTTGTCATCCTTATCGTATGTCCACCCCTGAGCAAATACTGGCGCAAAAACTGGCATGTATCCAGCAGGTCATCCAAAAAATGAAGGCACAAGAAGACGATGTGCCTGCTGCATATAGTTTTGATGCCTTTTGCTCGGACCTGGACGTCGAGAGTGTGTATGTGGAGCGGTTGCTGGAACTGCTTGTTCGGGAAACTGTCCGGACGTCCCGGAGAAGCAACAGCTTTGCTCTGGCGTGATTGCCACTAGCTTGCTTAGCCCGGTTTCTTTATTTGCTATATGGAATTTCATGCCGGAACCGCTACCGGTGCGGGTTGTTTGAAGTCTGTATAGGAACCCCCGCCTGAACACTACCAAAAGGCCATTTAACGCTTCTATTATTGGATCAGCCCACATAGCTTACTGATTGCTCTTATTCGTACTATTTGTCTCTCTATAGCGCACACTGCTGCTAGGTCAATTGTTGAGCTCTTTTGTGAACTACTAGATATCTATGACTTTAAGTTAGTCCCATTACACTCCCTGATTGATCTGTGGGCAAAGATATATCACCTAGGCCTATGTATGATCTATCTAAGCTTCTGGCTAGATCTCGCAGCGTTTTCAGCAGCTAAATACTCTGAGTATCATCATTCATTTATCCGCTAAGAACTATATAGCTAAAAAAACAGCCTGCTCGGCCAGACCAACCGGCGAGACAACCTAGTGGGCCAACCTAATGAGCCAACCGGCTCTCCTTCTGGCTGCGCACGTTCTTGAGGGTGTCCTTGACCTCTTCCTGAGACGCATTGTGAGCCACGGTGACCTGGTTGAAGGGGTTCTCGTTGCTCTTCTCAAACTCCTTGTAGATAAGCTCGCGGTACTGGGTGAGACGCAGACCCTTGCGCTCCTCGCGCAGCTCAGGCATGCGACGCTCCTCGTAGGCCTTGAACGCAGCCTTGAACCGACGCTCCGGGTGCCGGTCGATCTTGTCGGTGTTGCGGCCAGCAGCAATGTCCAACGCGGAGATGGCATCCTCAATGTTGTGGGCACTCAGGCCAGGCTCGGACGACGACAAAGCAGCGTCAATGCCACGGCCCTGCTTGGACACGATCTTGTTGTGACCCTTGTTCTTGGAAGAAGCGGGCTTGGAAGCCATCGTCTCGGCCTCGGCAGCCAGCTCAGCCTCGCGCTCTTCCTTGCGACGGCGGGCCTCTTCCTTCTTGGCCTCGGCGTCCTCTTTCTTGCCGCTCTTCTTCTTAGAGCCTTCATCCCAGTAGGCATCTTCCTCAGCAGCACGCGAAGCATCGGCGGCAGCTGCTTTCTGGGCAGCAGCCTCTGCCTTGCGAGCGTTGCCAGCTACTTTCTTGCTGTTCTCTCCGCCCTTCTTAGCCATGATTAGATGATCGATCCGCTATCGGGGTCCCTAAAGGACTGCTGCCAGGACGTTTAATGACTTAAAGACTCAAATGCTTTATTGTGTCAAAGTTGGCATAGTTTTGGGTACTTATAGCTGTTTTGGAAGTCTTGGGCCATTTCGAGGCCACTAGATCAGGCTCTGGCTAGATGTACTATATGTGCTCTAGAATCGGGCCAAGAACTGGGCCAAGGATAGTCATAGGAGACCAAGAAAAACGTTGCAATCAATTGAACTCAATTGCTAAAGCGATTCTTGCAAACAGCTAGTAAATTGCACCCGCTCGAGATCCGGCTAATTTACCCCACGGCCTAAATCACATGAAACATTACTGCCGTGCATTGGAATGCAGCTTAGTGACCACCACAAGTGGGGGCACTACATAAACCGAAAAAATGCTATAAAATCAGGAACCCGGCTTGCCCTCGGCGTGCCTTTGATCCGCCCTCTAAGTTTTTAGACCCGCGTAATAAAACCAGCTCATTTCGGCTACCACCATCTGTGAGCCCATTTGGGAACGCATTGTTTAGATCGAGCCTGATTACAAACCATTCCTCCCCACAATGGCAGAGGCCGTTTTTGGAGATACGCCGTTAGCAGAGTATCTCCAAGATACAGGCATGGAAGACTGGGGAATAGAAGATATGGCGCCGTCAGAAGACGAGGGCTCGGCTGGACCGACCTCGGCTGCTTTTCAACCTGGCAAGGACGGCTTTTATCCGCTCAAGTTAGCCGAGGGTAGGAATATCGTCAAACAAACCGGCTTTCGAGGCCTGATCCGCCAGGCAGTGAACCCGCGGCTTGGATATCATGAAGTGCAGCGTTTTCTGGAGCAATTCCGCTATGCGATTATCTCCTCACAGCTTCTGGAAACCCGGCCAGCATATGCCTCGTCCAGCTTGCCTACAAATGACCGGCGCACGGCCCTATTGTTTTCCGTCAAAGGGCCTTGGGATGCAGTATGTCTACCGCCAAAGTATTTCGTTGGCGGTGGCGGTTGCGTTGTTGCTGCTGTGGTAGTGCTTTACTGGCGCTCCAAGCGCGGCAACGACTCGCCCGCGACCCAATGCGCGGTGATTGTGACGCTGCTAGTGGGCCTCTATTTATACGCAAACTCGCGCCGCCGGCTGCTTCGCCGGCTGCATGCCAAGGCGCTTGGCCATATTGCGTTGTGCGTGGATGCGGCAAAGGCCCTGGACGGCGATATCATTCGGGCGCTGAGGCAGATCCAGCAGGCCAATCTCATTGTCAATCCAACAATTCCCTCGGGGGGATCCAGCCAGGCGGCCAAGAAACTGCGGGCAGTTTTGTCGTCGGCGCTGGTGCTTGCCGAAGAGGCCCTGGTCGATGCCATCAAGGACTGCCTGTGCATGAGCAGCGAGCTGGACATCCAGCAGTACTTTGAGATCTACGACGTGACCGCCGCCCAGCAGGAACTTGCGTTTGTGATGAACGACGACTTTGTGGGGTTCCAGAATCAAGACTCGGAGCCGGCGTTTGGGCCTGCCGCATGCTACACGCCGCTTCCGGCGCTCAAGCAGCGCTTCAAGCGCGTGCACTTTCTGCGCCGCGCGCTCTTTTGCTGCCTGCTGTCCGTGTCGTCCACTGGTGACTGCACCACCACCGAGCTCGAGAGCTGGACGGTGGTGTGCGACCATTTGCAGGTCCTTGCCGAGCTCAGCAACCAGCTCAGCGTGATGATCACCAAAGAACGACTCACGCCAGAACTGGAGCCGCCAGCGAACCCCAACAAGGCCATGCCCGCCCAGGAGCGGACGTTGCTGGAAGCTGGCTCGACCGCGCAGACGCTCGCGGCCCGCATGGAGGCGGTGCGGACTGGCGGGCTCGACGACAGCGAGCAGAAACGGCAACTCGGTCTTGTGGCCGCAGACCTCGCCCACTTGAACTCGCTGTGGCAGCAGATGGTGCCACAGTCGCAGCAGCCAGTGATGCCCGACCTTGCGGCCCTGCAGCTTGCGTCTCCCACCTCTATGAGCAGCGACTTTGGCGATGCAGACTTTAGTATCTCGGACAGTATTGTTTCGGGCACAAGCTGCTTGTCCACGGCCACGACTCTGCGAGAAGATGATAAGCAGGTCTTTGAGACTACGGTGGGCGGATCTGACCGGTCGACGCTCACCCGCGACGAGCGTATCAAGCAGATGCGCAGCCAGCGAGTTGCGTCGGCCGCGGCTGCCTCCAAGATTCAGCACCGTGATGTATTTTTTAATGAGCTCGAGAACGTTCTCGCTCACCGGCGATAGCCATATATTTATTAATTAATGTTTCCTTTGGTAACAGCCCTAGACATCAAACTACATGTCACAATCCGCTCACTTGGGCGGAGATCAAAACAAGATAGAGGGCCCTAGGCGGGAGCGCACTGGGTGTCAAAACTAGCTAAGATCAAAAGGGTTAAGAGTCTACGTCGAGGGCATAAATATATAAATAAACTCGTAATGAGCAGCAGAGCATCTACTGGCTTGCCGGCAGGCCACTGGCGACATAGCTCAGCTTCTCCAAGGAAAGCATGCGCTCATTGAGCGAGTCTTCCTTGGCCTGAACCCATCGCCGGAGCTGCCGGAGCTTGATGCTCCACTGTTGGGATTGTCGCTGCATCGACTCCAAAAACTCGTCGTGGGGGTTAGTTGGTAAGGTTTGGGCGTCCCGAGAGCGGGTCTGGGGCTCTTCTTTTGGCGACGCAGTGTTATAAGATGATCCGAGGTTTGCAGGAACAGGGGAGAAATGTTCGATCTTGACGACCTGAGTGTTTGTAGCCACCGGCGTACGCTGTGATTGTGCAAGCAGGGCAGTTTCCGGCGAGGCAGTTTCCGGCGAGGCAGTTTCCGGCGAGGCAGTTTCCGAGGCAGTTGCCGAGAAAGCTCGCTTGACATTTGGCGACTCGGCACTTGAAGTGTCCGGGGAGCCCGACTTGTGCAAGTCCAACTCCGAGGTCCTCTCGTCCGTGGTCGGACCATCAGAGCCCATCTCAATCTCTGGAGAGGAGGCGAGCTTCCAGGGAGTTTTGGCAGGCTTTCGCTTCCGCCGCTTGGCAGTGGGCACATACGTCACCGGAATAAGCTCGGGTAGCTGCGGTGACGGCTTGCGAAACTGACCAGAGACAGGGCCAAACTGAACCGCTTGAGAGAACTGTGTAGGTGACAGCAGGTGAGGCGGCATCGGCAGCGACATCTGAGCCATCTGAGCCATCTGCGATAGCGAACCATGCGATGTTTGCGATGATTGAGAAGTCTGCGACGTCTGCGAAGCCTGCGACACCTGCGACAGCCGGCGGATGTCTGCGTCAAACATCGGCAGAGCTGGAAGTTGCGGCGAGTTCTCATGAGGAGGTGTGGGCAGCTGTGGCTGCTTGGTCGCAGCTTTGCGGGCTACCGTCTTGGCAGTTGACTTGAGCGTTTTCGTAGCCTTGTCGGAACCGTCTGCGCCCACTGCCTGTCGTTTCGGCGGCCGGCCCAGCTTTACTGGAGTCTTGCTTGAGTTATCGCTGCAGCGGCGTTTCTGCGACTTCTTGCCTCGGCCTGCCTTCTTGCCCGAGCCGGGCGAAGCAAACACCTGGGCATCGTCGATGCTCAGGTTCCGCTTGCGCCGATTCCGTTTAGGCGGTGGGTCCACATATACGGCCGGAATCTGTACGCGAGCAGGGACCTGAGCAAGGACCTGAGCAGGTTCCGGGGCACCCGAGGCTGCCGCGCCTTGCATCGCCTGGGGTTGCGGCAGGGCAGGATTGTGCAGGGGCATTCCCTGGCCAGGTAGCGGCTGCCCCAGCTGCTGGGCCATTTGCTGCGGCAGTTGCGGGGGCCCCACAAGCATGGTCCCCATAGGCATAGCCATGGGGTAAAGTCCAGGAGCGGCCCCAATATGGCTCATATTCACGTTGTAAGGCACACCTGACCCATACGGCAGCATCGGGAAGGCAGTGGCCTGACCAGGGGTAGGTATGGCATGACCATTGTGGGGCCCACAGTTCGGGGCCACAATGGCTGCAGCAATGGACGGGGCTCCTCGGCACGGGCCCATAGCCGTGGACTCGTGTGGGGCCGCCTCTTTGGTGGTCGGGGAGGTACTGGAGGGCATCAGCATTGGAGGCGAGAGATATTTCCCGGAGAGCCGATGGGTGTTCACAAAGAGATGGTTCGCAAACAAAAGCGTTGCTCGACGTAGCCAGCCGAGCTCACAGTAGAGGCGAGGGAATGGCAAAGATTTGCGAAACTGGATAATAGCAAACTCAGGCGGTTTCTAGCCTGAGGGGATTTCCGATCGATTAAGTACACGTTTCGTCGCGGCCAAGTGCCAAAAAAAGGTATGATGCAAGCAGCTGAGTGTGTTCTGCACCCTTGACGAGGGCTCGTCGGCAACTGTCGTGCATGGTACTTATGCACTGTCATGCAAGCGCTCGTTGACGGTCGATCGCTCTACATAATAACACGCCATGCAGTTCTAGTAGCCCCGACGTGCAGAAAGCGCCGAACTGGGTGTCTTTAAGGTTGAATTGTGACTTACATTCACTCTGGTCTTAATTGCTCGCTCAGCGGCCCACCCCCTCTTAGTGGTTGCCTTGCTTCGCTGACGTGCATTATGCAAGCACATGCGGGAACAAAGCACTGCCCTATCGTGACCCCCCTGCCTGCGTCAATTTCACCTTAAAATAGACCTGACGCGGGGCACCAGAGTCGGCGCCCCGACCCGGTGCAAATTACACACAAGAGTAGAAGGCTAGTCGCGTTTATCGAATTATTAAATGTGCCTGAAACCGAATTGTTTGCACGATCAGTACCGCTTATTCCCTCACTGTACAGGTGAGACCGGCTAGGTCCGCTTAAAATTTTTTTGAACGCTACCCGTGCATGGGCATGCATAGTGGATACAGCTAATTTTCGGCCATCGTAAAGATTTATCCCGGACAATGGACACGCGATTATAGGTTGTCAACACTTGTTTTGTATATAAAACTGGCTAGGCAGCCCCTAACAATGCTGGCTTTTTAAATCGTTTGTAGCCAGGTGGATGCAGGTTCTTTTTTGCACATTGCATAAAATATTTTGGTAGCGACTCAACATGCTGCTTGCAGCACCTTGTCAAAAGTGCGCAAACGCCATTGCACATGCAAATTCCGCCCAATTCTCGGCGATGGAGAAACCCTAAGGGCGAAATGTTCGAATACTGACGCGATAACAACTTTAATTAGCATCTCTTCAGGTGTGCCGATGATTGCTAAAAGTAGCCTAGCAATGGTCTATATTGGCCATGCACAACACTACTCAGCCCTATGCATGCGCGAATTCGTGGTTGATATGCGCTCTTTCTCCTTGTTATGTTAGTTGAGCCGTTGCACCTGCAAGCTGCATGCACCCTATTACAATGCCTTCTACTGCGGTAGGAGCTGACAAACAGTGCATCGAAGGGGAGAGTTTCATACCTCGGGTTCTTGGCTCGCTGCCTCCTTATGGCGAAGAAATGCCTAACGCATTTGATAGAATTCATATCCGCGGCTGCAAGCTCCCAGGAAACTGCATCCGAAGCACATAGTTCCCATCGTAGCCCCACTGAAAACCATGTTGAGCTGCGCCAAGGATCTTGTTCCGGGTAGCCGAGGTTGGAATAGTGGGCGCCGTAGAAAAGTCTCATTTAGACTCTAAACTAAAAGAAAAAATATTTATTTAAGAATATTTAACCTCAAGTAGTACCAACAGGATACCAGCGGTGTGGTTTAATCACTCAGATAGACCGGCTCTAGACCGGCTCTGGACCCGGAGATGGTCTGGGTCGGCCCTTTGTTTGCCCAGATCACATACCTCGGGTACCGATCACGTGATAATATTTACTGTGAGGATTCGCCATGCATGACTCGTGACTGAGCAATATTATCAGGGCTGAAGTTTTATGTGCATGCATATGTAAGCCGGGGTGGTAGGGTTCAGACCCTCGGCCCTGGCAACCAGGCTAGGGTTCTTTTCGCCGACGATGGGGCAGGCACCCCATGTGTCAGCGATGTCTGGACCAAAAAACAAAGGGCTAGGGCCAAGCGTTGTTTGTTTACATTTTGGAACTATAGCCCCTAGCCCCTCGAATTTCCACTACCAATGGCAGTTAAAGCAGAACGAGACGGTCGCCAGCGACAGATCAAACGGGACCAGCAACTGCGTCGCAAGCTCGAGACCGAGATCGGGAAACGTCGCAACCAAGTGGGCCAGACCAAGCTTTCGCGGAAGCAGCCCAAAGGCTCTGTGATGGTTCTTAAGCCGCTGCCCCCTTTGACGATGAAGGATACCACCACTGTATTGGACGCAGCGCAGTACATGAGTGCAAAGCGATCTGATTGTGTGCTTGTTCTCGATGATGATGGAGCTGTGTCTGGAATTTTTACTGCCAAGGACTTAGCCTACAAAGTTGTGGCTGCCGGCCGCGATGGCCGGAACCTGCCTATCTCAGAGATTATGACCGCTAATCCGATCGTTGCTGGTATCAATACCAGTGCCACTGATGCTTTGAATATGATGGTTGACCGTGGGTTCAGACATTTGCCTGTTATCGATGATGACGGTGAGATTGCCGGTGTTTTGGACATCACAAAGTGCTTCCACGAGGCCATGCAGAAACTTGAGCGGGCATATGAATCGAGCCGCAAGCTGCACGATGCCTTGGAAGGAGTGCACAGTGAGCTCGGCGGCAACCAGCCTGCTCAGATCATGCAGTATGTACAGGCTCTCAAGGAACGGACGTCGGGCCCTGATCTTGCCAGTGTTTTGGACGGCAAGCCACCTGTATTTGTTGACGTTCGCGCGAATGTTAAAGACGTTACTGCTTTGATGAAGGAGAACCGCACTACTGCTGTCCTTGTCACCGACCAAGACGCCGTCACCGGTATCTTTACTTCTAAAGATGTCGTTCTTCGGGTACTTGCCGCGGGAATCAACCCTTCGAAATGCAGCGTCATTCGGGTCATGACTCCGAACCCGGACTCGGCCTCTTCGGCCACAAGTATCCAGGATGCGCTTCGCAAGATGCACGAAGGTCATTTCCTGAACCTGCCCGTCATGGACGAGGCAGAGGAGACGGTCATTGGTGTTGTGGACGTGCTGCGACTGACCTATGCAACATTGGAGCAGATTGGCAGCATGGCTAGCAACGAAGCCGATTCCAGTAGCGGCCCCGCGTGGAACCGCTTCTGGATGTCGTTGGACGACGACGATACCAGCAGCATTGCGTCCGACTCCCAGGCCCCGTCCCAGCTCGAGCAGTCCTCGGCTACCGATATCTCTGCCAGCGAGCTTGCTCAGTTCAGTTTTGCTGATAACGGCTCAGATGCCGGCTTTCCTCGTCCCGGTACTGCCGAGATTGGCCCCGAAGACTCCTTGTCTCGGATGGGTCTGCGCTCGGCAGATGACGCATTGCCAAGCACTTTTGCATTCAAGTTCAAGTCGCCGGGCGCACGCGTGCATCGGATTATGGTCGATCCAACCGGCGGCATCGAGCCGTTTCGTCAAGCCATTGTCTCCAAGCTTACAGCCGAGGAGCTGCGACAACTCGGCGGCGTGGGTCAAGTGATTGACGAGCACGTTGCCAGTGGCTTTGCCGTGTCTTACCTGGACAGTGACGGTGACCTTGTGTCGATCTCAACCTCCCACGATGTCGAAGATGCAGTCAAGACCGCGTTGAGGCTGAACAAAGACCGCACCGAAGTACACGTCCACCACACAGATGGTCAGCCGGTGATTGAGAAGCCTGTCGACTGGCTTCCATTTGCTATAGGAGGTATTGCTGTGGCTGCTATTGCTGTGTTTGTGCTCCGGCCGGGTCGCAGCGGGCGGTGATATTCCCATAGCAACCGCTTACATGGCCGCGTCCAGCCCCGAAGCGATCAGTGTGCATTGTGCATGCACTATTCCCATTCCACCCCTTTCAGCCGCAAGGAGAATAATCATCTACATTTAAGGTATTTATCCCCATAACCCACGAATATAAACTACAAAAAAATTGAACACCGGACCCGTTGTCGGGCCAATAGTCGCCATTTCCCGACCCGGACAATGATAACAACTGCCAGCCTCATTGGGGGATAATAACCCTAGCCCCATATTATCATATTTTAACCGGCTGGACCGTCTGCAGAGGTCTTAATATGCAGAGCGAGGCGCCGTGCCCATGCAGGTCCTGCAGATCTCTCATGCATACTATTGCAAGGGATGGAGATTGCCAAGACTGAGCCTTTTGCTATACCGAGGGTGAAAAAACACGTACAGAATTGGCACAAATGTGCTTTTGTTGCAAAAAGAAGGCGTGTTTTGCAGTTTGAGATCTTTGGGCCTCAACCCGCTAGGAAAAGGGTTAGATCGGGTGACCTTGTAATATCTATATCCTCAGGGAGAAAAATAGCGATAAAGAGACCAAAAAAATGACTTCGCGAAAATACTTTTTTTCTTTTAGTATTACTGTTAAACTAGAATCTGAAATCGGTAAAACTTGGTGGTTTCATGAAGAAACTGCGGGCAAGAGCGGGTTTTTTGATGCAGGACCGATTGCAGATTTGACCTCGGTAAGTGGTTTCTCACGGGGGCTTGGCCGTGATTTTTACTCGCTTGAGCATATGCTGCGGGTTAGGGTACCCAATGTCAGCCTCGACTGCAGACGCCCACTTGAAACCTCGCATTAGCCTTTTTTTCACTCCTCCTTCGAACTACTTTTCGATCGATAGGTCTCTGAAAAGGTATCTGCTGCACGCCCGCATGAATTTCCAACTCCCCTCCCTGCCTTCGATGCGCCTGCCCCCGGACCTTAAGCAGCTGGCCGCGAACCAGGCCCCTTTGGCCGGCCCGGTGACCCCCCCTGGGTTTGCTCCTCCGTTGCCGCATCCTCAATCGCAGTTGATCGAGCAGCTGCGGCAGCCGGTCCCTCATCAGATGGTGTTTATGCCTCAATACCCCATGCCTATGCCCTTTCCGGCCGCTCATGGGGTGCCGGTGATGACCCCAACGGGCCCGGCATGTTATGGCCAGTTGCTGCCGTCACCTCCGGTTAGTCCGGATGCGGTGTACCAGGGTCCGGCTCAAACCGATAATCTGGCTAAATTCCGGTTGGCTACTCTTTCGGATTCAGCTCTGCGGGAGGGCCAATCGGCTGGCCCGACCATGCTGGCGCCGCCTACCCAGGCGTCGCCGGTCCAGAACCCCGGGGTTTCGCCGACCACGGCGCGTCTGCATGAGTATTCTGCTCAGGTCCGGTTTGTGCACGAGCAACAGAAGCAAGGACATTACCTGCAAGTGCCGCAGTCGCAGCCAATGCCGTTGCAGCTTTCGCAGCCCCAACTTCACCACCCGCCGATGCCCGCTCCGGTCCACCAGGAGCAGATGGCCTCTTATACCTCCTACCGGCCCAATGTATCCTGCGGTTCTTCGGCATTGCCTGCTGCTCCTGCATCCCACGCTGTTGCTACCCCCGACGCTGCTGCTAATCCTACTGCATTTTTCTCTTCTCCCTCGGCCAGCAGCGCGGGTGCTCTCAGCCCCACCATCTCCCACAGCAGCAGCGATGCCGAGGTGTCGTCCCCGTCTTCTACCCCTCTGGTTGCGCATCAAGTCCAGAAACTCTCAAGCAGAGTGGTGTGCAAGACGTGCGGCGGCACCTTTGCCAACAAGGCAAGTCTCCGTCGCCATACGCGGGCCCAGCATGCCACCGACATCGACGTGCGCATGCCCTACAAATGCGATGTCTGCACCCGCCGCTTTGCCATGAAATCTAATATGGACCGTCACCGCTGGCTGGTGCATGGCTTTCGCCGGTCCAACGGCCGTCCGCAAAGTTGCAGCTTGTGCAGCCGCGAGTTTGCGAACCGCCGTGGTCTCAACTGCCACATGCGCATGCTCCATGACACTGGTGCCTCTGGTGACGAAAATTAGCGCGCCGTTTACTGCCGGCATTCCAGATAATCTTGTGAAGCGCTCTGGACGCAATTCTCTCAACCCACTTCTTTTTTTTTGGCTTCTACCCCTTCTCAGTACATAGGTATTTATTAAAAACTACATGGTAGAGTTACCAGTCATTGCTCGCATAGAATAGGAGGAGAAGCAGCCATCAGATCAGTGTCGAGGACCCGATAAGTCTCTGATAGATTTTACTGTATGACTGTGGATACAGAGAACCTCTATTTTAGTGCATATAGAGCAACCCTGATAGCCGAGCATGTTGTTTATGTTACAGATAGCTTTGAAATGTGATCTAGGCCCCGTAACAGCCTGCAAGCCGTGCCGTGCAGTAAGCCGAGCCTCCGGAACCACGGCTTCATGATCTCCAAGCCAAAAATACGAGCAAGCCTTGCAACACGTGGGCATGGGTACCGCGCAGGAAATGAAACCAATATTTCGGTGCTTAATAATATTCTGCAATGCAATGCAAGGGCATCTGCTGAGCATCAGTGATTGGCAACCAGCAACCAACAACCAGGCAACGGAAGCAAGGGGGCAAAAAGATTGAGACCTTTGAATAAGTTGCTTGGGAACCGGGATTTTTTCCCGGGAGGTGTGGTTTCAACCCGATGCATGGCTGAGACAACCGGGCTGTTTCAGGAGTGGGGCTAAACCTTGCATAACATCATGCAGTGCGTCAGACTTCCCTTGCAGATATTATTTACGAGCCCGCACCATGCAACTAAGAATAGGCTTAGACTAAAAGAGTGCATATCTCTGTGCAGCTGCACCCGCAGCACCAAAAGGTTCCTCTGCGATACCTTACAGACGCTTGAGATCGACCAGGGGGTCCCCCCAACCCGCGGGAATTTTGCACCCTGTGGATCGTGGGAATCATTGGCAAAAAAAAAAAGGCAGCAAGCAGCAAGTGAGGCATTATTTTTATATACATTTTCTAGGCCTCTAAATTTTTCTAGCAGCGCAAAGGCTCTACTGGAGCAGCTCCTCGGTTTTCTTCTCCTGGGCGGCCTTGGCCGAGCGCAGCAGCTCGCTGTAACGCTTGGCCCGCTCCCGACGCTCAGCAACAGGGTCGACAATAGTGACATTGGTTCCCTCAAACTCTTGAGGATCCAGATAAATAGCGTCGGGCATGCGCTCGTCGTAGGGCCGGGCAACCGACAGCAGATACTGCTTGACGTCATCGGCACAAGACATGGACGACAAAACATGGTCGGGCACGGCGAGGTTCAGGGCCTGAGAAACGGCCTTCAACGCCGCAAACCGGGCGGCAATATCGGCGACATCCACGCCGGCAAACGAGGCGTCGACGGCCTGGTTGATCTGCTCAGAGGTCAGGTCGCTGCGGTGCTGCTGCAGCGGCCATGCCGAGAACTCGGCGACCTTCTTGACCCGGGCCCAGTCGCTTTGCGAGTTCTTGGGCTTGCCGAGCACTCTCAGCTTGCGCGGTACCGAGTCTTCGGGCAAAGATTCTTGGACCTTGTCTTCCTTTGTCGGGTCATGAAGCTGGGTCGGGGCCTTGGGCTTTCTCCAGTTGGTGAAGCGGTTATAAAGACCAGCAAGATCCCGCTGTGTGGAAGAAGTAGAAAATGGCTTTGCCTGAGCAGTGGCTGCACTGGCAGCGCTTGCAACCCGAGACGAAGCTGCCCGGATCATGAAAAATTCAGGTGCTGACTGACTGAGCTGGGACCCCTATCCCTGCCCTTTTGGTGAGAGCCAGTGCCGGGGAGATGTGCGTAGTGAATGCGAGCTACGTTAACGAAAGATACTATAGAAGTTGAGTCTGGAAATTAGAAACGAGCGATGAACAATAAACAATGAACAATGAAGAAAACGACCCAGGATGATCTTTATCTGGCTGATCTACGAATGTTAACGGTAGCTCTAGAAGAACATCCAGTACAGTACAAACAGCACAATGAAAGCAATCCCCGCCAACGGCGCATACTGGCGCACCATGGCCTCCAGATTGACTCTGCGAGCGGCGCGGCGGTACTTCTTCGACTCGGACCGCAGGTTCGTCGACAGGTCCGACATGCGGTCCAAGCTGTCTCCACGGTACAGCAAGTCCTCGATGTTTTTGGTCATGACTTTGGTCACATCCTGAAGCTCTGCATTCAGCTTGTCCAAGTTCTGCGACGCCCTGGCATCCTGGTACAGCCGCTTTGTCTTTTGCAGGTACGAGTCAAACTCCACAAACGCATAGGGCCGCAGTCCAGGCTTGAGGGCCTGCGTGCCATACGACTTGTCGAACTCCTTGTGAACCTCGTCGAGGTAGCTGAAAGCCAACTTGCGGGAGTACGAGTGGTCGGCAATGACCATGTATATTATATCTCCTGCCAGCAGGTAATGGATGGTCTGGTTGCCGCTCTCAATGCTGGCGCGGGGCTCGCTGCTGGCGGTGATGCGGTTAGTGATCTGCTTCAGCTGTTGTTTCTGGTCCTTGAGCACATCTCCACTGTCGTCGACGCTGGCGGTCAATGGCAAGCCGTCGCTGGCTCTGGCGATATACGTGTAGGAGACCATGACTAAGTGGGGCAGCCACGGCAAGCTCAAGCAAGCTAAGGTCAGGCCGGTGAGACTATGTAGTATGAAGTGACCCGTAAAATTGAAGCCTCGAGAGGTTGAACATGGTTTGAACATAGGTTAAACATAGGTTAAACATAGGTTAAACATAGGTTGAAGTTAGCTAATATAGCTGAAGGTTGAGCATAGCTGAGATATCTGATAGGCTGAGAAGTTGAGAAGCTGAGAAGCTGAAGATAGATTGGATTAGATTTGGTTCCTAAAGTGCTGCACTAGCTAAAAATAGATTCCTCATCGAGAATAAGGGATGTTGATCCGGTCTTGGCCAAGACTAATGCCGCCGTCCAGCAGCTGCGAGTGCTTGTAAGGGTGGCGGGGCTTCTCGTCCGAGTCGCTGCCATCGGTGGACTCTGTGTCAGTTTCTTCAGCCCGCGCATCGCAATCAGCACCGTACTCGGTGCCCTCGACGCTACTCTCAGTCGTCGCCTCGGTGGACGTTGTTTCTGTAGAAGTCATCGCCTCAGTAGACGTTTCCGTGGACGTCTCGGTGGACGTCTCGGTAGACAATTCCAGCGACATCTCAGTGGATCCTTCGGTCGCGCTATTAGAGCCTTGACCGGGAGGAAATGCCGCAGAGTCTGTCGCTCCCGCGGGCAGCGGCGAGCCGGTGGTCTGGTGGGCTATCGCCGCATCTTGGACATTCTGCAGATTCGCTGCAGCGATACTGTCCTCAGAACTAGACGCGGAAATCGTAATCTGGTACCCGTGGCGGCGCAGCCGCTGCAGGTGCTTTAGCACGCTTTCAATAAAAATAGGGGGAAGCTTCTTACGCTTGCTGGTTGTGTAGTCGCAGATCGTATTGGCAACGTCTTTATGGGCCACCAAAAACTTCCAGTTGCGCTCTGTGCCGGTTTCAATGATTCGCAACGCCCGCGTGACTGAGTATGCAGCACATTTATCCAGGGTGTGCTGCATGCTGCCACACGTGCCAGTCTTGTTGCGGGGATCATTAAGCCCAAAGTATACACCAAAGAAACCGCTTCGCTGCGACCGGTCATAGGTCGCGGCACAATAAAGCACGCTGGGATGCGTGTCTTCTGGAGCAGCTGGAACCTCAAACGGCTTTAGCGCCTCGACAGGAAACTCGATGGTAGCATCGCCAGCACCTTTGCGGGCCAGCAGATCGGCAACCATAAGACCATGGTCAAACGCTTGCTGCGGGATGTACTTGCCATTGATCTCGTAGCCCCGCGCTTCAAGGTTGTTGAGAAGCCGCCGGATCTCACGGTAGATGTCGAGATTTGCAATCGGTTTGCCGGCATTGCGCTTCCATCCATTGAGTTGCCAGGCTGCCGACAGCTCAAACGCCGATGTAACATACTGGCCTCGGCACGACACCACCTCCCACTTTGTTTGGCCGTTGGTGTCGTTGGTGATAATATCCAGAGCTCGCAGAATACCAGCCAGCGACGCGCGAGGACCCGTGCCTTTGCCAAGGACAGGCCCGCACTCGTTGCGGGGGTCGTAGAGACCAAGATAGACGCCATACCCTGCCACCGTATCTCCGGACGAAAGAACAGTACTCCCGTCAGTGTAGATACGTTGGAACCCCTGCGGAGCCAGCTTGTCGCTAGCATCATCCCCAATAGTCGACGATTCCAATGCCGACAGCAACGCGTGGTCAGTGGGTCCAGCCACATAATGGAGATCCTTGACGGCGGGCCCTTGGTCCTGGCCAGGAGGTAGTTTCGTTCCCTCTTCGGCACTGGTCTGAGACTGTCGCATCAGCGATTGACTGAGCACGTCCTCGCGATGGACCAGGTCGATACCAACTTGACAGTTGCGTGATCGCAGCCAGCTTACCAGCGACCGGATCTGCAGAATCAGATCCATGCAGGGAGCTCCACGGGTATAGGAGATTTCCCCTGGATCTGAGGGCGGCCATGACGCTCTCTTTGCCGAGTACTCGTGGCATGTATAGATGGTGTACTTTGGCAGCGGCTGGTCCTTGAGCGATTTCACAAAAATCTGTTTCACCGCATGCAACATGGCCCGGATCTCGGAGCGGTGCACCGACTTGTCCTGGGCATAGCAGCCATGGCGATTGCGAGGGTCATTGGCGCCAAAAAACACAGAGTAGCCCATGACTGCGCGATCAAAGGAGTGGGCCACCGACGTAAACACGGGCTGGCCGGCGTTTTCGAGAATGAGACTTCTCGCAACCGTCTCAGGAGCCCTCGCATCTTCCGACGTAGTCTTGGTACCCGGTGCTCGCGAGCCCTGCGACACGCGCCGCTGTTTCTGTCCCAGTAGCAGATCTGCCTGAGGAGGAGTTTGGGCAGGAGTAGCAGTTACCGTCGACGCATGCAGGACAGGAATTTGCATTGGCGGCGCAATCTGCATCGGCGGTAGCATAGGCTGGGGCTGGTAGCCGAATCCGTACGGACCACTAGACTGGTTGTTGGACCAGTACGACGGCTGCTGTCGATTCTGGTAATCCAAGTGCATTTGGCTGTATACACCCTGCGGCTTGCTTTGCCAGGCAACAGTGCCCTGCGAGCTTGGCGTGGTGAGCTGGTTGAGGGCAGCCACACTGGCAGTGAGGTCTTCGCGGGGCGAAGGCTGGGGATTCAGCACATGCATAATGCTGGTTCGACGGTCTTTGGTGGGACTGTGTGCCAGGGCCTCTCGGCTTCCTTTTGGCAATTCTAAACTGGACTCGCTGGACACACTGGACGAATGGCTACTTCTTGGCTCGGTTCCCGAGCCAGATCGCTCTCGTTCATTGAGGGCCGTGGCATCGGGGGCCCTGAAGGGAACAGGCAATTCATTATCCAGACGTTTACTGTCATGATTCCAAGAAGCGACGACCGGTTTAGCGATGCGAGGCATTCCTGGGGCAGGATCCAGAGCCTGGTCAACCGATTGCCGGCGGGGAGATTCCCCCAGAGTGGAGGGGCGGTCAGGAGGGTGGGTTTTATCGTCTTGAGGTAGGCCAGCGGTATTTGGGTTCATCCTTACAGATTCCAGGCCCGAAATTCTGATCTCTTAATTCCCCGATATGTCAAAAAGTTGAGAGTCGATGGCCTGGGCCGTGGGCGACGAAGGGGAGTACGAAAAGCACCTGTCAAATTTGTCAGCTGCCGGTACCCTGCATCGAACTGTCATCTTTCCTTTGACATGCATATGCGTGACGTCCTGGCGGAGATTGACATGGCCATGAGGCTGCCAGATCTCAAGCTAAATGGCAAGCGAAAACTGCCTATTCGAGAGTAGATACACCAAAAAAAGTCGTCGCGAGGTTAATTTTGCTGGAACCACATATTTCAAACGCCAGCCGTAGCCGCACTACCTCTGTCAATGCAGGTTAGGTGATCGATAGCAACCAGCCCCATGCGCATAGTTGTCGCAGCACCTGCACTTTTGACAGGTCGATGACATCGGCTAGCACTTTGCTTATTTCTGTCAGGTCGGAATAAACACCAAAAGGAAATATTGCTAGATGATTTAGAAACTGCGGTCTCAAAGTCGTTTTCTTCGTAGTACCCTGGTTTAGTTTCTAGACTCGGTGGCGGGTGTATTTTGGGGAACCTTTTCTTTGCCGAGCCGACCGGTCACAACTCCCCTCTGCCCTAATGATGTAAGCATGGCTTGTTGGCCGTGGTCAAGGGTTTCTACTCTGATACTGATCCAGAGCAACAAAGTATTTATGGTTTTCTAGGGCCTAATTCGGGAATAAAAATATGAGCTCCTCATCTTGGAGGCATTCTGCGGCTGTTGTCAGCAGATCATGGCCTATTCATGCCTCTAAATACCGTTGTCGTCCTAACTGCCGCACTCCTGAACTGACCTGCAGGGGGTGACGGTTTGCCCCATAATAGAATTCATCTGCTGATTAAGAATATGCGGCAACAACTCCAGAACCATATGAATGGATCGAGCATGGAGCGGGGCAGAGTCTGCACACAATGCCCGCAGGAATTAGTCCTTTCAAAGCTGTAGTTTCTCTAAAAAAAGAAATATCCTGATAAACATTGACTACCTTCTCTGCATGGAGGGATTTTTTTTCCTTAACAACACTGCTTGCATAACTTTGTCATTGCATAGGGTGTTCTGAGAGGCTACCACATGTCACTATTGGCACCCCCAGCCGCACCCCGCGGATGAGGTTGGGTGACGTCATTTCGTGTGGGCTGGCCGATTTTTTGAAGACCTCTAATGTGGCAGTAATTCAGTAAGATTGTATCATATGTATTATTTGAAATTGTGTTGACCTCTGTAGTTTGGCCGGCCATGGAATGCCGAAATGCTCAATCCAACTCCCTCCAGTGGGGCCTTGTCATCTCCTTTAACGCTGTTGTGTACCGGCCAACGGCAGTTGCCCAACGGCAGTTGGCCACTGGTAAAGTTCCGAATACTTGTGAGTTTATCGAAAAAATAAAAAAGGAACTAATTAGAGTCAGATTGAGGTTTTATCAAACTCTACTCGCTAGATCTATACTCATGTTCCTATTTCTAAGTGTCCCTGACTGGACGAAGCGGTTATGCTGACTCATATCTCTCTATTGGCTGACTGTGGCTGACTCTGGCTGACTCTGGCTGACTCTGACCCAACACCTCCCCCACCTCAAAAAAATAAAGGGGGGCACAAAGTCATTATCCCAAAACAGTCAAAAACACTAACACTAAAGCTGGGGACTGTTTTGGTGACGTAATCATGGGTAGACCATCTGGTACGGCAAGCTCGAAACAGACGAACCTAAAGGCCCGCCAAGGCCGCATTTCAGAGCAATTTCAGACTCGCAAAGACACTCAGCCAGTGCTTCAAAGTGCTAAAAAAGTTGTTTCAGATGACGCCAGTGCCCATTGGTCCCGAGTAAAGACCGAGAAACTAAACAAGCCAAACAATGCTACTCTTGAATCGCCCGATAAATATGCCAATGACAACAAAGCTGCCAAAGCTCTGTTGGCAAAGCTAGCCGGCAATGAGCCTCGCTTCCATCAAGAGGATCTCTCCGTTGCCGATAAACTGCTGCGGCTCTTTGATCTCACTTCGGATTATGGTCCTTGTGCCGGCCTGTCTAGGCTGCAAAGATGGGAACGGGCCAACAAGCTTGGCAAAAACCCTCCTGGAGAAGTCAAGGATCTTTTAACCACCCCAATGGGTGAGACTGACCGATATAAGTGGTGCTATCTGGGCTCCTCCATGTAACATGGGCCAAAGCATCCGCCTCTCATAGTATTTCCATAGTCAAATCAACCGAAACCGGCCCATTCAACGCTAAACGCTCGATATTCTCCCGTTGGTGCCTGTGCTCCCAATACTAGACACTTTTTGACGGCAGTAGCCAACCGCCCTCCACCGACAATATCAAGAATATCAAACTCCTCATCATAATCCTTGCCGACAGCATTGAAATGCGCATGATACCGCATGGGATCTCCAGGATACGCCATGTAGTGACACCCGAATCGAAGCCCGGGCATTAAAAAGAAGCCGCTGCTCATTAGATGAAGATACATCCCGTAGGCAGCCGGATCAGGTTGGTCTACACGGTCAGGAGCGACAGTTGCAACATCTTTGAGCTCGCTTGTATTTGGAATCTTCACCAACCCACTTGCATCTTTCTCTGGCTGTGTGGGCTCTGCATTCTGGTACAAAGCTTCTTGTGCACGCGCATTATCCCGCAGCGTCACCGCACCTTGATCAACAAGATACTTGACATCCTCGGGCAGAAGCTGCAGAGGCAGGCCCATGAACAGGTTCTGCTGGGGAAACTGTGGCAGCACACCGGTCAAGGTTCCACAGATATGGTAGCGTTCTCTGAGCTCGCGGATCTGGTCCACGTCGAATACCAGCCCACGGCCATCAACAATGGCTATGTCCATATAGTCAGCTTTCTTCGGCGTGCATGTCGAGCATACCACTGCTGCTCGCAACCTGTTACAAAAGTAGCGGCAATAAGAGCACCGAAAACAGCAGGTGTCAAAAAGATTATGTCGATAGGAAGAACTATTCGATATCGCGGTTGTTAGGTTACTGTCAATGACATTGATTCTGGGATGTCCCTGCATATGCACGTTAATTACTTTATACAACCCGGAAGAAATCAGAGCACACGGATTTCATGTCCATGATAAAACCAAGCAAGTTCTTCATAGCAATGGATATCAAGCATATATTCAACCTTTCTAGACTCCAGCATTTACTTGAAGGGTCTATCGAATAGGGCCGACTCTAATTCTTGTGACTGACATCCTGTAAGCATGCGTCGGACGCTGGTCCGCCAGGCAATACGGGCCACCCGATATTGCCTAAAAGAACACTTAGGACTAAGGAATCCGGTTGGAATCTATCATGTTGATGAGAACATTAGACAACAAGTTTTTGGAAACCGCAAAGCCTTCCCAGATGAGGGCCTCGTAGCTGCATCCAAGGAGCATCTCGAAGCTAACAAACTGCTGGGCCGCAAGACAAGCGAGCCGGTACCGACCAAGCTGGAGCTTCCCAAGCTGCTAGGAAAAGACCTTGATGAACACTTTCAAAAAATCGGCAAGGACATGGCTGAGCCATATCTCTCTCTGGCCAAGCAGTTCACAAACCAAAGGCTGCCGCCAAGGCCCTCTCCAGATGAGTATGTTGCCCGGGCAGGATGGACAAAGTACGAGCCAGGCAAAGAGCCTGTTGCTGTGGAGTATCCCGAAGGCAATTGTATCGTTTTTGATACCGAAGTGCTTTACCATGTTCACGATTTTGCCATTATTGCAACTGCCGCGACCCCTGAGGCCTGGTATGTCTGGCTGAGTCCCTGGCTGCTCGACGAGTCCAAGTCACCTCGCCAGTTGATCCCGCTAGGTGACCAGCAGCAGGTTGTTGTTGGTCACAACATTGGCTATGACCGGAAACGTATCAAGGAAGAGTATCATCTCAAGGCTACAGACACGTTCTTTATGGATACCATGTCGCTCCATATTGCGACTGCCGGCATGTGCTCAAGGCAGCGGCCTACTTGGATGAAGCTTCGCAAGCAAGTCAAGAAGATGTCGCACAAAGACCCAGATACAGACGTTCCCCTCGACAGCAGTTCGTTGGAGGACTTGAACAAGGAGCTCCACCAGGAAGCTTGGTTTCACGAGGCAACCCTCAACAACCTTGCCGATATCGTGGAGTTCCACACCGGTGAGATCGTTGACAAGTCTACTCGCGACACGTTTGGTGAGGCAACCCGCGAGGAGCTGCTGGCAGATGTTCCTAGTCTGATAGACTATTGTGCGCGAGATGTTGAGTATACCAAGCTTATTTTCAACAAACTGCTGCCAGGTTTCCTGGAGTTGTGCCCCCATCCGGTTAGTTTTGGTGCTTTGAAGCCCATGACCCAGCTGTTTCTGCCTATCGACGGGTCATGGCAGAGGTTTATTGATACGGCTGAGAAAACATACAGCGATGTGTCTGAAGATGTTGTAAAAAAGCTCGAAAAGCTGGCGATTGATTGCGTGCATCTCGGAGAGTCGCCCGAGACCCTGCAGCAGGTCCTTCAGGACCCATGGCTGTCCCAGCTGGACTGGACAGTCAAGCCTATTCGCATGGCCAAGGCCAAGAAGGGACAACCACCACGGCTGGCCAAGAACCAGAAAATGCCGGGGAAACCCGAATGGTTCAAGGAGCTCTACCCTAGTCCCCAGAAACCTATTAATTTGAGCCTTCGAACTCGGGTGGCTCCAATTCTTTTAAAGCTGCAATGGGATGGGAATCCTCTGGTGTGGACAGACAAGTATGGCTGGTGTTTCTGGGCAAACGAACGTGATTTGGACAAATACACCGGGCAGGGAATGCTGCAAATTGAGGATCATGGCCTGACGTGGCCTGGAAAGCCCGAGCCCAAGGTAGTTATCAAAGTTCCGCACAGCGATGGCAACAAGGCCCGTTGCACCAACCCGATGGCTAAAGGCTATGTTCACTATTTCGATAATGGTACGTTGACGTCGGATAACCCGGATGCGGTCGAGGCCATTCGCAAGAACATTGAATGCGCCTACTGGATTTCTGCTCGTCGGCGAATCTGCTCGCAAATGCCAGTTTATCAAGAAGATACTGACATGGGCATTGCAGGCGGCGCTGCGGCGGGAATGATTTTGCCCAAGCTGATTCCTATGGGCACTGTCACTCGTCGTGCAGTCGAGGATACCTGGCTGACCGCCAGCAATGCGAAGAAGAACCGGATTGGCAGCGAGTTAAAAGCTATGGTGCGTGCTCCGAAAGGCTATGCATTTGTTGGAGCTGATGTTGATAGCGAAGAGCTGTGGATTGCTAGCCTGCTCGGAGACGCTGTTTTCGGCCTTCATGGAGGCACGGCTCTTGGCTGGATGACGCTGGAAGGTTCAAAGGGCGAAGGCACTGATCTGCACTCGCGGACGGCCGAGATTCTTGGTATCTCCCGCAACGAAGCCAAGATTTTTAATTACGGCCGCATCTACGGCGCAGGACTGTCGTTTGCTGTGCAACTGCTGAAGCGGTTCGACCCTGAATTGACGGACGAGCAGGCCGCAGCAAAGGCAACGCGTCTGTACACGGCGACCAAGGGCAACAAGATCAAAAGCAAGGCTGCTGCTGGAACTCAGCTGTGGCAAGGTGGGTCCGAGTCGGTTGTTTTCAACCAGCTTGAAGTGATGGCCCGCCAGGAGCACCAGCGCACGCCCGTTCTCGGAGCAGGCATCACCGAAGCGTTGCGGGGGGCTCATTTGTCGAAATCGAATAACTTCTTGACGTCGCGCATCAACTGGACTATCCAAAGCAGTGGCGTGGATTATCTGCATCTTCTTATTGCCAGCATGCATTACCTTTGTGCTGTCTACGATATACCAGCCCGGCTGTTTTTGACTGTTCATGATGAAATCCGCTACATTGTACCTGAGCAGGATAGCCTGCGTACAGCGCTTGCGTTGCAAATTGCCAACCTCTGGACGCGGGCGATGTTTTGCCAGCAGCTTGGTTTGGACGATGTGCCTCATTCGGTGGCATTCTTCTCGCTCATCGACGTGGATCATGTTCTTCGCAAAGAGGTCGACGACGCATGCGTTACGCCCTCGAACCGTGAAGCCATTCCATCCGGCAAGGCCTACGATCTACAGGAACTGTTGGCCGCATGCCCCAGTTTAGGCACTATAAACGAAGAGAGGAGCAAGGAGTTTTCTGTGCTCAAGCATCAGGAGCGGACGCCGGTGATCCAAGACATTAATTATGGCGAGAACTTACTCGAGTATGTGCATGCGCAGGTTCGACCCCCCAAAAAGCGATCCGCTTCGAAGTCAGCTCGTGAACCTGCAGGCAGTGGTGAACTATCGACTGGCGTGAGCTCATCAAACCCGGTAAGAGGATTCGCCTGGAACGGTACTCGCACCAAACCAAGTGCGAAATCACCCGGCCAACCCAGAGGTACAGCCAAGCCGAAACCGAAACCGGAAGCGAAAACAAAGGTAAAGCCAAAGACAAAGACTGGGGTGAAGCCTCTAACTCCAGCTGAAACCCCGGGGATTCACTTGTAATAATAGTTGTACATAGATCATGACTTTCCATGTGCTACACAAAAGTAGCGATGCAAACCTGTCTGAGAAATAAATAAAGCCTTAGGCCGACTCTGCCGCCAATTTCTGGAGCTTTTGCACGACCAGATCACGGATGACATTGTCGGTGAGGGCATCCAGCAGGTCGAATTTCGGTTTCATATCTCGATAAAGATCGGCTGCGTGCCTCTGCTTTTGCTCAGGCTCCTGTTGATCAATGATCTCGGTAGCCAATGTCTCTGGGGCAGCTTGGCCAGCTGAGATTTGTAACTTCAGATCGGATAACTCGTCCACACTCTCTTCCGCAAGCTCCCCTTGCTCGGAATGGTCCTGAGACGAGAAATTGGCTTCATTTTCACTTATGCTCGAGCCGTGGAGGCTCTCGTCGAACGCACGCAGCAGGTCCAGCCGCGACTCAAAAGTCATGGCAGAGCCCAACCCTAGTAAGCATGTCGCTGAGCCTAGACCAACCAGCCGTGACGGTGGAGGTGCCAGCCGCCAGCGAGTGGCGGTTCGAGGTGCCTGCGGACGGCAAGTTAGTAGTTAAACTTGTTTCGGGAACTGCCGAGATCTTCGGCACCGAGCTGGCACTAGGCCAGGAGTACGAGTTCACTGCTGCTAGGGCAGCCGTATATACCTGGAAAGGCTGCGTGCTAGAGTATTCAGGCTCGACCAGCGAGTATTTGGCCGATAACACGCCGATGCCCATCTATGCGAACATTCACTTCGCGCTGGAGCCGGAAAGAAACCGGGCAGCCACATCTGCTGCTGCTTCCCCGGGCCCTTGTTTGCTTGTTGTCGGTCCGCCCAATAGTGGCAAGTCGACGGTGAGCAAAATCGTGGCTGCATACGCCAATAAGGTCGGCCGGTACCCCTTGCTGGTGAGCCTTGATCCGAAAGAGCCTGTGTTCACGCCAATGGGCAGTTTGACGGCCGCCCCGGTCAGCCATGTTTTCGATGTCGAGGCCGTCAATGGCTGGGGCTCCACCCCGGTCAGCGGGCCCTCGCCGGTCCATCCAAAACAGCCGATTGGCTATTACTACGGGCTGGCCACTGTCGAGGCCAACGCGGGCTTTTTCAGACACAATGTGCGGCGTTTGGCCGCCGCCACTGCTGCTCGGCAAGCTGCTGACCCTCGGGTGCGGATCAGCGGTACTGTTATTGACGCCCCCGCATCGCTCATAGACCCCAAGGACAACTATGATACTTGTGCGAGCGTAGTTAACGAGTTCAAGGTCACAGCCATTGCTGTGGTTGGCCACGAACGGCTGTATTCTGAGCTGGCCCGGCGGTTTGCCGACAAGGGAGTTGCCGTGCTGCGGCTGCCCAAGTCCGGCGGCGTGGTCGACAACGACGACAGCTGGCACCGCACCGTGCAGCGCAAGGCCATTCAGCAGTACTTCTACGGGCTGCTGCGCCAGCCGCTGTCGCCGTTCACCATCACTGCCCGGCTGGCCGACTTGACGGTGTGGCGCGTGCTCGAGGACAAGGAGGTTACATCCACAGACCATCTCCCCGGCGGAGACGATGCTGTGGACGCTGAACAGACTTCTGAGTTCCTTACGAAGATTGAGCCGTCGTCGATCCTCCAGAACTGCGTGCTGGCCATTGTCAATGCATCGCCTTCTGATCCCCAGGATGTTGTTGCCGATGCAGAGGTGCTGGGTTATGTGCACGTTGTCGAGGCCGACGACACGAAAAAGACTGCCAAAATCCTGCTGCCAGTGCCAGGACGACTGCCTGCGCGGCCGCTCATTCTTGGCGACTGGCGTTACATGGAGTAGAGCGCTATTGTAGATCCAAGCCAAAGGCTTGACAGATATAGAACTGGACCAGTTAGTACATACACTATCAAAACCATCAATTTTTAAGAGACGAGATAAACGAGTCGAGATTGTACTCTTCCGCGTACTCGGCCTCGTCCCACAACTCGCCAAGCCCGCTGGTGACATCGTTCTTGGCCAGGGTGCCTGTATTAGAAAGTTCTTCCTTTTTCTTTTCAGGCTCCTCTGCATCGGGTAGATCGGTACTGGAAAATAGATCCAGGATCTGGTCCGTATCCATGGACATGAGCCCACTATTTTGTTGGTTGATGACGGTGGACGCGATGTTGATCTTGAACTCTTGCAGACCCATGATCCGCTCCTCCAGCGTGCCCCGCGTGATCAGCCGGTAAACATTGACCACCTTCTTCTGGCCAATCCGATGTGCACGATCCATGGCCTGCAGATCGTTCATCGGGTTCCAGTCGTGCTCCACGAAAATCACGGTATCGGCACCGGTCAGGTTCAGGCCCAGACCACCAACATGGGTGGTCAGAAGCAGCACATCAATACTGGGGTCGTCGTTGAACTTGGCAACAAGCTCGTGCCGCTGGGGCCCGGGCGTGCTACCATCCAGACGCATGTAGGACACAGTGGGCATGTGCTTTTTGAGCAGCGACTTTTCCACCAGGTCCAGCATATCTTTTTGCTGGCAGAAGATCAGTGCCCGGTGCTGGCCCATGGCCTCGGGCACGGCATCAGGCAATGTCGATGCCGAGCCGGTGCCCGCCGCATCCACGCCAATGCCGCAGTCCCGCAACAGCTGTTGCAGGGCCAGCAGCTTGGGGGAAGCAGTCATATCCAAAGCTCCGCGAGCGGTCAGCGCATCCACCTCGGCCTTTGTGTTTTCCACAAACGCAGGATGGTTGCACAGTTTGCGCATATACATGAGTGCCTGGAAGATATGCTTCTTGGCATTGGACGTGCTTTCGGTCTCCTTGAGCTCGTCCTCCACCGTCTTCTTTTGCTGGTGCGTAAACGACTCGTACAGTTTCCGCTGCGTCTCGTTCAGGTCGCAGTAGTAGTCCTGGATGATCTTGGGGGGCAGGTCGTCCAGCACATCCTCCTTTAGGCGCCGCAGCAAAAACGGCAGAACTTGCTTGTGCAGCGCTTCCAGCGCCAGTGCCGCCGCCTCCTGGTCCTTGGGGGACGATTTGGCGGAGCGCGAGGCCGAAATTGGTTTGGAGAACCGCTCATTGAACGACTTTTCTGTGCCCAAGAAGCCAGGCATCAAAAAGTCAAACAACGACCACAGCTCCAGCACATTGTTCTGGATAGGAGTGCCACTGAGAACCAGCCGGTGATTCGCCCGGTACATCTTGACGGCCCGCGACAGCTTCGAGGTCGCGTTCTTGATAATATGGCCCTCGTCCAGAACCATGTAGTTCCAGGACATCTGAGACAGCTCGGCAACGTCGTTGCGGGCAACGTCGTACGACGTCACCACCACATCGGCCTTGGCCAAGCTAGGAATGAGATGTGACCGGATCTGCGGCGCGCCAACGTACGCAACCGTCTTGATCTCGGGCACGTACTTTTTGAATTCCTGAATCCAATGGCCGGTAAGCGTGGTCGGGCAGACAACCAAGCTCGGCACATGGCCGCTGTCGGGGCTCTTAGTCTTTTTGAACTCTTCCGCGCGCATCTGGTGATCCGACGCGACCATGCAGATAGTCTGCAGCGTCTTGCCCAAGCCCATATCGTCGCACAGAATCCCGTGCAGATGGTACTTGTTTAGGAACGCCAGCCAGTTGACACCCTCCTGCTGGTAGCTGCGCAGCTCGGCCTTGATGGTGACGGGGATCTTGAACGGCTTGACCTTGGACGCATCCATCATCTGTGAGATGAATTCGCGCTCTTTCTCGCGTCCCTCCAGCAGCTTTGCCGGCATGCCGGGCGGGTCGGGAATGCCCTGCTCTAGCGGTACAAGTTTGATGATGCTGGCAAACGTGGTGGCGGCCACTGTGCGCACATCCAGATCGGCATCGCTCATCCGGCCCATCACCGGCACAATAAAGAACACAATATACGGCAGTACCTCCTCGCTCATGGTGAGCATAAGATGGTACACTGCCTCGATTGCGCCCTGGCGAGCAGCCAGATCGTCGGCGTTGGCCACCTGCGGCAGAATATTCTCGACAAGATACGAGATACCGCGCGTGGGTTGCACGGCACAGACGGTAGCCAAGCATTTCGCAGCCACAAATCGCACAACCGCATACTGCGAGCGCAGCGCGGTGTCGAGCGCCGGCAGGACATCGATGCTTTCCAGGACCTGCGGGTCCACAAACGGCAGTACTGCCCGCAGAACTGCCATGTGGTCAATTAAAGGCTGGCCCTCCTCGCCCTTTTGCAGCGACTTGACCACCTCGGCCAGTTCCGGCATGTCTTCCATGAGCTGGCTGCCAGACGCGCGGCACAGGTTTTCGAGCACCAGAAGCGCGCCCTTGCGCTTGATGTGCGCCATTTCCGTCTCATGCTTGCGCTTGAGAGCGGCGGCCGCGTCCTCAATCTTGCCCTCTTCTTTGCGTAACGATAGAATGCGGGACTTTTCAGTTTCGTGGCCGGCAAACTCGGGCGCCTCGCTGGCATCAACACACAGGAACGAAAACAGGTTCTTGACGATCTTGGCGCCGGCATTGGCCCGCGAAGTGTGCCGCAAGATCTCCACCAGCTGCGCAACTGTGCCGGCAATACGGGTATGTAGCTGCGGATCGGCCTCCTGCTTGATGCTGTCCATCAAACTGCGAATGATCGGGTTGAGCTTCTGGGGCAGCGAAGGCGCCAGCGCAACATACGCTGCCGCGGCAGCGGCCCGGATAGAGATCGTGCGGGCTTCCAAAGACTCCTTGGCCTCGGCAATGGCGGCATGAAGGTTCGTACGCGCTGTTTCCAGAACCGCCGCCATCTTGACCTGAACATCGGGCGCCAGCATGGCCCGCAATCGGTCAAACGAAGGGCCAGCCATGTCTTCGGCTAAAGCCAGACCAAACGCCGACTCGCCGGCATTGCTGTCGCCTTCGATTGTGGTCGCCAGTTGAGGCACCGCACTGGGCGGCAGACCATTGCTCACCAAAAGCGAAAACACAGACTGGCACTGCGTGCGGACGGCTCGAAGCACCGGGTTGATATCCCTGAAAATTGGCGGCTGTTTTTCCATGGTAGCCAGAAGCTGGTTGAGGAGCGGCTCGGTGTAGGACGCCACAAGCTCTTCGTTGGCAGTAGCTGCTCCCAGGGCAGCCGCGAACTTGGGGTCCTTGAACGCCTTGCCAAACTCTTCGAGAGTAAGGCCGGCCACCAGCCGCTGCGTCGACATGCTCGACGCGAGCTGGTCACCCAGCGCCGCCAGGCCCTGCGCCACGGCATCGTTTTCGCTGTTTCGGATCGCCGCCATGGCAAGGCAGCGGCCGAGAGCGCGGCTACCAAGGATTTTGTTGCGGATCATGGCAAGTGGACCGACAATCAGCACATCGCCCAACAGCAGCGGACCGTCGATGTTCACCTGCGCCGAGCCGGCTTTGTGGGCATCGTAGGGGGCTCCCGATGGCTTGATGAGCAGCGAAGTATCCATCTTAAAGAAACGGCGAGCCGAGCCAACGGGCGTGAGCAGAAGAGGGAACGCCGATGGCCACAGATTCGCCAAAAGGTTCTTGGTAACTTCTTCGGGAGCATGCAGCAGCAGCGCATCCCAGAGCTCTAGCGAGAGGTCGGCAACCTGCTCATTGAGTTCCAGCAGCAGGTTCTGGAACACGAGGCGAAAGACCCGCAGATCAACCCAATCGTGGGTGCCAGGTCCTTTGAGATCCAGAAACGTCTTGAGCGAGCGCAGGACCGCCTTGCGCACATCGGTGATGGAGTGACGCAGAAACGGGTACAGCCGGGGCACCAAATTAGAAAAGACGCGATCGCTGGACGTGGCCGTGGCGGTGATGACGTCGAGCACCGAGGAGTAGCCAGAAAGCGTGGCCAGAAGGTCCATAACATGGCCAATAGCCGTGCTCAACTCGTCTTTGAGATTGGCCAAACACTCCCAGATCACGTCCAGGAACCGCGGCACGTCGCTGGCCCGCTGCTCCACGAATTCCGACGCAATGGGGATCAGCGTGGCCGCAGAAATTGCCTGCACATCGTCATCGTGGTTGGCAAGACCGTGGAACACACACTCGACCAGCAGATCAAATGCGGCCGGCGTGGAAGTCAGCAGGTCGGTCCGCACGCTCACGAGGTACCGCAGACCAAGCATGCCGCCATGGCACACCGCCCACACGGGCATGTCGAGACCAAGATTGCGTTGCAGAACGAGCTCGGCGAGTACCCGGAACGCCTTTTGCGTGGGCTGCAGCGGTAGGTGCAGCAGCAGCGCGCCCAACGTTTGGGCACAGCTCTCGCGAACAGGCGCAACCACCTGGTCGGCCACATAATCGGCGAATCGGTCGAGCATAAACACGATGATCAGCCGGCACGCGAGATCCTCAAGATAGGCGTCGTTTAGCCGCTTATTGGTTTCGGCCGAGGCGTCAAAGCGCATACCGGCCGTGGACCCTGCTGATTTGATGACCTCGCGAAGGCCTAGCAGCGCACCATGGCGGGTTTCCCACGACGCATCGAACATATCCATCTCCAAGCGCTCGCACAGAGCGGCAAACGGCCAGCACTTTGAGTCGCCAACCGCCACGAGGCTGCCGGGCAGCACCTTTTGTTTGTGCTCCACAGTAACGGCTTGCGAGCCATTACCGTTTTGGGCAGGCGACGAAGCGGCGGGCACAGGCGAGTTGCTGGCGCGGTCTTCTTCGCGCGGCGCCACGTCCACAACATGGACCTTTGGCGCGCTTTTGAGGCCAAACTTGGCCTTGCGTTTGGCCAGCGCCCGCATACGAGCATTGCCTCCCGAAACCGGTTCGGGCGCCGGCGGCTCGGGCTCTGGCTCGGGCTCGGGAGCGGGTGCCTTTTTGTTGGCGCGCACACGGGCCTTCTTTTTCGGCGGTGGCGGAGCCAGATCAGTGTCGAGATCGTCGAGACAGTCCTCGGACTCAAACTGCATGCCGAGCTTGCGCATCAACATCTGTTTGTTGGCGGCCATGTCGGCACTGGCATCGTACTCCGAGCCACCGGACCCGAGCAGCACCGTTCCCTTGGCAAGGATCTGCTCGATATTCAACTGATCAAACGTCAGGTGGTCCAGGGCCTCAGTCTTGGGGGCATCTGGTTTGATGTCCTCTTCGTCTTTGACTTCGGCTTTGACGGTTGCCTTGACCTCGTTGGTGGCTCCGTCTTTACCTTCCTCTTTGATTTCCTCTTTAACTTCCGCTTTGACCTCGGCGCCGGGCTCCTCCTTCACGCGAGGTTCCACAGCGTGCATGGCCCCCAAATTCTCGCCAGGCTGCCATGTAGTATTGTTGACAATCAATCCAATGGCGCGAGCGGCGGAGATACGCGTATCCCACTTGGGGGATCTCAGAAATGGCACAATCCGGCCCAGCAACGGGAACAGCTCCTCGGGATGGCTTTTTTGCACATCTGCAAGCTGATCTGCGGCGGCATTCCGCACATAGTTGCTGGTGCCTGTGTCCAGAAGCGACACCAAGCGCTCCAAACGCGACATATCCTCACAAAATTCGCGAAACTATCTCTTTTTTAACCTATGGGAATTGGCCCTCTACCTCTATATATAGTGAGGGTAAAAGGAGGCGGAACTACTAATGGGGAAGGCGCGGGGTTAGGGCACATGCCCGACCATGCACAGGCCATAGACAACTATACTGCAGCGTCTCGTGGCGCATTGGGGATGGGTAAAACGGGGCAAAAATTATTTAAAATTGAATTGGTTGGGTACTTTTGAAAATTTTCTTTATTGCAAATAGGTCTGGAGAGTGGTGGAAGTTGAGTGCAGATCGCGTTTATCGCCGCTTTACATAACTGGTTACGGCACCTGGGCGATGATTGGACACGGTGCCCGGTTTCCTCCAGCCCACGGGTTGGGGGTACTAGGTAGTTTGTGCGTGGCCAAACTATGGGGGTGGTAATCTGGGCAGGGTAAGCAAAGATCCCCCATAGGTCCCAATAGGCAAGCGAGGGTCTAGACCGCAACATGTTACCCTGACTCAGCTCCGCATCCACGATTGCTAAGAGTCATGAGCTGGTCTGACAAAAAATTTTCGACTCCAGATGCATGGGTGATTGTGACTAATTCTCTGGGGAGACGCACATATAATAGCCCGGCTATATCAGCCATGAATTTCATCCCCTTTGTCAACCATGTCTGGTGAATCAGGACCTAACGCTGCTAATGGTAAGTTTTTTTTGAGAGGGTTTCAGACCCATTGATGTGCAATAGGGATTGCGAGGCCAATTAATTTAATGCTGAACCGCTCCGCGGTCTTGGCCGACATCGCTGGTTTTGAAATTTTTTTTCTCTTCCGAGCAAACAAAACAGAAACTAACATAGGTGCTACCGAAGTCAAGGAAGTGAAGAACGGCAACCCCTATGGCGCCAACCCTTCTGACTTTTTGTCCAATGTGTCGAACTACCAGCTTATCGAGTCGACCCTGCGTGAGGGTGAGCAGTTTGCCAATGCTTTCTTCTCCACCGAGAAGAAGATTGAAATTGCCAAAGCTCTTGACGATTTCGGTGTTGACTACATCGAGCTGACGTCCCCTGCGGCCTCTGAGCAGTCCAAGGCCGACTGCGAGGCCATCTGCAAGCTTGGTCTGAAGGCCAAGATCCTGACCCATATCCGCTGCCACATGGACGATGCTCGTCTTGCTGTTGCTACCGGTGTTGACGGTGTCGATGTTGTTATCGGCACCTCGCAGTTCCTGCGTGAGTACTCGCACGGTAAGGATATGGCCTACATTGCCAAGAGTGCGGTTGAGGTTATTGAGTTTGTCAAGTCGCACGGTATCGAGATTCGGTTCTCGTCTGAGGACTCGTTCCGCTCCGACCTGGTTGATCTGCTGAACATTTACCGTACCGTTGACAAGATCGGTGTCAACCGGGTCGGCATTGCCGATACTGTTGGTTGCGCCAATCCCCGCCAGGTTTACGAGCTGGTGCGGACCCTGAAGTCGGTTGTTTCGTGCGACATCGAGTGCCACTTCCACAACGACACTGGCTGCGCCATTGCCAACTCGTACACTGCTCTCGAGGCCGGTGCCCGTCTCATTGATGTGTCTGTTCTCGGTATTGGTGAGCGTAACGGTATCACGTCGCTGGGTGGTTTGATGGCCCGCATGGTTGCTGCCGACCGTGAGTACACCATGGGCAAGTACAAGGTTCACAAGCTGCGTGATCTGGAGAACCTGGTTGCGTCGGCGGTCGAGATCAACATCCCGTTTAACAACCCCATCACTGGTTTCTGCGCGTTTACCCACAAGGCCGGTATCCACGCCAAGGCCATTCTGGCCAACCCCTCGACCTACGAGATCCTGAAGCCCGAGGATTTCGGTTTGTCGAGATACATCCACTTTGCCAACCGCCTGACTGGCTGGAACGCCATCAAGTCGCGGGTTGAGCAGCTGAATCTCCATCTCAGCGACGACCAGGTCAAGGAGGTCACCATCAAGATCAAGCAGATGGGTGATATCCGGTCGCTGAACATCGACGATGTGGACTCGATCATCCGCGATTTCCACGCCGATACGTTGACGCCTCGCCTGGGTCCTTCCGAGGGAGCCGGCGATGTTCCTCCGGCCAAGAAGGCCAAGGCCGAGTAGACGTAGATTAAAATAGTTACAATTTTTACTTACTTTGGCTGCGCCTTACGGCTGAGCCTTGAGGCTGATTCTGCCCAGTAGCCCACTAGCCCGAAAGTTGTAGCTTTTGCCAGATCCCTGGAGTGCAGCAGCGCCAGTGGACCCTGCGCAGGTACACCAGGGTAAGGGCACCACCGTGCTATCAGCAGTCAGCACCCGTCTGTCAGCAAGACATCCAATCAATGGTGGACGAGGCGATCTTCCGGTCGGCGCCCATGTCGCTGGTGCAACTGTACATCTCGTACGAGGTTGCGCGCGATGTCATCTCGACATTGGGCGAGCTCGGAGATGTCCAGTTCCGGGATCTCAATTCCAAGGTGTCGGCGTTCCAGCGCTCGTTTGTTGGCGAGACTCGCCGGCTCGACAACGCCCTGCGCCAGGTCCGCTTTCTGCGAGAGCAGATCAAGCTAAGGGGCATCAAAGAGCATCCGGTTTGGGAGGGCAGCCGCCCCAAGAGCGATGATTTGGCCGAGCTGATGTCGCAGTTGGACACGCTGGAATCAAATGTGTCGGACCTCAAAAAGAGCGACGACTCGTTGCGGTCGCAGCAGGCGACGCTGCTGGAGCAGCGGGCCACTTTGCGGGCCATCACAAACTTTTTCGGCAGCGACGAGCAAGCGGACAACACCCGCGACATTGACGATGGTGCCATTTCCGTGGTGGCCGGTGTGCTGCCGACTATTCGCACCCCGGCGCTGGAGCGGCTGCTTTGGCGGTCGCTGCGGGGCAATCTCGTGATTTCCACCGACCCGATCGGCATGATGTTTGATCTCAAGGCCAAGAAGGAGGTCGAAAAGTCGGTGTTTATTGCCGTTACCCATGGCGGCGAGCTCACCGAAAAAGCCCGCCGCATTGCCGAGGCCCTGGACGCCTCGCTGTACGGGGCCGAGTCCAACGACCGCGCCCGCGCCACAAAGACCCAGGAGGTCAACCAGCAGCTGATGGACGTGGACCAGGTGCTCAAGTCCACGGACCTGGCGCTCAACTCGGAGCTCGAGGCCATTGCCCCCCACGTTGCGGGCTGGGCCAAGCACCTTGCCGAGGAGCGCGGCATCTACGAGACGCTGAACCAGTTCTCGTACGACCCCAACCGCAAGCTGCTGATCGGCGAGGGCTGGGTGCCCACCGACGACATCCCGCAGGTCCAGCTGGCGCTGCGGCGGGTGTCCGAGGCGGCCGACGTCGAGTCGCCGGCCGTGCTCAACGTGCTGCACACGAACCGCGTGCCGCCGACCTTCCACCGCACCAACAAGGTCACGTCGGCGTTCCAGGCCATGGTAGACGTGTATGCTGTCGCCTCGTACCAGGAAGTCAATCCGGCATTGCCAACCGTGATTACCTTTCCGTTTATCTTTGCCGTGATGTTTGGCGATCTGGGCCATGGCTTTTTGCTGTTTTTGGCGGCTCTGTACCTGGTGCTCAACGAGCGCAAGCTCGGCAAGCTTAACCTCGGCGATATCTTTGACATGGCCTACTCGGGCCGCTACATTCTGCTGTTTATGGGCGCGTTTTCCATGTACACGGGTCTGCTGTATAACGATCTGTTTTCCAAGTCCATGACGCTGTTCAAGTCCGGCTGGGCCTGGCCGCCCCACAAAGAGGGTCAAACCGTCACCGCGTACCAGGTCGGCACCTATGTGTTTGGTCTTGATTGGGCGTGGCATGGCACCGACAACAACCTGCTGTTTACCAACTCTTACAAGATGAAGCTGTCGGTGCTGGTTGGCTGGGTGCACATGTCCTACTCTTATATGTTCTCGCTGGTCAACTACCTGTACTTTAAGTCGTGGGTGGACGTTTGGGGCAACTTTGTGCCTGGCCTGATCTTTTTCCAGGGTATTTTCGGCTACCTTTCGATTACGATTGTGTACAAGTGGACTGTGGACTGGATCAAGGAGAAGCGCGACCCGCCGTCGCTGCTCAACATGCTCATCAACATGTTTTTGTCGCCCGGCACCCTCGAGGGCCAGCTGTTCCCCGGCCAGGCGCCGCTGCAGGTGTTTTTGCTGACGATTGCACTGATTTCGGTGCCGTGCTTGCTGCTGATCAAGCCTCTGTGGTTCAAGCACACTCACAGCCAGGAGTACCATGCCGTGGCTGCCGACGAGCCGAGCGAGTCCAACGAGCCCCACACCGAGGGCGTTGGCGGCGACGAGGAGGACGGCGAGGAGATGCACACGTTTGGCGACGTGCTGATCCACCAGGTGATCCACACCATTGAGTTCTGCCTCAACTGTGTGTCGCACACCGCGTCGTATTTGCGGTTGTGGGCGCTGTCGCTGGCCCACGCCCAGCTGTCCCAGGTGCTGTGGACCATGACCATCCAGATTGCGTTTGGCATGAGCGGCTTTGTGGGCGTGATCATGACGGTGGTGCTGTTTGCCATGTGGTTCAGTTTGACGGTGGCTGTTTTGGTGGTCATGGAGGGTACATCGGCCATGCTGCACGCTTTGCGTCTGCATTGGGTCGAGTCCATGTCCAAGTTTTACATTGGCGAGGGTTATGCGTTTGAGCCGTTTTCGTTCAAGACCATTGCCGCCGAGGCCCAATAGGGGTAGTTGTAGTAGTGTAGGATACAGACTTTATTTAGAATGCTCCAGTGAGGGTAGAGTACCTATACTAGTCCACTCACTAAGTTAGTCCCTGTTGACATTTGGTGGACATTGACTCGAGACAGTGTAGGCCAGTGTAGAGTTTAGACAGTGAGGGTAGACAATGAGCGGAGGGTGAGCGTACACAGTGTAGATAGTGTGTAGGCAGTCTATTAGGGCAACGCCCGGTGTATGCTCTAGGCTAATATATACTTGCAGTTACTGCTTTTCTTTTTCTTTTTCTTTTCTTTTCAAATTTTTTTTTTCACAATTCGAACTATAAAAAAATGCCCTCACACAAACGCATTGGGCGGCAGCTGCGCCCGCGACTCCTCAAACAGCTGCAGAGCACGGCCATAGTCGAAATTGGCCTGCTGCGCACACATCTGCGCATACTCAAGGTTCAGTCGGGTCTGCGCCATCAGCTGGTGCACGCACTGTTCCTGAGGGTTTTGAGGGCCTGGAGAGGGTGTAGACAGACCAATTGCCGGAACAGGGCTCCCACCAAGACTGCCTGCACCAGCAGGTCCATTGAGAGGCCCATTGTGGGGTCCATTGGGAGGTGCATGGGGAGCGGCAGCCGGCGGCTGAGTTCCAGGAGCCATTGTTGAGGTGAAGGCGTCGGACCCGGCAAAGCCACGGATAGTTAGCATATCTGAAACAATCACAAATCCACCGGTGGGCGTAGGCAGCACCACGAGGGTTCTGTCGAAACTGCGAGGCGTGTTGGAGGCCTCGTCGGTGGACTCTCCGTGCACGGCGATGCTCACAGCCGAGTCGCCTGGCGAGCGCACGTCGCTGATGGTCATGGCCTCGATGGCAAACTTGTTGGGGTCGGCAAGATCGTGCTTTGACCGCGGCAATTTCTTGAACATGGCGTTAATGGACGCAGGGCCCATACCGATGCGGTCATGGCGAATGGCGGCTGTGTTGGAGAATTCGATGTTGCGGCTCAGCGATATATAGGGCCCGTTGGGGCTCTTTTGCCGCGCGCCGGTGACGCGGCCCCGGGGTTTGGTGAAGCTGGCTTCTTTGGGGGTGTTGGTGTTGAAGCACATGCTAAACAGCGACATGTCGTCGTACAGCATCATCAGCTGGTCGCGGTCGGCGTCCCAGAGTCGGAAGAACTCGCCCAAAAACGACTGGGCCATCTGCTGGATCTCGGGGGTCTCGAAAAACGACCGCACCACTGGACACGGCAGCCGGTTGGCCGGCAGCTGCGACTCGTCGCGCACCTGCATGCCGTCTAGCACCACGAGCCGCGGGAACATGCGGAGAATTTCCTGCTGCGACGACGGCATGTTTGTGAGCGGGTTGCCGACCAGCACGAGCTCGCGGAGTTTCGTGAGCTTGTTGCGGAACGGCAGCAGGGCCTGGGGCCCCGCCAATTGGTTGTGCGCCAGCGACAGGTTCAGGAGCCGCGGATAAGTCGCCGCGAGCTCTCGCACGCCCTGCAGATCCTGGAGATTGTTGGCGTCCAGCGACACGCTATCGACGTTGGGCAGCTTATCGGCAGCAACCTTCATAAGGGCCGGGAACATTTTCGAGGCGGTGGACGCGTCGGCGAACATTTTGTTTTCCTGCAGCAGCTGGTCGCCGCGCATGTTTGTGAGGTTCAGCAGCTTGGCGCCGCCATCGTAGCGGCTCATTAAGAACATGGTGAGGATCTCGATGGCACTTTTGGTGTTTGGCGAAGGGTCGCCGCGACCCTCGCTGATTCGCAGCGTTCCTCCGGCGTATCTGAGACCACTGGCCTTTAAAGCCGCCGGCAGTGCATGGGCCGGCACTTTGGCGTGCAAAACATTGCCGGAAACCCGAATATCCTCGAGCCGGACATTGACCCTGCGCTGGAGAAAGTTCACGAGGTCGGTCTGCGAGCCACCTTGCCAGTTGAGGATCTCTAGCGACCGCTTATTGCCGCCTTGCGAAGTCGGACCATCGTCAACCATCATGCCGCCGGGGCCGCCGCCCATTCTTCTATTGGCATTGTAGTTGTTTCCGTAGACCATGGCGGCACAGGCTGTATCAGTCAGCTGAAAAATCCACAGTTGAAGACTTGGGAGATGGTGACCCTTGGGAGATGGTGACCCTACCAGCGCTAGGTTCAACGAGGCTGGGTCGAGGCTAAATATAGAGACGAAAATAGCCACAATTAGGAGTCCATAGCCAATTGCGAGTGATCAGCTAGTCATTACGTTCAAAAGTCGATGCGATCCCCGAGACAACCTGCGGCAACATGCTCCGAGGCCGCATGATGGAGAGGCTCTATTCGTAATCTGCTCGCTCGCTCTCCACGTCAGCATGAGCGATTCGCGATACTCATACGACGATAGCACCGAGGTGTGGCCTTATTTTGCCATCACTCTCGTGGGTGCCGTGGTTGTTCCCGTAACGCTGAGCCGGCTGCTGAGCCGCTCCAAGCGGCCCGCGGCGCCGCCGGCCGGCCCCAAGGTCTACAACAGCGAGCACCAGGTCGCCTACAAAAAGTCCAAAAACGTGCAGAGCTTTGTGAGCACCAGCACGCTGCTACTGGCACTGGGCTGGGCCATCATTGCCGTGCTGGTGTATATCATCTACGGCAGCGAGAGCGACTCGCCCGAGGTTTCTATTTACGACCCTTTTGAGATTCTGGGCATTGCCAGCAATGCCGCCGAAAAAGAGATCAAGAGCGCCTACCGCAAGCTTTCGTTGCAGTTTCATCCCGATAAGTTCAAGGAAACCGCCGAGCTGACGGCCGAAAAGGCCGAGAGCATCTACATTGACCTCACAAAGGCCTACAAGGCGCTCACCGACGAGGTTACTCGCGAGAATTTTCTGAAATACGGCCACCCTGATGGCCCGCAGCAGTCATCGCACGGTATTGCGCTACCGGGCTGGCTCGTGGGCTCGGCGTCGCCCCTGGTGATTGCCGGCTACGCCGTTCTTATCGGCGGTTTGTTGCCGTACGCTGTCGGAAAGTGGTGGGCACGTCAAAAGGCCCATACCCGCTCTGGTTTGCGAGTTGAGACCGCCACGACGTTTTTCGAGCTTGCTGCCAAGGAGCAGGCTCATTTTATCACCTTTGACGTGCTGCTCGACTACTTGACGGCCGCCAAGGAGCTGCAGCTCGCTGCGCCTGGCCGCTCCCAGGAAGAAATCCGCGAGCTGCTGGAGGCGCACCTGAACCGCACTGCCGTTGCCAACGAAAATGAGAAGCTGGCCGTTGTGGCCGAGGCCGGCCGGTTGTTGTCGGGCCTGCTGGAGATTGTTGCCGAGTTCAAGCACGGCATTGTGGTCCAGCGCGTGATTGAGCTGCAGCGGTGCATTGTGCAGGCGGTGCCGCCGGCGCGGCAGACCAACGGCCGGTTCATCCAGATTCCGGGCGCTGCGCTGACCGCCAAGTCGCTGGCCGACGTGCCCAAGGAGGGTCTTGCGCTTGAGCGCAAGTACGTGCCCAAGCTCAATGTTCTGCGGGCCCGCTTCACGGTCATGGGCGAGCCGGTGCTGGCGCCTGGCAGTCTGCCAATGCTGGAAATCGACTATGTGATTGGACCCATTGATGAGCCGGCCCCGAAGGTTGACCTCGAGGAGCTGGATGCGCTGGCGCCTGATGTGCTGGACGTGGACCCCCGTAATCTGCAAAACCCCATGCGGGTCAACACGCTGGCACCGGCCCTGCCCGATGCGCTGGCACCGTTCTATCCTGACGAGTTCGTCGCCAAGTGGCAGGTTCTCTTGGTGGGTGAGCGCGACAACAAGCTGCTGCACCCGCCGGTGCCGCTGGCCAACGCTGACCTGTCGAATCTCGACTTGACGGCCGAGCAGCGCGCGGCGGGCGACGGCGTGGTTGCCGGCGTATTTAAGATCCAGCTCACGGCGGCTGCGCCCACGTTTGCCGGCGAGTTTGCCTTCAAGGTTGCGGCTCGCAACACGGGCTACTTTGGCGTTGACGCCGCCGCTCGTGCCGTCATGAAGGTCGTGCCCGAGACGCAGCTGCCGCAGCCGCCGGTGGAGCCCGACAGCGACAGCGAGGACGAAAAGAATGAGAGCGAAGAGGAAGAGGAAGATGACCTTTCCGATATCGACACCGACACAGAGGACGAGGCCGAGCCTGAAAAATAGATGGCCGTAGTTGGCTAGACTTAGTGGTTGATCTTGATAGCACTAGGTTATTCGTTGAGTTGAAGTCATGAGCATACTTAGTGGTTAAGCTTGAGCACTAGTTTAATCGTTGAGTTGAAGTCACGAGCATACTCAATGGTCAATCTTAATAGTACCAGTTTATTTTTTGACCTGAACTAACGAGCATAATTAGCGGTTGAGCTTGATAGTGAACTAGTTATTTTGGCTGAGTGAAGCGTGTGGTCTCGGAGGTTCGAGCAGCTGACATGCGGTACTTTGCCGAGCACCTCAGTCGAATCAACAGCGTTGCATTGGTCGTTGAAACCGATAACCTGCCCGAAAGCCTTTTTTTCTCGGGCGAAAAGGCAGTGCTTGTTTATAAAGATAGCAGCTTGGAGATCCCGCTGCCTGCGCAGGTCGAAGCCGGTGGTGTGGCCGTAAAGGTGAGCCCGATCTCTGTGCGGATCCCGAGCGTTGCAACTACTCCAAAAGAAGCCAAATGGGCTTCAAAAGAGATCTGGCCGGCTAAGCAGTTGGCGAAGGCTGGAGATGTAGCCGTTAACTGGAAAGACGGCCGAGGACTGGTTACCGATTCGGTAAAAACATGGAAAGCGCTTCCTTCCGAGCATTGGGCAGAGCTTATGGACTTTTGGCATTGCCACAAGCCAGCCGAAGACCAAACGGAGTTCAATCCCGCGTATACGGTTGGAAAATTCGACCCTCGGCCTGGCATTGCGTATGTCGGAGACGCATACCTGCTACTCGACAAAGCCGATGTGAGCACTCCACCGCTGGAGCAGCCCCAGGTGTACGGGTCGCAAACGCAGTCCAAGGATGCCATTAAGATATGGAAATGGGATATCACTATTTCTGCCCAGGAGGTGGTCCCCAGCTACCCCAGTAGTGTTGTTTTCTGCACTATCCTGCAGGAACTTGTGGACTCGCATGCCATCTACACATTCGATATTGCCGACCCTTTAAAGCAGGAAAGCATTCTGCTATGGATTTTTAATGCCTCGCTTCATTATGTTGTTACGGGCTCTGGACCGCAGACGGGTATGAAGGTCTTATATTGTACTGACCCCGCTAAGTATGCCGAGCTTCGGGCCACTCGCCCGGAGATCGAAGAGGTTGTCCTGCCATTGAATGCGGTTCGGAAATTGAAAGCGTTGGTCACCGAGACCAATCATCAGTTGCCCGAAACTACGCAATTGTTCGGTAAATGGAACGTGAGTTTATTAGCCGGTCTCGATTGAGCCCATCATTGCGATCGTGGACCGACCATTGGTCACTGGCTACCATGGAGCCCATAACCCCCGATCCAGCCTCGAACCCAAATCCAGAGGTTTCTTGGGTCCTCCTCCCCTCTCCCAAACGTCGCCGCGGGCCCTAACCCTGCTTGCCACTGCCCCTTCTCCCACAGCGGAGAACCTTCCCAGCTACCACATCCCCCCCTCAAAAAAAACAACCACCCCCTTGTATTATGGACTCGCTTGCGCCCCAACTGGTGGCAATGTTATTGTCCTTTTTCGGGTCCATTGTGGTCAGTCTGATGATCGTGATGGTGTTCACCATCTGTTGCTGCGACACCGGAATCCAGCTCGGCGACGGCTTGCCCGGTGCGTTTGATGATAGCGAGCAGTTTCTGCAAGAGGAGACTGATGCGTTAGAACTAATGGACGATGCGTCGCGGCAATCTTATCTCACGGCCAAGCGGTTTATTGAACGCAATCCGCCAAACTCGGCCAACACGGATATCTCGCTTAGCCAGTTTTTAACCATCCAAGAAAAGGCCGTGGCGGCATGGGAGTTCCAATTCGATATGCTCCAGCAACGGTGTCTTGTGCAGGACCGCACCGAGATCGAGTTCATGGACGCCACGACGTCGGTGCAGACCAACCTGCCGCTCCCCAAGCAAAACGAGGTCTACTACTGGGAGGCCAAGGTCTACAGCATGGCTCCGCACGTCAAGGTCAGCGTTGGCCTTTCCACAAAGCCGTATCCGCTTTTCCGGCTGCCGGGAATGCACCGGTATTCTGTGGCGTATGAGTCGTCGGGAATTCGGCGGCTGAACCAGCCGTTTGGGGCCCCAAAGTACGGCCGGCCCTGGACCACCGGCGACGTGATCGGCGTCGGCTACCGCCCCCGCAGCGGCACAGTGTTTTTCACCCACAACGGTAAGAAACTGCCTGACGTGGTGCACGGGCTGCGGGTGAACGTTTTCCCGACCATCGGGGCCACGGGCCCGGCAACTGTCGTGGCCAACCTCGGCCAGTCGGGCTTTGTATTTATTGAGGCGAATGTTCGCAAATGGGGGCTTGCTCCCGCCACAGGCACGCTGCAGCCGCCGCCGCCCTACGGCAACCAAGACGATTCGGTGCTGCTGGAATTCACGCGAGTTCGGGCTGGCGCTTCAACCGAGCACAACAGCAGCACCCCAAGTTCGCCAGAGTTTCCACCTCCCTATGACCCCACCGGCGACCATGCTCACGAGTCCAGTGACGGCGATCACGGCGATCACAGCGATCACAGCGATCACAGCGATCACGATACGGACAGTAATGAGCCCGAGAGTAATGAGACCGAGCATGGCAGTGGGGCCACGGAGGCTAACGAGCCTGCTCGTGACGATGCCGGTAGTGACGCCAGCAGTGGCAGCTCCGGCAGCAGTCCTGGCGAGGCTGGACCCAGCCAGGAACACGACTGACGCTATTTATTGCAAAATTCATAAACTATTGTTCTGCTTCCCAGCAGCCTTTACTAGATCTTTTACTTCTTCTTTTTGTTCTTCTTTTTCGAGCCCTTGGCGCTCTGCTCAACCGGTGGTTGTTCGGCCGGTGCGGGCTGGTCCTGCGGCTCGACGTCGCTCATAAGGCTGGCAATACCTCTCTTTTTGAGCATGCCGCTGGGCTTGGAGATCTCGACGTACTGCGGGCCCAGACTGGACAGGATCCGCGACAACTCGTTTGCTTTGGAGATGCGGATCTTGAACACCGCGCCGGAAACCGGGTCGTAAGTCTTGAACACCACCACGGCCGGCCGTGCGTTGCCCACTGTCGACGCCTGGTCGAAAAAAGTCTTTTTGTGCGTGTACCGCATCGACACGCGCGCCGTATCCGGGCGGGCTGCCAGCAGCGCAGTGGACCTCTCGATAAAGTCGTCCATGCTGAGTGATCGGGTCAGGAGCAGAGGCTATATATATTCAGTAGCTCAGAGTATCTCATGAACCTATGCTATTGCTATAGTACGGCATTTTCCAGTACTAGCCAGTGCTAGCTATTACTCGCTAGTGCTAGCCAGTTTTAGCCAGTCTTGGCCAGAACATGTAAAGAACATAACCAAAACACAGCCAGAAGCTGGCCAATCTGGACATGCCAATAACGAAACCTAACTAGGAAAAGCGGTCAGGAAGCATCACTGCTGCTTCTTCTGTGCCAACTTGGCCTTCTTTTTTTGCTCGTTTTTTACCATCACCCGGGCAATGAACGTGCCAACCACAGCCACGCCGGCAACCAGCAGAAGCGCGGGAATACGAATCGCCCACTCACGAGGAGGGAACAGAGCCACAATAGGATGCGACTCGTCAATGAACGGAACAACAAACGTCCATGTGGTATAATAAACAAAGACAACAGTGGCCACGCCGAGCATGCCTAGACCCACGCTGCTATCCATTTGTTTGTCGGGACACGTTTAATCAGACGGGCTCACCCCCCCTGCTTTGTCACTGCCCGCTGGCCAGGCTCCCCAGTCCTCCCCCCGACCCTTCTGTCAACGACTAAGCAACTCCCTATCCCAGTCCCCTCCCGCAAAGGCCTCTCGCAAGTAAGCAACGGCAAGCGAGCACCTCCCAGCCAGTAATAACGGCAAGTCACGGCCGATGCCATGCCGTGGTAAGGGTAGCAGCAAGTCTTTATAAATCAAGCGTGACCTGCAGTTATAAGTACCGTGCCGGCACGTTCGATATATTGAGTCAATTGAGCATATTTCAAATGTCGCTTCTTCGTACTACCCTCCGCGCCACCCGCGTCGCCAAGAATCCCTTTGCCATGTCCTTTTCCCGCAACCTCTCCAAGGTCAGTCTGCCTACTCTCGACTTTGAGTTTGATGCTCTCGAGCCTTTTATCTCGGGCGAGATCAACAAGATCCACTACACCAAGCACCATCAGACCTACGTCAACAACTACAATGCCACTGTTGAGAAGTTGAACGAGGCCATCCAGAATGGTGACCGCAAGGCCCAGGTCGACCTGCTGCCTCTGCTCAACTTCAATGCCGGCGGTGATCTCAACCACCGTCTGTTCTGGAAGAACCTGGCTCCCGTCGAGAACGGCGGCGGCAAGCCCCCGGCTCCCGAGTCCAAGTTCGCCAAGGCCGTCGATGCCCAGTACGGCTCGCTGGAGAACCTGATCAATGTCGTCAACGCCAAGCTGGCCGGCATCCAGGGCTCTGGCTGGGCTTGGATCGTCAAGAACAAGACCACCGGTAACCTTGATGTCATCACCACCAAGGACCAGGACACCGTGCCTGCCGGCTTCATCCCCTTGGTGGGCATTGATGCGTGGGAGCATGCATACTACCTGCAGTACCAGAACGTCAAGGTCGACTACTTCAAGGCCATCTGGAACGTCATCAACTGGCAGGAGGCCGCCAAGCGCTACGACGAGTCTGCTTGAGCAATAACTGCATTTCCGTAGCTACTTGTATCTACTTCTAGTATCACCGAAGCTGTCGCAATTCCTTGATGGGCCTCTTGGGCGTGTCTGCCGGGCCTTTGTGGTTCCTTTGACTCAGCGCAAAATGGCGGGGGGGGCCAAGCAGAGCCAACCTGACCAAGCCAACCTGACCAAGCGACACATCCTGGCCTGACTCACCATGTCGGAAATCACTAAAGATACAGAGGACCTGTCGCTAAACGAAAACAAGGCCCAAAAAGTCACTCCTTGGGAAGTCGAAGGCGCTACCGAGGATGGTGTTGACCAGGGTATTAACTACGACAAGCTGATCAAGGAGTTTGGCTCCAAAGCCATTTCTGATGAGACTTTGGCCCGGTTTGAAAAACTCACCGGCCACCGCCCGCACTTGCTGCTGCGGCGGGGAATGTTCTTTAGCGAGCGCGATCTCGATTCGATCCTTACTCGCTATGAGCAGAAGAAGCCGTTTTTCCTTTATACCGGTCGCGGTCCTTCCTCTGACTCGATGCATTTGGGCCATATGGTGCCGTTTATGTTTACAAAATGGCTGCAGGACGTTTTCGATGTGCCGCTGGTGATCGAGATGACTGACGATGAGAAGTTCTTGTTTAAACAGGCCCTGACGCTTGAACAGACCCACAAGTTCTACATTGAAAATGCAAAGGACGTCATTGCCGTAGGCTTTGACCCGAAAAAGACGTTTTTGTTCAGCGATACCGACTACATGGGCGGTGAGTTCTACCGCAACGTCGTCCGCGTCTCTCGTCAAATCACAACCTCTACTGCGCGGGCCGTGTTTGGGTTCAAGGACTCGGACTCGATCGGCAGAGTCCACTTTGCATCGATCCAGATCGCGACCAGTTTCTCCAACTCGTACCCTCACTTGTTTGGGTCTAATAGCAGCATTCCGGCGCTGATTCCTTGTGCCATTGACCAGGATCCCTACTTCCGGGTTGCCCGCGATGTTGCGTTTAAGCTGCGGTACCCGAAGCCGGCCCTGATCCACTCGAAGTTCTTCCCGGCCTTGCAGGGCCCTCAGTCGAAAATGAGCGCGTCCAACGACACTTCTGCCATCTTTATGACCGATACAGCTGCTCAGATCAAAAAGAAGATCAACAAGTATGCCTTTTCCGGTGGCCAGGTCAGTGTCGAGGAGCAGCGGCGGCTGGGCGGCAACCCGGATGTCGATGTTGCCTTCCAGTACATCACGTTCTTTTTGGACGACGATGCCGAGCTCGAGAGTATCCGCAGTAAGTACCGCAGCGGCGAGCTGCTGACGGGCGAGCTCAAGGCCATTGCTATCAAGCTGCTGCAGGAGTTTGTTGTTGATTTCCAGGCCAAGCGAGCCAAGGTCGACGAGGCCACTGTGCGGCACTTTGCCGACACCAAGCGCCGCTACGAGTGGGGCAACGGCCAGTTTAGCAATGGTGTCGATGCCTAGACATGCATAGCCCTTAAAAAAGAAACAAAATATAAACTTGAGTAGTGTTCTATGCCTTTGTGTTTTGGATATACTCGACCATCTGGTCGATCGTAATGGCCTTGATGCCATGCTTGCGAGCAAACTCAAGGCAGTCATCGCGGCGGGCCATCAGCCCGTCATCTTCCCGCACCAGCTCGCAAATCACACCCACGGGAGCCAAGCCGCTCAGCCGGCACAGATCCACGGCCGCCTCGGTGTGGCCGCGGCGGGCAAGAACACCGCCGTCGTTGGCTCTTAATGGCAGCATATGGCCGGGGCGGTTAAAAGTAACTGCAGTGCTGGTAGGGTCGGCCAGCTTGCGGACCGTCAAAGCACGGTCGTATGCAGAGATGCCGGTGGTGGTGCCCTCGCGAGCGTCCACTGTAACGGTATAAGCGGTCTTGTGCAGATCGTCGCCGCGGGGGACCATCATCGGCAGATCCAGCTTATCGGCAAGCGAATTCGGCAGCGGTGCACATACATAGCCCGAGGAATGCTTCACGAGCCATGCCATTTTCTCGGTGGTTGTTTTCTCGGCAGCGATGATCAGATCGCCCTCGTTCTCGCGGCTCTCGTCGTCCAGCACCACCAGAAACTCGCCGTTCTTAAACGCCTGCAACGCATCGGGCACAGAATTAAACAAAGGTGACTGGGTCATTTTCTCGTCGCTCATCGTGGGCGGGATCGAGTCTTTATAATGAGCCCCACGAAGGTTTGGTCCAGCCCATGCAGGCGCCAGCACGGTAATAAAAGATAAGCTGCGGGCCTGTGCAGACCCGAAGTTTAAGCCGGCGGTTAAGAACAAGACTATATAATAGTATTTCACCGCGAAATTGGCGGTCGTAGTGGTACCAGCGGGGTGATTGCAAACTGGCAGCCTCGGCAGGCCGACGGCACTTGACAATTTATGTGTCATGCCGTCACTATGTGTCACTGCCGTCTGCATGGCAATGCACACCATCGTCATAGAGTCATTTAGTAAATAAATATAGGATAGATTGATCAAAGTGTCTCTGAGCCGGAGATTATATACCTTTACAAAAACAGGCAACAAGCATCCCCCCGCTTAAGGCCTCCAGCGCTGCTGCTGCATAATCATGAACCGCATCTTTGGCAAGAAATCCACCGCCCCAAAGCCAACGCTCAGCGACGCTGTTGGCGGCATTGAGACCCGCGTTGCGGCTCTGGACGTCAAGCTGGCGAAACTCAACGGCGAGCTGGGTACCTACCAGCAGAAAATGGCCAATATGCGCGAAGGCCCCGGCAAGAATGCCATCAAGCAGCGGGCGCTGAAAGTGCTGCGGCAGCGCAAGCAGATCGAGGCCCAGCGCGACCAGCTGCAGGCCCAGAGCTGGAACATGGAGCAGGCCTCTATGACCAGCGAGAATCTGCGCAACACAATGGTCACGTTGGACGCCATGAAGACCGCCAACAAGGAGCTCAAAAAGCAGTATGGCAAGATCAATATCGACAAAATCGAGCAGATGCAGGACGAAATGGCCGATCTCATGGACGTAGCCGAGGAGCTGCAGGACACGATGAGCCGCAACTACGCTGTGCCCGACGATGTGGACGAGGCGGAGCTGGACGCCGAGCTTGAAGCGCTGGGCGAGGACCTTGAGTTTGAGCAGCAGGAGCCCAGCTATCTGCAGGACGAGGTGCCCAAATTTGTTGACGAAACAGAAGAGCCGGCACTGCAGAGCGCTCAATAGGAAGGCTCCATGGTTAAGTTATATGAGGATCTACGGTATATACAATCACAGCTTACGGGCGGCCATTAGGTAGTTGCCGCCAGTCTTGCCAATAGCACAGTCCAGTGCTTTGGACACAGCGTCCTGGCTCTTGGGCCCGAACCGCTGCCAGCCTTGGAACGGAACATAGAGGCATCCCTCGCTGGCCACAAACTTCCAGTCGGGCTGCTCGTCGATCCACGTCCGCAGCTCGTCCTCGTTGATGTACTTGGACAGCGTGTGCGTGCCCTTGGGCACGATCTTCAGCACGTTCTCGGCCACGAAAATCGTCGTCAGGTACGACGCAACCGTGCGGTTGATGGTGCTCAGGAAAATGTAGCCGCCGGGCCGTACAAGCGACATGGCCTGTCGCAGCGTGTCGGCCGGGTCGTCCAGGTGCTCGAGCACCTCGAACATAGTGATGATATCGAACTTCTTGTCGCCATTGAGCTCTTCCACCGCCGACAGCTCGTACTGCAGGTTATCCAGGGTCGGATCAAGCCGTTTGTGGTTGCGGGCGACCTCCACGACCTCGGGCGTGACGTCGATGCCAGTGACGCTGCGGACAAACGGCCGCCGGGCCAACGACTCACTCAGCAGACCGCCGCCGCAGCCCACATCTAGCACATCGTAGCGCTTGTTGGCATCGACAGCGTACTTTTCGCGGAGCTCGGCTGGCAGCAGGTCCAGCGAGTAGCCAGGAGCGGGCCGGGCCGCATTTCCGGACTGCTTGAGCACGTCCTGGATAAAGTCCATGCGCATGAGATTCATTTTGTGGAGGATCCGCTGCGGGCCATTGGGGTCCCACCACGAGTTGGCCAGCTCTGCGAAGTGAGCCATCTCCATGGCGTTTCCATGCAGAGCTCTTGCTGAAGCACTGAACCAGCGGACTCGAAGGAGTGACATAAGGATCTCTAGCCGGGGTGGGTGTCCATAGCTGCGCTTTCCTACTATCTTGATGTTTAAAAGTGGAATTGTTCGAACCATCTTTTATACGTCCTTTAGTTCTCCTATATTGTTGGTGGTATATATGCTGGCTGTATATTCTGGTTGTATATGCTGGTTGTATATGCTGGTTGTATATGCTGGTTGTATATGCGTAGTTCAGCCAACTGTGTCCCAACTCACCTCAGGCAACTCGTCCCAACTGACAGTTACTATGAGTACTCGGCCGCGTCGTGCCAACGCCGGCAACAGGCTCAAGGCCTTGCTGGAGGCGGAGGAGCCCATGGACGATGATATGGCCGCATACTTTGCCGAGGTAGAGAACGACGAGGAGTTTGACGTCGAGCAGGCCGAGGAGAAGCGGCGGCAGGCCGAGGCGGCTGCTGCCGAGGCCCAGGGCAAGCCCGACCAGCCCAGCGACGACGAGCAGGACCTAAACTTTACCGATTCCGATGAGGAATCCGATATCGAAATGGAGAAAGAGCCCGTTGATGCCGGCGAGCAGCAGTTGGTCCGCCAGGAACGCGAAAAGGCCCGCAAAAAGAAGGCCGCCGAGCGCAAAAAGATGTTTGAAATTAAGCCCCGCAGACCCCGGCCGCCTCCGCGACAAGAAACCCAGGTGGTACCTGGTCGTGTGCGCAAGCCGTCGTCCAAAACCCAGGAAGAGCGGCTTGAGGAAGCCAAAATCACCGAGATGAAGAACACTGCGTCGCTGCTCAATTATGTCGAGCTCGAGGAGCACCGCAAATACATGCAGCATCTGGCCATGCTTGGACGCCGCCCCAAGCTCACAAACTTTATTCGCTACAAAAGCAGCACCGCGCTGGTGTATCCAATACCCGAAAAGGTGCCCAAGCGACGCAAGCGCAAGCTGGCTGATGCCGAGGCGGCCAACGCTCCAACCGCCAATTCTGGTGAAGCCAACTCTGCTGAAGCCAACTCTGCTGAAGTGGCTAACTCTGCTGAAGCGGCTAACTCTGCTGAAGCGGCTAATCCTGTTGAATCCAAGGCTGCGACTAATCCGTCCACTTCAGCGGCTGAGGCCGAATCAGTTGAGCCCGCACCAAGCTCGGTGGAACCTACCGGCCCAGCAGAGTCCGAAGACATCGAGATGCCCGACGTTAAAGAGGAGCCTGGATCCTCGGCTGTGCCGACCTCGGAGCCAGAAAGTGGAGCCGCTAGTGTCGAGCCTGCAGAAGCTGCTCCTAGTGAGCCAGAGGCTGCTGCTAGTGCTGCTACCAGTGAGTTAGAGCCCGCTCCTAGTGAGGTGGAAACCGCAGATGTGTCGGAGCAAGAAGCGACAGCAGAACCTGCATCGGAGCCGCCTGAAGAGTCTAGCGCAAAAGCAGAACCTGAGGATCCCACTGATATGTCGCGCTTCGAGCCCGCACCGCTTCCGCAATACGAGCCCGAGACGCCCGAGGAGTTGGAAGAGCTGCGCGAGTTGAGCGGCCCGCCCCAGATTCTCTCCTATAACTCCATTGGACTTCTCGACTTTCCCGACAGCGTTCCACACAAGGCAGCTGAAAAGGAGCTGTACCTTGGCGAGCAGTCGGTTGGTACTCCTACCGTGCCTCCAAAGCCGCTGTGTCCCATCACCGGCCAGGTTGCACGGTACATTGATCCTCATACAGGAATTGCCTACTACTCGCTCAAGACCTTGAACCTGCTGCGGATGATTGAGCAGCATGAGCTGGCCTGGAGCAACGAGTTGGGCGGCGTGTACACCGGCCTACGGGGCGGCCAGTCGCATGCCAGTGGTGTTCCTCCTGGATTTTATTGATATTTATTCTGCAGCCCTGCATTAGTTGCCCCCTGCAGTACTGCTTAGGACAAGTAGTGCAAGTGACTAGTACAAGTAGCTTCTAGTTATCTATGGCAAGCCGTAGCCAAAAGTAAGCATGATGGGCCGCACGTAGTAGTTTTGGAAGTTGGTCTCCACAACCTCCTCCTGGCCCACAGGGATGCCCGACCAGGTCACGTTGAGGGTGGTCTCGCCGGTGCCCTGGGAAAAGTCGAGCTTGAGAGTGGCATAGTGGTTGGGTTTCCAGTCCTTGAGGCGCCACGACATCTCGATCAGCTCGTTGGGCTTCAGCTGCTTGATCTCGCCAGTGATGTTGCCGTTAAACAGCGAGTACTTGCCGCCCACCACGGGGTCCAGATTCGGGGCCGCGCGGGTCCAAGCCGCCAGCAGCTGTTTATCCAAAAAGACCTTGTAGAGCTGGTCTGCGGGCGCAGAAAACACCGGCTTGAGCGACAAAGTGGTGGTGTTGTACTCGTTGGTGCCAACCACGCTCTTGTCTTCGCGAGCCGAGGAGCCTGTGCCAGAATTGCCAGCAGCAGCAGCGGCAGCAGCCGCCTGGTCGGGGTGCTGGATATCCTTGCCGTGGGTGTCAATCAGATCAACGCCAAACTGCTTAAGTGCCTTGCGCAACTTAGGAACAAGCTCGCTGCGCACAAGCGACTTGACGGGCTCCTTCTCGGGCGTCTCGTTGTCGATGCTGATGTTGAACTGGTACTCGTCCTCCTCAGTATCATAGGCAACCTCAGGCACTCTGATACGGCCAGTGGCCTCAGTGTCGCCGGCTTTGCCTTTGTAGGCGGCCTCGATGTTCAGATCGAACAGAGAAATGACCTTTCCTTTGCGCTGGCAAACGTCAACATCACCGTCCACCTGCTTGACGTCTGTGATCTCGGCACTTACGTCGCCTTTGCTGGCAGACAGACCGGGCAGAGTCTTGTCGAAGTAGTCGCGCGACCACTGGATGCAGTTCTTGTCCACCCAGTGCCAGTTGTTTGGATTGTGTAGGACCATGATGAATCAATGGGGTTTTGGATCTGGTTACAACTAGTCTGTTTATATGTCAGCGCCTCGAAGATTCTCTGCATGTGGTGTCGTCCTACTGCCTAGTTTACTGCCTAGTTCACCGTCTAGCGTTACTGCCTAGCGCTTTACCGCCTGAAGCTGGTAACTAGTTTGTTGTAGCAGCCAATTGTTTACTAGAGGCTTAATATGCGTCTGACAGTCCTCTGCCAGACATACAGGTCCACTAGCAGATCTACCGATCTTTATAACCCATTGAGTGGTTCACAGACTAGGCCTCAAGCGGCCTGAGTGGCAGATAGATATCCACTAAGTACCTAACTACCATGGAAACAGAACATCCCAATGTTCCAAAAACCATATTTCAACAGATTAAGAGTCACAAAAGCGGTTGATAGAACGCCAACTGAATGGGTCCAATAAAAAAATAAAAACATCCAGCTGTGCGTAGCCGGAAAGACAAAGCAGTTATGCGTGCTCAGGCAGATGCACAAGAAAGCGTGCAAGTAGTATGAGCAGTTATGCGTACTCAGGCCTTAGAAATCCTGGGGGAAGCGGTCCGCCCACAAACTCGTGCGGGCAGTTGGTATGAGCTCGACCTACTCCTATAGTCGAGTTAACCGGTAGCACCGGGGCCCCACCCTCTCCTGAGTCCTCTCGCCTCTGGTGGGACAAAAAACTGGTAGGGCGGTGTGCCCATTATATAGACAAAAAATTTGGGGTTAGGCAGGACGCTCGCCGCGACATACAATGCATGAGTTCCCTAGGATACCGCCCCGCCAAAAATAAAATTTTCTCGTACATATTCTCAGGAGATTCTCAGGAGATCAACAGTAGTAGCGGTTCAAGAGAAGTAGAGCTTGTTTGTAGAGCTAGTTACATATTATTTGTGGATCATGCTGTAAACTGTTATGTGTTATGTGTACTGAGAAGCAGGGAGAACGTATGCGGATGTGGAGTATGGTTATGGCAATTGGATCGACTCGCAGTCCCAGAGCTCTAAGAGTCCATGCAGAGTTCGGTCTACTTTGATGACCAGGCGCGGATGACTGCCGAGCAGCTGAGACAATGGCGCTCACCGAAAGGTCTATTATGCTAGGTATGTGCAAGGAAGCAGCTAGTCGAGATTGAACATGTCTGCTTGGTCGAGGCTGCTGTCGAGATCGATATCATCGAGATTGACCATAGCGGCCATGATCTCTTCTGCCTCGTTATTGGCGGCATCGAAGCTCGCATCAAAGCGAGCAAGAATGCTCTCAACGGTTTGGCTTACAGGAAGAGCGGTGGTAACAAACCCCAAGCCACCCGATTCCGAATCCATATCAATGGGCAGCACTTTGGCTACGCCCTGCAGGAACCAGTGGTCGTCCTTACTGGCCTGGATATAGTCACGAACAATTGTATAGTAAACATTGACGATAAGACGGGCCCAGTGGTCTCCGCTGGCCAGCATTCCCACCAGGGTCTCGTCCATGAGCGCGGGCAGCGAGAATACCCGCAAAATATAGTCTGAGAGATGCCGTTGGTTTCGGAGCTTGTCCAGCAGACTCAGAGATGCAAAGTAAGGCGACGACGTCAAGACAGGGTACAACGGCGCCAGTTCGGGCGCAAAGCATTGCAGGTCCGACGGCACGCCCTTGGGTACGTTGACCTGGGTGTTTGCCAGGTCCAGCATATCGATGCCCATAAACGAATAGAACCGCGAAGATGGTGGCAGCACGCCGACCGCTAATAAAATAGTCGCCGCGCCGCGCACGTGGTGCAGCCATGTCGCTGCCGGCAGCGAACACAGGCTCATTTCCGTGGGCAGCGAGGCATTGGCCATGGCGTCGAGAATCATCAGCACCGACGCCGCCACGAGCGCATCCAGATTCTCCGAGTGCACGTTCTGGACCTCCACCCGCAGCAGCCGCAGCGACTCGCTGCGGTGGGTCACCACTGTGTTTTCCCACCGCTTGGGGTCGGTGCGGGTGAGGTGCGTTGCCGAAAGCATGAGCGCTGCGTGCATCAGAAACGGGTAGCGGAACCCCCACTCGGGCACCTCCCGCATCCACAGGTCAAGGTTCGAAATCCCCGACGCCGCGATGGTGGGAGCCACCGTCAACGTATAGTGGTGGAGAAGCTGCAGGTCGCTCATTTGCAGGCCATAGCCCAGCACCGATGACGCCTGGATGTAGCGGCACTCGAGGCCGAGATGGCCGCAATTGCGGCACGTGGGCCGGGTCTCGTCACACTTGACCCGCCGCCGCTTGCAGGTGACGCAGCCGTTGCGAGACTTTGTGTGGTGTCGCCGTTTGGGCCGCTCCTCGGGCGTGCGTTGCTCTTCAGGCCGCAGATCCTTGCTGGGCGAGAGGCCCTGGTCGCTGACGCTGGGGGGACCGGTGGTGCTAGCCGTGCTGGGACTGCCCCCGAACCCGGTGGGGGAGTCTGTCTCCTCAGCCTTGACCGACGGCAGCATAGCGATGGGAGTTAGGTGATCGGGTCCATGCAGGTATACGACGTGCATAGCCCGGGGGCAGGGGTCGGCTGCCAAGCCCGGATGTGGGGTCATCTATGGCATGTCGGTTATTGGCAGGCAGCTTTTAGTCGAGAATTTAATCTACACCAATTGGGTTCTACGCCAGTTGGCTTCTCGAGCCAGGGGCAGGTTAGGTACTATATAGCTAATGGCCATGAGGATCCTCCTTGGGCGGATCAGGATTGATTTTGATCATGGTGTCGATGCGGAGAATGGCAATGCATGCTTCCACGGCAGCCTTGAACGACTTGACTTTACTCATGGTCGGCTCCAAAACGCCGGCAGTGATCATGTTTGTGCATTTGCCGTCGAGCAGATCGAGGCCATAGTACTTGTAGGCGCGGCGCTTGGTATCCGAGGGAGCAGCCGTTTGGGCGGCCGAGTGGTACGAGCGCAGCTTGGCCACGAGATCACTCGAGTCCTTGGCCGCATTGACAGTCAAAGTCTTGGGGATCACCAGCAGGGCCGACGCAAACTCGGAAATGGCCACCTGCTCGCGGGAGCTGAGGGTGGTGGCGAACTTTTCCAAATAAATGTTGAGGGCGGCCTCGACGGCCCCGCCGCCAGGCACCACCGCGCCGCTCTCCAGCGTGCGCTTGACCACCGACAGGGCGTCAAACACCGACCGCTCCATCTCGTCGAGATGGTACTCGTTGGAGCCGCGAAGAATGATCGACGCCGACGAGTGGACCTTTGTGCCCCGCACAACAATGCACTCGTTGTCGCCGACGCGGATCTGCTCGACTTCCTCAGCGTGGCCCAGCGACGACGACTCAAACACCTCGTCGCCGTTGAGGTTCGACAGCGTGGAGATCATGGTCGCACCCGTGGCCTTTGCGATCCGCCGGAGGTCCTCGCGCTTGCAGCGCCGCACCGCCATAGCACCGGCCTCCACAAACAGCTTCAAAACCATATCGTCGATGCCCTTGGTGGTAAGAACAACATTGGCGCCGGCCTTGAGGATCTTGTTGACCTGCTCGGTCACAATCTCAAACTCGCGCTTGCGAATCGCCTCGAGCTGCTCCGGATCGTCAATGTTCACATTCACGCCCATTGCCAACCGCGTCTTTTGCAGGTTCATGTCCAGCACGGCAATTTTCGCGCCCTTGACGTACTTGGGCATCGCGTCGGCAGCAACGGTGCAGTTGAGCGCATAGCCGTTGACCAGCACGCTCTCAGTAACGCTCTTGCCCGAGGCCTTGAGAATGTTAACGGCCTTGATGGGGTATCTTGTTTCTCCCCGGGCGTTGGTGGTCTTGACGGCCAGCATTGCATCCACCACAAGCTTGGAGAAGAACTCGGACTCAGAGCCAATAACCTTGGACGACATACTCGTCTTGGCAATGTTAATCAACGCCTCCTTGCCCAGCGTGTCGGTCGGCACGCTCATCACCTGGTTGATGAACCCAATAGCCTCTTTAAGCGCTAGGCGGTAGCCGGTGATGATAGTGGTGGGGTGGATCTTGTTTTTGACCAGCTCGTTGGCCCGCCGCAGCAGCTCGGCGGCAAAAATAACCACCGAAGTAGTGCCGTCGCCAACTTCCCGGTCCTGCTGCTGAGCAAGATCAACCAGGATCTTGCCGGCGGGGTGCTGCACGTCCAGCAACGACAGAATCGTGGCGCCGTCGTTTGTAACCGTGACATCGCCAATATCATCGACAAGGAACTTGTCGAGGCCTACGGGGCCCAGCGAGCTCTTGACCACATTGGCCAGAGCCATGCAGGCCAGCACGTTCTGGTTGCGGATTTCGTCTCCACTGAGCCGTTCGCCGTTCAGAAAAAGGGCGTCGTTTTGCGCGGCCGAAAACATGGAACGATGAGGGATGCTTAGGTGTGTCTACAGGATTCCATGGTCGTGGGTAGGGGTGGGAGCTGGGGGATGGGGTACTGGGATATTGTCTGTGGGGGTACTAGGTTGATATTTTATTTGGTGCATCTCAAACGGCAATTAGACTATTAACTGAGACTTAGCTCAAAGCCTCCGAAAATTCAGGGTCCCCGACTTGGCACATTCGCACGGTGGGTTGGTCAATGGTACCAGGCGGCGGGTCTGGCTGGTCAAGGGTATGCGGAGGGATGGTCGAGGGTACTAGGCGGAGGGTACTGGGGATTTAGCTCAACTTCTCCAAATCGGTTGCTTCAAAAACGCCGATTCATTATTCACAGCTGCCGTTCATTATTTATTTACCTCCCATAATCTTTCTGATATCAGTTTTCAACGCTTTTTTGCCCAGGTCAAGGGTTGGCGCGTGATCAGAAACCGTCTCAACGATGTGCACTCTGTAAGATATGCTTATCTTGCCCAATAAGCAAGGTAGTACTAGCTGTTGTGCATGGGTCAACGGTTTCCCTGCCTCTAAAAATTATTTGCTTCACTGCAAACGGTTTGTCGATATGTTTGCTTAATTGAACTTTATTCCCCAAAATAGTTTCGCCAAACGCGTATGCGCTTGCTGTGAGCCAAGACTCCTGGTTAGGGGAGTGGGGTACCGCGACCTCCGATCGCGGGGAGGGCGGCCAATCTAGATCGGTATCGCGTTCCCCTTGTCGGCAAAAGGGCAAAGCTCACAGCAGGATACCTCTTATCCCCTCGGCCGGCACAGTCCCACACGTCCTTTGAAAGACCCCCACGTTACCGCTGGTCTCGGCCGAACTAAAACACCTCACCCCACCCAGGCCCGCCAATCACCTTACCTTGTGCTCGGGAAGCTCTGTCATGTCTGACCGGCTTATGCATGAACATGTCCCATTATGCATGACGTGCATGTTGATTGGGCTATCGCGGCCTCTCATTTGTCAAGCTTATCTGTTATCTGCAGCCGGCCCAATGCGTCATGCAAGGCTGACGACGACTATAAAAACAACCCCTAGGACAGTGAGATTCCTGTTTGCAAAAAAGATAACCTTTAATAATGGGTGATTTCGGTGGAGATAGTGCAACCGAGGATCTGAACACTCAGTACCAAGGCGCAGACATGGTCTGGGTCGGCGTTGCTGCCTGCCTTGTTTGGGTCATGGTTACCCCCGGTGTGGGTCTGTTTTACGCCGGTCTTTCGCGCAAGAAGCATGGCCTTTCCATTATCTGGGCAGGTTTAGCTGTTTGCGGTGTGGTCACTTTCCAGTGGTTCTTCTGGGGCTACTCGTTTGTGTTCTCGCACGAGGCCGGTAGCTTCTTTGGCAAAATCGACAACTTCTCGATGATGAAGGTGCTCGCTGCGCCCTCTGTGGCCGCCTCGACGGTCCCTGATGTTCTGTTTATGCTTTTCCAGGGCATGTTTGCCATGGTCACTGCTATTATCATGTTGGGCGGTGCTCACGAGCGTGCGCGCCTTGGCCCTATGCTGATCTTCATTTTCATCTGGATGACCGTCGTCTACTGCCCCATTGCCGAGTGGACCTGGAACCCGGCCGGATGGCTGGCTCAGCTTGGTTCGCTGGACTTTGCCGGTGGTGGTCCCGTTCACATGGCCTCGGGTACCGGTGCTCTTGCCTATGCTCTGATCTGCGGTAAGCGCAAGGACCCTGCTGCCTCTAATATTCCTGTTTACAAGCCTGGCAGTGTTTTGCTGGTGGTGCTTGGTACCTGCTTCCTGTGGTTTGGCTGGTTTGGTTTCAACGGTGGCTCTACCGGTAACGCCAGCATCCGCTCGTGGTATGCTGTTGCCAACACCAACCTGGCTGCTGCCATGGGTGCTCTTGCTTGGATGTTCATTGACTACATCAAGAAGCGCAAGTGGTCGACCATTGGCTTCTGCTCCGGTGCTGTTGCTGGCCTGGTCGGTATCACCCCCTGCGCCGGTATGGTTCCTTTGTACTGCGCTCTTGCCGTTGGTGCCGTCACTGGTGCGATCTGCAACTTTGCCACCGGCATCAAGTTCCTGCTCCGCATCGACGACGGTCTGGATGCGTTTGCCCTCCATGGTGTCGGCGGTGCTGCTGGCTCGATCATGACCGCTCTGTTTACTGCCGACTACATCACTCACCTTGACGGTGCTACTACCGCCCAGGGCTGGATGAACCACCATTACGTCCAGCTGCCCTACCAGTTGGCTGCCATTGGTGCTACCATGGGCTGGTCCTTTGTTATCACCAGCATCATTCTGTTGGCTATGAAGTACATTCCGTTCTTGCACCTGCGCATGACCGAGGAGGACGAGATGCTGGGCGATGCCGCTCAGCTCGAGGAGGCTGAGATGTTTGCCGAGGAGGACCTGCTCACCTCGGTGGGTACTCTTCCTCACAACAAGGAATACCCTACCGCCGATGCTTTCCGGTTCAAACGCGAGACGCCCAGCCCCGACGCCACGACCGCCTAATTTTAATGCTTGCATCTAATCTAATTTCAGAAAATACATGTATTCTGCGCCGGTTGTTACCTCTCTTTGTCTGTCACTTTGGGCAGTCGCCTGTCACTTTGGTCAATTGTCTACTCTAGTCTAAATGTTTCGGCTGTTCCCGATAGAGAGGCTATTATTGTTCCACAGCACTCCTGATCCCCATGATCACGTTATGCGTAGGCATTAGCGAATGCGGCATTTTCGGCAATTGGCCCATTTGCCGGCCAAAAGGGCCCGAATTCTGTTAATTGAATGGATATTTGTGGTCGTATATAATTTTTTTTTCGATCAAGTGCATGTCGGCGCCGACTTTTTTCACGATGCAGCACGTGCAGCACGTGACCTGCATAATCCTCGGTCGGCGACTAATTACGAATTTGACCGCTTTCATCGATCCATGTCGTTAATTGGCGCCAACCAGTTTGAGAAAAAGAACGAGAAACCCCGCAATGCGGGTCACCGAGGATTTCGCGGCAGATTCCCCGAAAACACCATGCTGGCCCTCAAAGAGGGCGTGGCTGCCGGAGCCACCGTGCTCGAGACCGACATCCAACTGGCGGCAGACAATGTTGTTGTGATGTGCCACGACGTCACCACCGGCCGGGTCTTCGACAAGAACCTGGTTGTGGAAGACACTCCTTTCCATGATGGGCTCGACCAGCTGCGCACAAACGACAAGTTCAGACAACCAATGCCTACTCTGCATGAGGTTGCAGATATGATCATCAACAACGAAAAGTATGCTCATGTGCTGCTGATGATTGATATCAAGCGCAGCAACGAGCCGCGAGTGATCCCGCATCTGCGGAGAACGTTGGAAGAGGTGGCACCCTTGCAACAATGGAAGTCTCGCTGCGTGCTGGGTGTCTGGCGCGACGACGTCATGCAGCAGGTCATCAAGGACTTGCCGACGCTGGATGTGGCCTTTATTGGCTGGGAACACCGTCTGGCGCGCCAGTTCCTCGAGTACGAGCAAACAAGCATCATCTCAATGCACTATGCCAGTTACGCTGTCCGTGGCGGCCAGGAGATCATCGACCTGACCCGCGCAAAGGGCCGCAAAATCTACTCGTGGACCATCAATGCTCCCGAGGCTATGAAGTGGGCGGTTGCCGCTCGCATTGATGGCGTTATTACCGACTACCCCGACGTTTATGGCGGGTTTGTGGACTCTATTTCCGACAAGGACCTGTACAACGAGTACTTTACGTCGGAACCTCGCAAGTTCTACTCGTACACCCTGCTTTTACAAATGTACTCTTTGTACGTTGCTGCCACCGTGTACCTGGTCTTTGCTGATAACCTTCCTTGGTTGTTCCAGAAGCACTAGATAAAGCCGTTTCACTATAAACCTTCGCGAGCACTTTCGCGGAGCTGCCGCCTCTGAGCCAGCAATTTGCCATATCTAATTTCAGCAACAAGGCACACTAGACTTAGGCCACACAAGCCCGCCATGAGCGTAAAAGTGCCGCCTGCGCCCATCGCACGGACCATCTTGTCCACAGCGGCAATGCCGGCCGCACACACGGAACACCGTGATAAATTGGAGCACGAAACAGACGCCGCAGAGTCGCCAGGGAACAGGTCCACTAGCAATGTAGAGGTAGTAGCCAAAAAAAATGTGGCCGCTGCCGAAATGAAAAACGTCATGATAATAGGAACATACGCGGTCACATGCCGTTGAATGGTCCATGCAAACACAAGCATCGACACCACCAACAAACCGGTAGCATAGAACGAGGGCCCCAGGCGAGCCCGATAAATATTAAAGTTCACGGGGTCTGCGGGAACGTTTTTCTCCGCGCATTCCTCCTCAAACCGCTTCATTTCCCGTTTGTACGTTTGTTGCATCAGTTCTCCAGTAAATAGACTGCCCAAAAATGTTCCCAATCCACTCGACAGATAGCTGAGACCTACTCGGGTTGGGTTGAAGCCATACGCACTGTACAGAATGTTGGACTGGGCCGTCAATACCATGAACCAGCTGGCAAAGTGTAGCGCATTCGGCACTAGTACTAGTAGCACGTCGGGCTGGATAAACATGTATGCCCACCGAAAGAACCGCAGCTTATGAGGTTTTGCTCGCCATTGCTCGTTGTAGTGGGGAGAATCGGGCATATAGGGAACGCCTTGTTTTGCTGCTCGTGTGTATGCATATGGAGACCGGAGCCACCATTGGCGGGGCATAAGGCTACCGTTGCCAGTGAACTGGCGAGACGTTTCAGGAAGGAACACAAATACGCAGGCTAGTAAAAGTGCGCCAAGGGCCAGCAGGAACCAAAAGATCGAGCGCCAGTTCCAGCGGCCCAAGAGCGCACCTCCAATCAACGGCCCAAAGCAGTTGCCTAGCTGGCCGAGTCCCTGGGCCGCGCCCATCAAGCCACCGCGGTTTTTTCTTTGGGTCACGTCGCCAATCACTCCACCAACCAATGCTACACAGGTAGAGATGCCTGCTGCCTGCAAGCAACGGAGACCAAAGAGGACCCAATAGCTCGGGGCTAAGGCAAGGCCAACGTTAGCCCCAAGATAAATAGTGACGCAAATAAAGTACATGGGCCGGCGACCAACAGAGTCAGAAATGGTTGCGAATAGTACAGGCGATATCCCCTGGAACAACGTGTACATGGTCTGGGTCAAGTTAATCCGCTCCGGAGAGGTATGGAAATACTCCGCTACCGGAGTCAGTGCCGGAAAGTAGATTGGCGTGGAGATCGTGGAGCATATTTGGCCAAGGGACACGCAAACGACAAAAATATAACACTCGTACTTCGAGTAAATGGTATCTGGAAAGTCAATGGTAGGACCTGCCCCAGCAGTCTTGGCATCTGCAGCCGGGTCTGCAGGCGGTGGTTCAGTACCAACGGCGGAAATAGCAGCCTCGCTATCGGTAGTTGTATCTTTCTGGTGGATGCTCGACTGCATCTCCACTCGCAAGAAAGGTTTTAATGGGCGATTGAAGAGACAGATCGATGCGGGGTATCCGGGTGATGTCGGACGCCGATCTCGCTTAGGCGGAAGTATTGGGGGAGAGCCGTATGGCTTACTGCATATGCAGCCGAGCCATGCAGTTAGCGTTAGCTCTACACTGTTTGAGCTTCACTGCCGATATCCTAGCGACCCCAATTATGATTGACCAATTCTTACGGGTCTAGAGTAAATGCATCTATATCTAGTTCCCTAGGCCCGCGTTAATGGCATCTATAGTTTCTCGTGGCGCTTGGTGCAGGCGTCCAGCAGAGTCCAGGCAATGGCTGCAGGAGGCGGCACGAAGAACGAAGGAGCATCGTCGCCGTTGGAGCGGCCGCTCGCGTTCTTGACGGCCTTGCGCAGCTCGGCAATGGTCACCCACTTTGCGTCCTCCAACTCCTTGTCGTGGCCCAGATGGATGCGCTGGCTCTCGTCGCTGTCGTCGGCCACTTCCGCTAGGCAGCCCAGCATGATGTTAGCCGGATAGGGCCAAGGCTGGCTCGAGTGGAGCACCACGCGGCCGATTTTGACGCCGGCCTCCTCAAACACCTCGCGGCGCACACAGTCCTCGATGCTTTCGCCAGGCTCTAGGAAGCCGGCAAGACACGAGTACATTCCCTTGGGAAAGCGACGGCTACGGCCAATGAGGACCTTGTCGCCCTTGTAATTGAGCACGGCTACAATGATCGAGCAATCGGTTCGCGGGAATGAGAGATTGGAGATCACGCCGCGAGTCTCGCACGGGTAGTCGTCGTGCGGCGGACACACTCGCTTGAAGCCGCCGTCCACAGAGATAGTTGGCTGGCCACAGCCGGCACAGAACATGTTGCGGAGGTTCCAGTCCAAGACCTGGCGGGCCTCTGCGTAGACGGCGAAGTCGGGTCGGGGCAGCCGCACGCCGAACTTGGGGTCCTTGAAGTCAGCTTTGTCGGTGACGAGTTTTTCAACGAGCTTCTCGCGCTTGGCCGCCTCGTCCTTGACGGTACGGGGCCGCGACGTAACGTCAATTGCAAAATAGGGCACGCCCGAAAAGCCCTCGTAGCTGAAGTCGGACGGCTCGGCCTCGTCGATGCCCAGAAACACCAGCTGCGACACCGAGTCTTTGCCACCATCCTGAGGCTTCCAAGCCGCCAGCCGCTGATCCACAGGAATGTAAGGCTCGCCAACAATGTCTTTAACATCCGCCAATGAGGCATAAACAAAGTCGTGGGCGGGCCGGTCGTTGCGCTCGGTGTCGACCACCAAGGGCTTTAGTTTGTTAAGGAGAATGAAGCGGGCAGACTTGTCCTTGAATGCCTTGTTGAGAAACTCGACATTGTCGCGGAACCATGAGAGTCTGTTCAAGCGCGAATTGCTGTAGACGGTGCTGATTTCAGGGCCATACTCGGCCGTCAATGAGCCCGTCATGTTTAAGCGAATGGACCCTGCCCAGGTCCCAGTCCCAATAACGCTATTGCCATTCGATAGCGGGGTAATGCATGTCTCTGCCGATGGATTGTTGTTGAGCGTCCAACGCTCGTTTCTCTACATGCTATCAAACCTATATAATTTCATGTTTACAGCCACATACCTCACCCACATGGCATTCTGTCCACAAGTAAACTAAAACCATTAATAGCGAATTGACCATAGCCACACACCGAAGCAGCGCCGAAATTATAGACAAGCAAACTTTTGAGATGGCATGCCAGGAAATAGACCTAACGACAACCAGCAACTCGAAACAAACCACAAGATCGCTTCTGGATGGCCCCTTGCCGAACTTTTGTAATCAGAGGTGCTGTCAGCGTCGTCCCACCCATAGCTTTTGGTTGCCGCGAACATCAACACCACCGCAGGCAACAGGCAAAGATGGCATTTTGGTCGATTGGATCAGGAGGCTTCCACTCCATCTCGGCTGTTGAGAAGATCCTCGATAAGGAGGACCACACGCTGAAAGATGTGCTTGACGCAGAGGACTTGATCCACGAGGTGCTGGCGCCCAACACCAAGCTTATCGACTACCTGCGCCAGCCGGAAATTATCCAGCAGCTGTCTGATTTGATTATTGCTCCGGACCCGCATAGCAGCAAGGATCACGGGCCCGACGCGGGCGCTGAAGATGCCGATACCGCCGAGGGTGCCAAGGATGCCGCAGGGGCCGAACCGGAGGACGAGGAAATGAAAGACGTGCACGACGCCGAGGAGGCTGCCATCGAGCATAACCAGTCGGATACGTCGTTCAAGAAGGCGGAAACCGAGCGCAAACAGGAGGAAAAGAAGGAAACCGAAGAGGCCATTGAGAAGCGTCTCGAGGCGAAGTTCGCTCCCGCGGCCAAAGACTCTGGCGACGACAAGCCTGAGAAGGCCGAAGAAGCCGATGCCGAGCATACCAAGGACAAGTCGGAGGACAAGTCCAGCGAAAACGAGCCCGCCGAGCCTAAAGAGCCTACTGAGTCTAAAGAGGGCAAAGAAGGCAAAGAAAACGACGAGAACGGCGAGAACGACGAGCACGAACCAGAGAAGGTCCAGGAAGATAGCCTCGACCTTGACGAAACGCTGCCTGAGCCAGAGGATCTCGTGGACTATGGCAAGCTGGCGACCGAGATTCTCAGCTCGGACGTTTGGTGCCTCATGGACGCCCTAATCTCCACCACGTCGGCCATGGACAAGCTGTGGGGGTTGCTGGATCAGCCCGAGGTGGCCAGCACCAAGCAGTTGACGTACATCACGTCGATCTTTGAGAACCTGCTGGAGAAGCGCACCGACCAGATGCTCGAGTACATGCGGCAGCTGCCGCAGCTGACCAGCTACTTTCTCAACTACATCGACAACCCGCCGCTGGCCGACTTTCTGCTGAAAATCATCTCCACCGATCATCCCGATGCCCCCACCGGTATGATCGACTTGCTCTACGACCAGAACCTGATTCCGCAGCTGATCCAGCGCCTGGGCCCCGACGTGTCTGCCAGCGAGCAGGTTGCCGTGGGCGACTTTTTGAAGGCGTTTGTGACGATCTCGTGCGGCAACAAGGGCGAGAATTGCTCCATTGGCCCCAACGAGCTGAGCCGGCAGCTGGTGTCGCAGGACTGCATGAAGCAGCTCATCGACCTGATGGTGCAGGGCGGCTCCGGCATGTGCATTGCCGTGGGCGTGATCATCGAAATCATCCGCAAAAACAACAGCGACTACGACCATGTGCAAGTTGTATATACCACGCTGCAGTCGCACCCGCCCAACCCGCGCGACAGCATCTACCTGGGCACGATGGTGCGGCTGTTTGCCGAGGCGATCCCCCAGTTCCAGGAGATTCTGGGCCGCCCCAACAACGACGAGATCGAGATGCCGCTGGGGCCCGTCAAGCCGCTGGGTTTTGAGCGGTTCCGCATCTGCGAGCTTTATGCTGAGCTCCTCCACTGCTCCAACATGGGGCTGCTCAACGAGGAAAAGGGCGAACAGGTGGTGTTGGAGCGCGACAACCAGCGCCGCCGGCAGTACCATCCCGATGCGAAACAGGAGTCTGAAAAGCCGCCGGTATCCGACAAGGAGGCTGCCGAGCATGCTTCCAAGCCTGAAGAAGGCACAAAGGGCGACGAGCCGGCCGAGAGCAGTTTGCAGGCCGGCGGTGCCGCGGCTAGCGACAAGAAGGTCGCTGATGATTCCGAGCCCGAGAAGATGAGCTCGCCGGCACCGATACCTGCCCAGGGTCCTCCCTCGCCGCAAGAAATGTACATTGACTCGTCGCCCAAGGCGGACGCGGACGCGCCCACGGGCCAGGAGCTGCTGGAGGCGCTGAGCGAGCAAGAGGCCAAGATTCGGGCCAAACCCGTGGTGGGCGACCGGCTCAAGCTGGCGCTGGACGACCACGGGTGCATTTCCACTGTGTTTAAGATGCTGTTTGAGTACCCCTGGAACAACTTTCTGCACAATGTTGTGTTTGACATTGTCCAGCAGGTGTTCAATGGGTCGATTCAGGATGGGTACAACAAGTTTCTCGCCATCCACCTCTTCACCAAAGACCTTATCACCGACAAGATTGTTGCTGGCCAAAAGGCCAACGACGAATATGAGGAGACCAAGCATACGCGACTGGGCTATGTTGGCCACCTCACGCTTATTTCCGAGGAGGTGGTCAAGTTTGCTGCCGTGTTCCCGCCGGAAACGGTCAGTCCCGCCATTGCCGAGGCGCTCGAGGCACCGTCGTGGACCACTTATGTTGAGACGGTGTTGCTGAAGCTGCGCGAGCAATACAACACCATTCTAGGCGGCCATAAGCCCGACGACATGGACGCCATGGACGACGAGGACCGCTACAGTGACGACAGTGCCATGGAAGGTGCCGGCACCGGCGACGGCGACAACGAGGACGACTCGGACCAGTTCTCGCGCTACATGGGCCGGCAGCTCACCAACTCGGCGGGACAGTACGGGTCTAGCGACGACGATGACGACGAGTGGGAGAGCGTTCCCCAGCGGGATCTCGGCTTCAAGGGCCTAGATGGCAGCGACGACGACGACGATGACGACGACGAGAGCTCCGAGGACCTCACGCTGGTGCGGTCCCGCAGCTACGGGCACTAGCCCGGCACCAGCCCGGGCCCTCTGGTTCCGGGACCCTCTTGGAGCCCTCTTGGGGCTCTCTTGGGGCTCTCTTGGGGCTCTCTTGGGGCTCTCTGCAGCACTCTTGCTCCAGCTCTACATGTAACGAAACTTCTGACTAGTCTACTAGAATAACTTGGCCTTTCCATGGGCGGCGGCCGGACGGCGCCGCGTGGCCCCCTTCTTTTCGGTGGCCTCGGGCTTTTTGGGCTTGGCGGCCGGCTTTTTCGGCGTCACAGGCTCGGCAGCAGCGGGCGGCTTGCCCTGCAGCTTGGCGACCAGCAAAAAGAACACAGTGTCGGTGACGCGGGGCTCGGCAATCGACGTCACGTCCACGGGGTGCTCCTCGCCGTTGTGCACAAAGCATACCTCACCATCGGGGTACACGGTGAAGCTCTTACCGTTGTCGAGAGTGACCTTTGTGGGCACGCTCACCACGCCGTACTTTTCCTTAGCCCGCTCGGTGGCCTCGTCCACCAGATTTTGCAGGAACTTGCGCTTGCGCGACGCATCGACCTTGCGCACAATCAGGTGCACGGCGGTGATGGCGACCAGGGTAAACGCAATGGCGAACAGCACGCCGGGCCGGAACCGAGAGAACAGGTACGAGCCCTCGCGGTAGGCGGGGAAGCCCTTTTTCAGGTAAAAGTCGTAGCGGTCGCGGCCGTCCGAGCGCAGGATTTTGTTTACCAGACCCAGCCGCGCAAACCGTTCCGTGGCCTCGTTGCTGGGGTTCTTGTCGGGGTGGATTTCCCGCGACAGCTTGCGGTAGGCCTTGTTGATGGTCGAAGGGTCCGCATTGGAGGGGATGCCCAGCCACGAGTAGAAAGTAGTGTCCTCGCCAAGATCCTTGATCACGGCGTCTCGCAGCGTGAAGATCTCATGGTCCTGGGCCGTGAAGCACAGCACCAGCGTGGGGATAACCGTGAGTAGAAACAGCCACCGCATGTGTCAATTAGTTAAGGCGCCCTTACCTTTATGCTTCGGCTGTGGTTTGGTGCTCGGCCCAGTCCGGTTCTGTGGTTCTGTTCTATTTGGTTTCTGCGTTTCAATTCTATTTCGTGTTCATATGGGTGTTTCTAGTTTATAGTGCGCATTTCTTTTTTGTCTCTGTCTGTCATTCAGTTTGGTTCTTCTGACCAGTGTCTACAGTTTCAAAGGCTATGACTTAGTGGGGTCCGAGGCTAGTGGCCAGTGGAGTGGGCCAGTGACAGCTTCATATTCAACTCTAAAACTCTGCGGTGGTTTATATTCAATTTAGAGCTCTGAAGTGGTGTACGTTCACTTTTAAACTCTGGCAGAACAATTGAGCATTATGGTTCTGCAGCGGCTGCATACCAAAGCGCTTGTCCAACTCCCAAAACAATCCAGGAGACCATAAGCTGCTTCAAATGCGGCTGGTGGACATTGCCCCTACAAATGACGCTGTGACCGGCCTACCGGTTGTTGTTATCGATACTACGGCTTTAAACGGTACGCTGCCAACCGAATCCCAATTTAACACCGCGTTGGGCTACCTGCCCCAGCAAGACCATATCGTGGTTTTTTTCGCGTCGGGTGCCCCGAAGACACCCAATCTGCCCTGGCTCATCCAATCCCACAAGCTACTATCCCGGGAAACCAAGAAACGGATCCGCAAAGTCTATGTGGTGCACGGCACTTGGTGGTCCAAAGCGGCCATCAATCTCCTGGGCGGGGTACTCTCGCCAAAGTTCGTCAACAAAGTGCACCACGTGAAAAGTATCAGTGCGTTGGCTCGGGATCTGGATGTGACCGTGTTGAACATCTCTCCTTTGGTGTACCTGGCCAATCTCAAGGTGGAGTCCTGCATCACCGTCCCCAAGCACTGCGAGCGCTCATTCGGACTTCCCGTTGATACCCCGCGTAGTGCCAATATTTATACCGGCTGCCTGCGCTATCTGACCAGGCTCGACGCCAGTCTGTACCCGGAAAACGCCTTTGAACGCACCAATGGCGCCGCCCTTATGCCTGTATTGGTCGAGGCTGTCCAACGCGGCCAGCTCGTGGACCTCAGCGCCTTTGGGCCTCAGCTCGTCATTGCATTGCTCAAATTCTATTTGCTAGAACTACCGGTGCCCGTGCTGGATATCGCGGTGGTCCACACCTATGGCCGCAGCTCGCCGGCTCGCCTTGTTGACGCTGTGCAGCACCCTAACCGCCGAGCCCTCGGGGCCGTCCTCGACTGGCTGGCCGATCTGCATAAACGTAGTGGGTTCAAGTGCCAGCAAATGGCAGAGAGTATTGGCCCTGCATTGGCACAAATCTCCATCCAGGGCCCTGCCAAAGATCTTGCTGCCATTAAAATCGCCACTGCAGCGCTTATCTCCGATTGGCCGCTGGCATCGCCGATGGCGGAGAAGCCAGCGTCGTCCCTAAATGCCGCGAATGCCCTAAAATCAGTGCCCAATCTTGCGCCCATATCGCCCCGCAAGCCATTCGCCCCGGCAATGGTGGGGCGTAGCCGGTCTCAATCGCCGACACGCTCGTTCAACGTCCAACCTTTGGGCGAGCGGCCTGCAACCTCCGATAACCGGCAGCCACTGCCCAAGGCCAACATGGCTGCGATCCGGGGTACCAAGATCGCGCAGATGGTTCGCACATTCGAGGACCGTCTCGAGGAAATGTGACCTATAAACTATTCCAACTAGCATATTAACTTTACCTTTTTTTTTTTCGGGTTCAAGAAACCCATTCAATCCTTCCGCCACGTGTTAGGTCCCTTCCACACCGTGCATATTTTGGTCCTGATAGCCGTACGTGTCCGGGTCAGCCGCTGACTTGTACGAGCAGAACGAGTGAAAAGTCGGGCCACTAACGCTTCAATGCGGGTAAACGGGGGTTATTATTAGTATTTTCTCGGTCTTTTGTTAATTTGACCTATCAACTGTCCAAACTACCCCCTGGAAGCCAACTTTCGAGAATCTCCAATGCAGGGTGGGTGAAAAAACTGCGTGGTGCATATGCATGATAAGGCACGTGACGTGGCATACTACCCAATGACTATATAAGTATGGGATACCCCCAAACGTCAAGCCCTTATCCCAACTGTTGAACAATGGTTTTGTCTAGTGTTTTGGGTTTCCCTCGTATTGGAGCTAAGCGTGAGCTGAAGAAGGCCACTGAGTCGTACTGGAACGGCAAGTCCACTGTGGAGGACCTGCTCAAGGTCGGCAAGGAGCTGCGCGCCCACAACTGGAAGCTGCAGAAGGACGCTGGCGTCGACTTGATCGCCTCCAACGACTTCTCTTACTACGACCAGATCCTTGACGCTGAGCTGCTGTTCAACGTCATCCCCGAGCGTTACCAGAAGCTCGGCCTGGAGCAGATTGATACTCTGTTTGCCATGGGCCGTGGTCTGCAGCGCCCCGCCAAGGACGGCAAGCCCGCCCTGGACGTGCCTGCTCTGGAGATGGTCAAGTGGTTCGACTCGAACTACCACTACGTTCGTCCCACTTTCTCCAAGAACACCGAGTTCAAGCTCAACGGCCAGAAGCCCGTTGACGAGTACTTGGAGGCCAAGGAGCTCGGCGTCGAGACCCGCCCCGTGCTGATTGGTCCCGTGTCGTTCCTGGCTCTTGGTAAGGCCGACAAGACCGACTCTGCCGGTCTGGAGCCCATTTCGCTGCTCGAGAAGCTGCTGCCCGTGTACGCCGAGATCCTCCAGAAGCTGGTGGATGCCGGTGCCAAGTCGGTGCAGATCGACGAGCCCGTGCTGGTGCTCGACATTAGCGAGCCCGTCAAGGCCGCTTACAAGACCGCCTACGAGTACCTGGCCGAGAAGGTGCCTGCTGCCAAGCTGATTCTCACCACCTACTTTGGTGATGTGCGCCCCAACCTCGACGCCATCAAGGGTCTGCCCGTGGCTGGTTTCCACTACGACCTGGTCCGTGTCCCCGAGCAGCTCGATGCTGCCGTCGAGGCTCTGACCGAGTCGCAGATCCTGTCTGCTGGTGTCGTTGACGGCCGCAACATCTGGAAGGCCGACTTTGCCAAGGCCATTGCCACTGCCGAGAAGGCGATTGAGAAGATCGGCAAGGACCGCGTCATTGTTGCCACTTCGTCGTCGCTGCTCCACACCCCCGTCGACCTCGACAACGAGACCAAGCTTGACCCCGAAATCAAGGACTGGTTTGCGTTTGCCACCCAGAAGGTCAAGGAGGTTGTTGTCATTGCCAAGGCTGTCAGCGGCGACAAGGCTTCCGTCCAGGAGGCTCTTGATGCCAACGCCAAGTCCCTGGAGGCTCGCCGCAACTCGCCCATCACCAACGACCCTGCCGTGCGCAAGCGTGTTTCCGGTGCCACCGAGGCCGATGCCAAGCGTGCTTCGCCGTTTGACAAGCGTCTCGAGGCCCAGAAGTCGCTGAACCTGCCTCTGTTCCCCACCACCACCATTGGCTCGTTCCCCCAGACCAGCGAGATCCGTGTCCAGCGCAACAAGTTTGCCAAGGGCGAGATCACCGCCGAGCAGTACGAGAAGTTCATCGAGAAGGAGATCCAGGACGCCATCAAGTTCCAGGAGGAGGTCGGCCTCGACGTCTACGTGCACGGTGAGCCCGAGCGTAACGACATGGTCCAGTACTTTGGCGAGCAGCTCAAGGGCTTTGCCTTCACCACTCTCGGCTGGGTCCAGTCCTACGGCTCGCGTTACGTCCGTCCCCCGATTGTTGTCGGTGACGTCTCGCGTCCTTCGCCTATGACCGTCAAGGAGTCCAAGTACGCCCAGTCGGTTTCGCCTAAGCCCATGAAGGGTATGCTTACCGGCCCCGTCACCATTCTGCGTTGGTCGTTCCCCCGTAACGATGTTTCGCAGAAGGAGCAGTGCCAGCAGCTTGCGTTTGCTCTGCGCGACGAGGTCAACGACCTCGAGGCCGCCGGCGTCAAGGTGATCCAGGTCGACGAGCCTGCCATTCGTGAGGGTCTGCCCCTGCGCGAGGGTGAGGAGCGTGCTGCCTATGTGCAGTGGGCCCCTGAGTCGTTCCGCATTGCCACCTCTGGCGTTGAGGACTCGACCCAGATCCACTCGCACTTCTGCTACTCGGACCTGGACCCTGCCCACATCAAGGCGCTTGATGCCGATGTTGTGTCGATTGAGTACTCCAAGAAGGACGACGCCAACTACCTGCAGAACTTTGCCGACTACCCCAACCACATTGGTCTGGGTCTGTTTGACATTCACTCGCCCCGTGTGCCCCCCAAGTCCGAGTTCGAGCAGCGCATTGCCGATATCCTGGCTGCCTACCCCAAGGAGAAGCTGTGGATCAACCCCGACTGCGGTCTCAAGACCCGCAAGTGGGACGAGTGCCGCGCTCAGCTCACCAACATGGTGGACGCCGCCAAGGAGTTCCGCGAGAAGTACGCTTAAGCGGTCTCTGTTTCCAATGCCACTGGCATAAAAAATTTGTTCAACACTTATTTATTGTCCTCAACGGATAAATCTACATAGTAGAATAGCTAATGCTTTTCGCCTGTTCTTCAGTCCCGTCCGGGTAGTCCCCTTTGGCCTAGTCAGTCAGTTAGTTACTCCACGGACTAGTCAGTCAACTGTCAGTTTCAAAGGTGTAGTCAGTCACTGGTAGTCACTGTCAGCATGGATGTCAAGGAAGAGGCTCACGACCTGGAGGCGCAAGTAGAGGACAAGGTCGAGGAAATCCAGCGCGAAAACGAAGAAGACACAGACGATCCGTCAAGGTACGTGCGCAAGTTCGAGTTTGATGGCGAAAAGTACGAGTTCCGCGAAAGGAACGCGGTGGTGGAGGAACGCGAAAACAAGATCGAGTTCTGGGTCGTGAACAACGACGGGTCCAAGGAAAGCTTTATGATTCTTACTGGATTGAAGAACATTTTCCAGCGCCAACTCCCGAAAATGCCTCGCGATTATATTGCCCGGCTTGTTTACGACCGTAGTCATGTCTCTATTGCCGTTGTCCGCAAACCCATGACGGTAGTTGGAGGCATTGCGTTCCGGCCGTTTGAGAACCGTCGGTTTGCTGAAATTGTGTTTTGTGCCATTTCCTCGACCGCGCAGGTTCGAGGTTACGGTGCGCACCTGATGAACCATTTCAAGGACTATGTGCGAAACACGTCCAAAATCGACCATTTTCTCACCTATGCCGACAACTATGCGATTGGCTACTTCAAAAAACAGGGCTTCACCAAGGATATCACCCTACCCAAGCAGGTATGGATGGGTTACATCAAAGACTACGAGGGAGGCACGCTGATGCAGTGCAGCATGGTACCGCGGGTCCGGTACCTTGATGCGGCCAAGATTCTACTGCTGCAAAAAGTGGCGATCCAAAAGAAACTCAAACAAAACAAAATGCGGCCCCGCAAGCGCCACAAGGGCCTCGATGTGTTCCGCAAAACCCAACAAGGCGAGACCGTGGAGCTGGACCCCATGGCGATTCCGGGCGTGCGGGACGCGGGCTGGACGGCCGAGTTGGACAATCTGGCGCGGCGGCCCAAACGCAAGGGCAACTTTGCCATCATGCGACACCTGCTCACGGAGATGGAGGCGCACCCGTCGGCATGGCCGTTCAAGGAGCCGGTGTCCAAGGTCGAGGTTCCCGACTACTACGACTTGATCAAGGAGCCCATGGACTTGAGCACCATGGCCAGCAAGCTGGACAAGGACCAGTACGATTCTATGGACTCGTTTGTGTACGACTCGCAGCTGATTTTCAACAACTGCCGCAAGTACAACAGCGAGTCCACGACCTACTACAAAAACGCCAGCAAACTCGAGAAGTTCTTCCAGTCCAAGGTGCACGAGTTCCCGGAGTTCTCGCATCTGGTTGATTAGAGTGTTGCCCTTTATAGAACGGTTTTAATTTATATCTACTTTGAGTACTCCACGGGAGCTACTACTAGGAGGTGGGGCACAAATCAGGCACGAACCCGCACGAAAAAGATACACCAACCTAGGACTCGTCCTCGTCGCCGAGATTGCCCAGCCGCTCAACGGCCGCAGTCATCTCGTCGGAAGTGTAGATGTGGAATCCGCCCTCTTTGGTGACCTTGGCCAGCTGCACGTTCTTGGCCTCGAGCTTCTCCTCCATCACCTGCTTGAGCACCTTGAGCATCAGCACCTCGGCCTCGGCCAGCGTCAGCCCGCTATGGTACTCTTGCTGCAGCTCCGCCTGCGCACCCTCGCTGCCGCTGCCGATCGCCTTGGCCTCGTACTGGTAAAAGGTGCCGGTGGGCTCGGTATGGTAGAGCTGGGGCCCGTTCTCGTCGACGCCAGCAACCAGCAGGGCCACACCAAACGGCCGCGACATGACGCGCTCCTCGCCCTCGCCGGCCTCGCCGAACCGCAGCGCAAGGTCGCACACGCTCTGCGTCACGCTCTCGACTTGGATGGGCTCGTCGTAGTTGAACTGGTGCGACGTGGCCTCCACGCGCGCATGGTCGATCATCGTGCGAGCATCGGCAGTCAAACCCGACATGGCGCAGCCAATGTGGCTGTCGATCTCGTCGATCTTCTCAATGCTGGACGTCTCCAACAAGCTGGATGTCACCCGCTTCTCCACGCCCAGCAGAACGCCCTCATTGGTGCGAATGCCCACTGCCGTCGAGCCCAGCTTGATTGCTTCCAGCGAGTATTCGACTTGGAAAAGCCGGCCCTCGGGCGAGAAAGTGGAGACGCCACGATCGTACTCTGACCGAGTTAGGAACATGATGACAAGGATGGGACCCGAAGGTGGGCTTTGGAGGGTTCGCATCCAGCCTCGAAGCGGGGGGCCTGGTTTCTAGGCAACCTCAGAATTATAGCAGAAATTGAAGCTATTTAAAGAAAAATGAATCTCGAAATAGCGACTTGTTGGAAATCTGAAATCGTTCGCACGAAGCTACCGTGCTGACATGGACTGGCGCACCGCGCGTGTGGACGGAAATGGCCCGCTTTTAGGAGATAAATTGTCGCCGTTGCCGCTTTACCGCACTATTTTCGAGGATCTGCCCGAAGTGCCGCCGCTGCCAAAAAGCCGCCGCGCCCAGGAAGCGCTGCTAGTATCCGATTTACTGGGGCTGCTACGCGGATGTGAAGGCAGCTATATCTGTACCAATGCCCGGCGCCCGCGCGAGTTTGTGGAGCCCACATCTATTGCTGGCAGAATGAGCGGAATCTCCTTTGATCTTTCGCATGGCATCGACCCCAGCCTGCACAGCATTGTGAGCAGCATCGTCCAAGTCGCCAAACACCACATCCAGGTCGCGGCCTATGCGCAGTACCTGTCGTCGCTGGAGCTCGGCAAGGTCAACCACGCGCTTGGCGAGGGTCTACGCAATCTATCGCACCGCTTCCTCGAGCACGTCGCGAAAATCGAGCGCGATCTTTATGTCCAAGACGACTTTACCATCAACACAATGACGCTGCTGCTGCTGCCGTTTTCAGTGCCGTTGGAGCACGCGGCCGGGCTCGTCGACTACCTGCTGCTTGAGTCGGGGTTCCTCAAGAGCTTCGACAATGCCGACTCCACTATAAAGCACGCAAAGGGCGGCAAGGTGCTGTACGTCCTTGCCAAGCGCCTGCACCAGTTTCGCGGCACCTCGGGCGCCCAGAACTTGTACGCGGGGCTGCTGGAGCTGGCCTCTGCGCCGTTTTTAGAGATGCTATCCAATTGGGTGTGCAACGGCGTGATCAACGACCCGTTCAAAGAGTTTATGGTTCGGGAAAAAGAATCTACTGAGCCCGACGTCACACGGGCCCACCACCGCTTTGAGCTGCGCGCCGGGCACGTACCGCTCAAGTTGTCGGACCCCGAACTAGCCCGCAAGGTCTTGCTGGCGGGAGAGTACCTGAATATTGTCCGTGAGTGCTCGGGGGATCTGGAGAAGCGGCTCGGCGACGACGACAACGACGGCTTTGGCGTCGACTCGTTTGCAAGCATCGAGGAGCCTGCGTTGGCGTTGAAAGTCGATCATGCGTTCCAACGCGCCAACAAGGCGCTGCTTGAAGTGCTGCTGAACGATTACTCGCTGGTTGACCGTATCGAGTCGCTCAAGCACTACTTTTTCTTTGACAAAAACGACTTTTTCGAGCTGTTTCTCGAAACAGCCGCCAAAGAGCTGCACGAACGGTCCGAGACTGCGTCAACAACAAAACTGCAGTATGCGCTGGATATGGCGCTGGCGCAGCCTGGCTCGCGGTCAAAAGGCGAGGCGTATGCCGACGAAGTCAAGGTCGGGCTGGCGTCGCGCAATCTCACCGATGAGCTGCTAAGTATTCTCAGAGTCAGTGGCGGCGCATACAGTACCACGCCCGCGTCCGGTCGCCCGCACAAGGAAGTGCGCTCAACCATCATGCCAGCGTACGAGGCGCTGGTGCTCTACTTTGAGATCCCGTTTCCGCTGTCGCTGATTGTGGACCGCGGGAGCATGAAGCTGTACAAGTTCATTTTCCGCAACCTGCTGCGGATCCGGCTCACCGACCAGAGTCTCTCGGATGCATGGGCCGAGTCCGTCAAGGCCTCGGCATGGAAACAGCGGTCGGCCAACCCCAAGGTGCAGGAATGGAAGCACACGGCACTTGGGCTTCGCAACAAAATGCAAGGCGTGGTTCGCGACATTCTCTACTACTGTACTGCCGATGTGATTGAGCGCAACTCGGCCGCGTTCCTAGCCAAAGTAGGTCGCATCGCAACTGTTGACGAGCTTCACAAGGAACACCGGACGTACTTGGAGCAGTGCTTGAAAGAGTGTCTCTTGACTGATCTCGACTTCCTATCCACTCAGCGAGATATCCTACAAGTGGCTTCCCACTATGGCCGGTTTCTCAAAAGCGTTGGGCCCCAACTGGCATCTATAGAGGCCAGCTCCGACAGCAGCCACGCCAGCCACTCCTACTCCCACTCCCACACTTTAAACGGCCACACCGGTCATAGCCACACCGGTCACACCCTCCAATCAACCAATGGGTCTGCAGACTCTGGTCTTGCGAACCTCTCTAATCGGCTGGTCGAGGCGGAGCGGGCGTTTATGGAGGCCGTCGAGACATTTATGGCCAAACTCGACGAAGCATCCACCAACTCGCTCTCTGTGCCCGCCCTAGTCGTCCGTATCCAGGCATCTATGTCCTGATTTATTTAACCTACCAACGTATACCCTAAATGCTCAAGAGGTGCTGCTTGATGCTTTCGGCAGATGAGTGCTCGAGTCTAGTCTTGATCACGCAGGCATCAGACCCGGGTCAATCCTTGCCCCGTACCACAAAAGCTGCGGCCCGGCTATCCGTCTCCCTACTGCCTGCACGGGCATCCCGCCAGGCAATCCCTGACCCGCACGCTAAAGACGCAATCCGCAATCGCCGGAACCGGTATCTAGGATCGCTCTTGGCTGCAGGGTTACCCCCCTGCGATGCGGCATGCATGCATATCGGGTCCCGTGTTTTATCAGGGTACCCTGACCCCGGGAAATATTTCATCCATCTCCATAATGGCCATCATCGACGGAACCGCGATCGCCAAACAGATCCGTTCCGAGGTTGCCCAGCGCGTGACTGCGCTCCGCGACGCCGAGTCCTCGGTCGTGCCCAAGCTGGTCATTGTCCAGGTCGGCGATCGTAAAGATTCCACCACCTACGTCAACATGAAGAAGCGGGCGGCTGCCGAGGCCGGTATTGCCTGCGACGTGCAGCAGTACGGTGCCGATATCTCCGAGCACGCTCTGTTGACCCGGTTGCGTGAGCTGAACGAGGACCCCTCGGCGCACGGCATTCTGGTGCAGCTGCCGCTGCCCGAGCACATTGACGAGCGGGCCGTCACTAACGCGGTGGCTCCCGAAAAGGACGTCGACGGCTTTGGCACCGCCAACATAGGCGAGCTGGCCAAGCGCGGCGGCAAGCCCGACTTTTTGCCCTGCACCCCCAAGGGCATCATGGACCTTATCAAGAGCACCGGCTTTGAGCTGGCCGGCTCGTTTGCGGTTGTGTTGGGCCGCTCCGACATTGTTGGCTCGCCCGTGGCGGCTCTGCTGCGCCGTGCCAACGCCACGGTGGTGGTGCTGCACTCGCAGAGCAAGAACATCCCCGAGATTGTTGCCCTTGCCGACGTTGTTGTGGCTGCCATTGGCAAGCCCGGCTTTGTGCAGGGTTCGTGGCTCAAGCAGGGCGCGGTGGTCATTGACGTCGGCACCAACTTTGTGGACGACGAGACAAAGGCTAAGGGCTACCGCCTGGTGGGCGACGTGGACTTTGCGTCGGCCGAGCCCGTGGCCTCGTTCATCACGCCGGTTCCCGGTGGAGTTGGCCCCATGACCGTGGCCATGCTCATGGAGAACACGGTGCTTGCTGCCGAGCGCGCGGTGGCTGCCGAGGACGAGTTCAAGATCGTTCCGAACCCGTTAGAGCTGCTGGACCCCGTTCCCAGCGATGTGGACATCTCCAAGGCCCAGACCCCCAAGCTGATCACCGACGTGGCTGCCGAGATCGGACTGCTGCCCAGCGAGGTCGAGCCGTTTGGCGATGTCAAGGCCAAGGTCAAGCTCTCGGTTCTGGACCGCTTGAAGGACCGCAAAAACGGCAAGTACGTGCTGGTGGCCGGTATTACGCCCACGCCTTTGGGTGAGGGCAAGTCCACCACCACGGTTGGTTTGGCCCAGGCCCTTGGTGCTCACCTTGACAAGACCACTTTTGCCAACGTGCGTCAGCCCTCGATGGGCCCGACATTTGGTATCAAGGGTGGTGCTGCTGGCGGTGGCTACTCGCAGGTTATCCCCATGGATGAGTTCAACCTGCACGTTACCGGCGATATCCACGCCATTGGTGCCGCCACGAACCTGCTGGCGGCTGCTATTGACACTCGCATGTTCCACGAGAACACCCAGAAGGACGGCCCCCTGTACCGCCGGCTTGTGCCTGCCAAGAAGGGCGTGCGCAAGTTCACGCCCGTGATGCAGAAGCGTCTCACCAAGCTTGGCATTGACAAGACCGACCCCGATAGCCTGACCGAGGAGGAGATCACCAAGTTTGCTCGTCTGGACATCGACCCCAAGACCATCACATGGCGCCGCGTCGTTGACTGCAACGACCGCATGCTGCGCGGTGTGACGGTGGGCACTGCCCCCACCGAGAAGGGCTTCACTCGCGAGACCGGATTCGACATCACTGTTGCCAGCGAGTGCATGGCCGTGCTGACCCTGGCCACCTCGCTGCACGACATGCGCGAGCGTCTGGGCAACATGGTTGTTGCTTCTTCCAAGCAGGGCGAGCCCATTACTGCCGACGACATCGGCTGCGGCGGCGCTCTGGCGGCGTTGATGAAGGACGCCATCAAGCCCAACATCATGCAGACGCTGGAGGGCACTCCCGTGTTTGTGCATGCTGGTCCGTTTGCCAACATCTCTATTGGTGCCAACTCGGTGCTGGCCGACAAGATTGCCCTCAAGCTGGCTGGCGGCAAAAAGGACGGCTACGTCGTTACCGAGGCTGGTTTCGACTTCACCATGGGCGGCGAGCGCTTCATCAACATCAAGTGCCGCACTTCCGGCCTTGTCCCCGACGTCGTGGTGATTGTCGCGACGGTGCGCGCGCTCAAGCTGCACGGCGGCGGCCCCGACGTCAAGCCCGGCATGGCGTTGCCCGACGTCTACACCGAGGAGAATGTCGACATTCTGCGGGCCGGCTGCGCCAACTTGGCCAAGCACATTGAGAACGTTCGTCAGTACGGTCTGCCGGTTGTTGTTGCCATCAACAAGATGACCAGCGACACCGATGCCGAGCACGAGGTCATTCGCGAGGAGGCCATCAAGGCCGGTGCCGAGGACGCCATTGTGTCCAACCACTGGGCCGAGGGCGGCAAAGGCGCCATTGATCTGGCCCAGGGTGTCATCAAGGCGGCCGACGGTCCTCGCCCCGGTCCTTTCTCGTTCCTTTACGACGCCGAGAGCCTCAGTGCCGAGGAGAAGCTCAACGTCATTGCTCAGAAGATGTACGGTGCTTCTGGCGTCGAGCTGAGCCCTCTGGCCAAGGAGAAGATCGAGACTTACACTCGCCAGGGCTTTGGCAACCTGCCCATCTGCATTGCCAAGACCCAGTACTCGCTGTCGCACGACCCTGCTCTCAAGGGCCGTCCCGAGGGCTTTGTTGTGCCCATCCGGGACATCCGCGCCTCGGTGGGTGCTGGCTACCTGTACGCTCTGGCCGCGGAGATCATGACCATTCCTGGTCTGCCCACTGCCCCTGGTTTCTTCAACATTGAGGTTTCCGATGATGGTGAGATCAGCGGCATGTTCTAGGCTTCTTGGTTTTTGCTTCGCTATTGATGAGGGCAAACTGATCACAGCAAACAATTTCTTTCTTTGTGGTACTTCAACTAATGGCGTGCACCCCTTCAACAGACGCGCATAAAAATATTTAATCCACTTCATTCACATCTAAATTACTCGGCGGCTACTGCCACTAGACTACAGCAACACAACTCCGAGCTTGCCCGGCTTGGTTTCACTGCCTCCGTCAATGCGGTTGGTCTTCCAATTGAACAGATAATAGTAGAGAGTGCCGTCGCCCTTGGCAAACTTGAGGTTCTCCAAAAACAGAGGGTTGTCCATGAGAGTGAGGGCGTTGAGTACATCGTAGTTGTGGCTCCTGGCCATGACCATGGCAGCATGGAGAACCCGCTGCAACCGCCGCTTTTTGCTGTCTTCGGGAGCAGCAGTAGCATAGTAGAACACATAGGCCACCTTGATTTCATTGTGCAACGCATTGCCAATCACAGTGCTATCGACGCCGTAAAACGACACGAAGTCGGTGATCTTGCCTTCCAGCTCGACAACATAGGCCTTGACCACAGGGTTCAGCATCCAGTGCTTAAAGTCCTCCTCGCTGAACACCTGGTGCAGCTCAAACTGCTTGATGTACGCAGTGAAAAGTGCGTATGTTTGCGGAATATCCTGTTCGGTCAGCTCTCGGAACCCAGGAAGATCCGTCTTGTTGGGCAGGGCGTTTCGGGCAATCATCTGCGACTTGGTCTGGCCCTCGGGCAGATAGGCAAACCCCACATCGTACAGCTTGGACCAGTTGATGGTGCGGTGGTAGTAACGGCTGCTGGACACCGGCGTCGGCAGAATCTTGCCTGCAGTGTACAGAGCCTGCCAGACGTTCTTGAGGTTCACCCGGCGAGTCACTTCTTTGATGAGCACCGGAGCCATGCGCTTGGACCGCAGCTGCTTGTGCACGCACAGGAAATTGATCTCGCACGTCTTGATCTTGTTCTCCCGCACCTGCAGCTCGGCAGGAATGCCGGCAATAAACGCCAGCAGCTTGCCGCTCTTGGTGGCTCGCACACCAACGTTCCATTCCGGCACCCATCCCGGCGGCTGAAGGGCCCACTTGAGGAACTCGGCAGAGTACTTGAACCGGAACTGTTCCTCAGCATCCTCGATGTAGTTTTCATATAGCAGCTGGTAGATCTCCTCCACTTGTTTAGGGTCCCGAATGTCGGGAGTGTCCCACTGGAACCCGTCAGGCAGGGACTGGGGAGTCTTGGGCACCTCGTCCACGGTTTGGTGGCCGATTTCGCCATCTTTGTCCACAACAGTTTCCTGAGGCAGCACCGGCTGTGTCCGCCAGAACTTGTGCTCCTCGATGGGCTTCTGCTTGGGCTCCTGCTGGTTGAACATGCGAGCCAGATTGTCCAGCAGAGCCTGGCTCTCGTTTTTAGACATCTTCGAGGTCAACTCCTCGAGACTCATTTTTTTGCCTTTCGACTCGTCCCATTCCTCGTCTGGATTTTGGGCTAGCTCCTGCTTCTTGTCTTTGGTCGTGTCCTTTCCTTGAGAGTCACTCATTGTCCACTGATTATGCTCTCGCAGCGGTGAAATTTGTCACTACCTCGAGCATGACACCCCACATTGTCGAACCCAATTTAAACGGGCTAGTAAATAGCTTATGGTTTGAATTGAGTTGCAACTAGTGATTTTTATTTAATAGAAATATTTTTGAGCAACGAAAAAAGGCATTGACGTTCTTCTCTCAAGACTAAACCAGAACTCGTTTAGGCTTCACACAGTTCCTAAGCCAACAATTCAAGCCTACCACTCGGAATACTGCCTTCAAAAAAAAATACAACCACTAAAGTATATTACCAAAAAAACATACAACGACAAGAACATAGAACCACAAAGGCACTACAATTAGAGAGAACATACAAACGACTGCACAAGAACATCCCAAAGAGCCCCTAACCCTACTGCCTGAAATTTATTTCAGCCCTTTGGTGAGCTCATATAGCTACAATGATCTCTGCAACAAAATGGGTTCCTCGCGGCGTTGCCGCCGAGTTCCCCACCAAAGTCGAATTAGACGAGGAGGAGATGGCTCGCATCTCTAACCTGGCTCGTATGCAGCTTGACGATGCCCGGCTGGACCTGGCGGAAGCAGATGCTCAGGGGGCCTATCCTCCTTTGGAAGACGAGGAGGACAACGACAGCTCCAATGAAAAGGAGGACGACAGCGACGACTGGGAAGATGAGAGTGAGGCTGCCAAAAGTGCCAAGCTGTCGGAGGATGCTGAAAAGGCAACCAAGCAAGTCGAGACAGCTGCTGCCAAGGCCAACAACGATGAAGACGAGCTGGCAGAGTATAACATGGACGACTATGACGACGAGCCTCAGAGTGCTGCGATGAGCGCCATTTCCAATGTCCGCGGCCTGGCTTATCATGCTCCGGACGAGGAGGACACATACCTCACGCTGCCCAATGCGCAAGATGTTGAGGACGAGCGGGAAGAGCTGCGGATTGCTCGCACCGACAACCTGATTCTTGCCGCAAAGACCGAGGATGACGTTTCGATTCTCGAGGTTTATGTATACAATGAGGAGGCGGAGAGCGATACGTCGGCTCTGTACGTCCATCACGACCTGATGCTGCCCTCGTTTCCCTTGTCGGTTGAGTGGATCTCATGCCAGGTCGGCAAGTCTGTTTCCGGTAACCTGGCTGCTGTCGGCACCTTTTCCCCGGAGATTGAGATCTGGGATCTGGATGTCGTCGATAGCATGTACCCTGCCGCCATTCTCGGCCAGAAGCCCGAGGATGCCAAAATTGAGGCCCGCGGGACCGGCAAGAAGCGCAGCAAGCTGAAGCAGCCCAATCCCGACTATCATGTCGATGCTGTTCTTTCGCTGGCGGCAAACCCCCATCACCCTAACTTGTTGGCCAGTGGAAGTGCCGATACCACCATCAAGTTGTGGGATCTGCAGACGTGCAAGGCCGTCAAGTCGTTTGACTACCACACTTCCAAGGTCTCGAGTGTTGCTTGGAACCCTGTCGAGCCCACGGTTCTTCTATCGGGTGGCTACGACCACTATGCTCGCGTTGCCGACCTCCAGGCGGACGACGTGAAGGCTGCTGTGCGTAGCTACAAGGTCGAAGGCGACGTCGAGTCGGTGAAATGGCACCCTGACGGCATCCACTTGTTTGTTGCTACCGATAAGGGTACGATCTACAAGTTTGATGCTCGTGAGGAGGGCAAGCCCGTGTGGACGCTGCAGGCCCACGACGGCGAGATCACCTCTTTCGATATCAACGCGTTCGCCAGCGACTACATGGTCACTGGTTCCTCTGACAAGCAGGTCAAGCTGTGGACACTTGCCAATGACCGTCCCTCCATGCTGCTGTCTCGTGACCTGGACGTTGGCCGTGTTTTCTCGGTCGCGTTTGGGCCTGAAGAGGCGACCGCGGGGCTGTTGTCTGTCGCCGGTAGCGATGGCCGCCTCAAGGTCTGGAACACGTTTTCCAATAAAACTGTCCGGTCCCAGATTGCTCCTAAATACGTCCCCAAGGGTGACGACCAAATTGCCGTCGCGGCAAGCGGTGGTGAGGAGAGCGAGGACGAAGATTAGCTGTAATTGATGTATTGTTTATATTAACCTAAAGTCACTGCTGGTTGGGTACACTCCTGTGGTTCTTTCTAGGCAGTGAAAGACAAAACAAGTACCTGTGTTACAAGACAAGCCCCATTAGAATCTAAAATGAGATGGTGCAGCTTTGTGGAAGGGTGTTTGGTGGTATGCTATTTTAGGAATACGATAAGGTCAATAGCAAGTGTCATGCAGCTGGGATCAAACTCAATAAGTACTACGAGAGCTGATCAGCATTCATAAGATGAAGAACAGCAAGTGAGACCAACATAGCCACTACAAGGAAAATAATGACGAAGAAACTACAGGAAATAGTAAAACCACCGAGGAAACAAAATTATTGCTGCGCTGGCTTCTTGGATCATCGATTAAAGTACTATGCTGCTAGGAGGGTTAATACCCTAGCACCTCACTTTTGACCTGCGTCTGGGGGACGCCACTCCCCACAAGGGAGGTCTATGAACACGATAAGCCCAACAAAATGCGGGACGCAAATCCGGCCGGTTGAGCACGAAAATGCCATTAAAACGACCATGTGGGGTCTGGTTGCTGGAACCAGGCCTATCAGAGGCATGGAAATTCGGCTGACTTCAGTAACATTAGGGCTTTCCTGCATGGCGCCTGCAGATCTCCCGCGGTGAAATATTTGCCGTTATCGGCTGTCAGCACAACCCTAGAGTTACTCAGCCGAAGGCTGTAATGTCTATGGCAAAGATAGGCGGCGATGGCCGATGCATGGTTGTATGAGCGGTAGCAATCGGGTTAATAGCTAGTATTTTACAGTTTCAGGATTCTAACCGATTCAGATGCTTTTTCCGAGGTTACTCATGCCCTGCACCAGGGCTATTTGGCCGCCCATCAAGGTGGGGTACCTGGTTTAGGTGACCGCGGGCAGCCAAGACCGGGTCAAAAAACATGCGATTGGGTGGCGTTTCCACACCACTATAGTTGATAAGAATAAAGAGGACGAATACTCGAGCCAAACGCCAGGAGTTGACGGATAAATATAGCCATCGATAAGAAAATCGCCTGCGAGGAGGTTTGTTAACCTAGGCTAGCTTGAAATTGGCGACCTGTGATTGGCCCACACCCTGCAGAATCAGCTAAAGATGCATTGGGGTTAGGGGCTGCGCATGTGGGGGGTAGCTGAGAGCGCAGGTCACTGCCCAGGCATGCAGGTTTGGCAGGGTGTGAATCATTACAAGGTCAAAGTCCCAACCCATCATTTTCTTCCTTAGACCTACTCCTCTTTCGGTGTGCTCTTGAATAACTCGTGACCTTTGGACTTTCCCCCTCTTCTAGTTAAGCTATCAAGAAAAACCACAGAAAATCAGATGGATACCGAGGAGTACTACACCCCCTACCAATACCAGGAAGGTGAGGACAACAAGTCGTGGGCCGGAGCCCTGCCCAAAAAGCAGGGTCTCTACGACCCCGAGTATGAAAAGGATGCTTGTGGCGTTGGTTTCACCTGTAACATCAAGGGTAAGACCTCGCACAAGATCGTTAGTGATGCCCGCTTTTTGCTGTGCAACATGACCCATCGCGGTGCGGTGGGCAGTGATGCTCGGGACGGCGATGGCGCTGGTGTCATGACGTCTGTGCCTCACAAATTCATGGTCAAGGAGTTTGGACGCACCCACGATTTCGAGGTGCCGCCGCTTGGACAATACGCCGTGGGCAACGTCTTCTTCAAGAACGACGAGGCGGTGTTGGCCAACTCCAAGGCTACTTTTGAGCGCATTGCAAAGTCGCTGGGCCTGCGGGTGCTTGGCTGGCGTGAGGTTCCTCGCGACTCGAGCATTTTGGGCCCCGCCGCGCTTTCGCGTGAGCCGGTGATTCTGCAGCCGCTGGTGGTGCTGGAGTCGGCTTACGGCTCTGGCAACAAGCCCGAGCACACGTCGGACTTTGAGGAGAAGTTCGAGAAGCTGTTTGAGCGCCAGCTGTACGTTCTGCGCAAGCAGTCTACCCACAGCATTGGTCTGCACAACTGGTTCTACATTTGCTCGCTGTCCAACAAGAACATGGTTTACAAGGGTCAGCTGGCCCCTGTCCAAGTCTACAACTACTACTACGATCTGCTCAACGTCGACTACGAGGGCCACTTTGCGCTTGTGCACTCGCGGTTCTCCACCAACACGTTCCCCAGTTGGGACCGGGCCCAGCCCCTGCGGTGGGCCGCCCATAACGGTGAGATCAACACCCTGCGCGGCAACAAGAACTGGATGCGCGCTCGTGAGGGCGTGATGGAGTCGAGCGAGTTTGGCGATATGCTCGACATGCTGTACCCCATTATCGAGGAGGGCGGCTCGGACTCGGCCGCGCTCGATAATGTGCTGGAGCTGCTGACCATCAACGGCGTGCTGTCGCTGCCCGAGGCGGTTATGATGATGGTTCCCGAGGCATGGCAAAACAACAAGAACATGGACCCCAAGAAGCGGGCGTTTTACGAGTGGGCCGCGTGCTTGATGGAGCCGTGGGATGGTCCGGCGTTGTTTACGTTTTCCGATGGCCGCTACTGCGGCGCCAACCTCGACCGCAACGGTCTGCGGCCCTGCCGCTACTATGTCACCAAGGACGACCACATGATCTGTGCTTCCGAGGTGGGTGTGATCCCCATCGAGCCCGAGAATGTGGTGCAAAAGGGCCGGCTGCGGCCCGGCCGCATGCTGCTGGTCGACACCAAGGAGGGCCGGATTGTCGACGACCGCGAGCTCAAGCAAAAGGTGTCATCGCGGTTCGACTTCAAGTCCTGGCTTTCGGGCAACCTGCTGTCGATGCCCGATCTGTGCGACCGCATCGACGCAAAGGGCGGCAACCTCGCGCTGGCCCCCAAGCTCGATGCCTCTACTGTGCAAAGCGATCCTCGTCTGCTGGCGTTTGGCTACACGTTTGAGCAGGTGTCGCTGATTCTGGCCCCTATGGCCAACGACGGCAAGGAGGCTCTGGGCTCTATGGGTAACGATGTTGGTTTGGCGTGCTTGACCTTGCAGCCCAAGGTCATTTACGAGTACTTCCGCCAGCTGTTTGCCCAGGTTACCAACCCTCCTATTGATCCTATTCGGGAGTCGATTGTCATGTCGCTCGAGTGCTACATTGGCCCCCAGGGCAATTTGCTGGAGATGAAGCCGTCGCAGTGCAACCGGTTCAAGCTCGACGATCCTGTCTTGTCGATTGAGGAGTTCAACGCGCTGGCCAAGCTGCCCAACTTCTACCCTTCGTGGACCATCGAGACCATCGACATCACGTTTGACAAGTCCGAGGGCCCTAAGGGCTACACGCGCGCGTTGGACCGCATCTGCGCCGAGGCGTCGCGGGCCATTGCCGACCACAACAAGATCATTGTTTTGAGCGACCGCAAGACCGGCCCCGGCCGCGTGGCGGTGTCGTCGCTGATTGCCACGGCCGCCGTGCACCACTACCTGGTCAAGCAGAAGGAGCGGTCGCGGGTTGCTTTGGTGGTCGAGACCGCCGAGGCTCGCGAGGTCCACCACCTGTGTGTGCTTCTGGGCTACGGTGCCGATGCCGTGAACCCTTACTTGGCTTTGGAAACGCTGCTCAAGATGAACCGCGAGGGTCTGCTGTCCAACGAGCTGACCCCTCAGCAGGTGGTGCAGAACTACAAGTCGTCGGTTGCCGGCGGTATTCTCAAGGTCATGTCCAAGATGGGTATTTCCACTTTGGCGTCCTACAAGGGTGCTCAGATTTTTGAGATTCTCGGTATCGACAACTCGGTGGTTGACCGCTGCTTTACCGGTACTGCCTCGCGCATCCGCGGTATTGGCTTTGACTACATTGCCACCGATGCGTTGACCATGCACGACCGCGCGTACCCCGACCGGGAGACGCTCAAGCCGGTTGCGCTGCCCGAGAGCGGTGAGTACAGCTGGCGCGATGGCGGCGAGCCCCACATCAACGCCCCGTCGGCGATTGCCAACATCCAGGACGCCGTGCGCAACAAAAACGAAAAGGCGTACCAGGAGTATGCCAAGAAGGAGTACGATGCCGTCAAGAACTGCACGCTGCGCGGTATGCTCGACTTTGACTTTGACAACTCCAACGAGATCCCCATCGACCAGGTCGAGCCTTGGACTGAGATTGTGCGCCGGTTCGCCACGGGCGCCATGTCCTATGGTTCCATCTCCATGGAGGCTCACTCGACTCTGGCTATTGCCATGAACCGGCTGGGTGGTAAATCCAACACCGGCGAGGGTGGTGAGGACCCCGAGCGGTCGGTGGTCAATGAGAACGGCGACACTATGCGCTCGGCCATCAAGCAGGTTGCTTCGGGCCGGTTTGGCGTAACCTCGTACTACCTGAGCGACGCCGACGAGCTGCAGATCAAGATGGCTCAGGGCGCCAAGCCCGGCGAGGGCGGAGAGCTGCCTGGCAACAAGGTGTCTGCGTCGATTGCCAAGACACGGCACTCTACGCGGGGCGTGGGTCTGATTTCGCCGCCTCCTCATCACGATATTTATTCGATTGAGGACCTCAAGCAGCTGATCTACGACCTCAAGTGCTCGAACCCGCGCGCCCGTGTCTCGGTCAAGCTTGTTTCCGAGGTCGGCGTGGGTATCATTGCATCGGGTGTGGCAAAGGCAAAGGCCGACCACATCCTTATTGCCGGCCACGACGGTGGTACCGGTGCCTCGCGGTTGACTGGTATCAAGTACGCCGGTCTGCCCTGGGAGCTGGGTCTTGCTGAGACCCACCAGACGCTGGTGCTCAACGATCTGCGCGGCCGTGTTGCTGTGCAGACCGACGGCCAGCTGCGCACGGGCCGCGACGTTGCCATGGCCTGTTTGCTGGGTGCCGAGGAGTTTGGCTTTGCCACCCTGCCTCTGATCGCCATGGGCTGCGTGTACCTGCGCCGCTGCCACCTCGGCAACGGCTGCTCGGTGGGCATTGCCACTCAGGACCCCGAGCTGCGCAAGAAGTTCCAGGGTACCCCCGAGGCGGTGGTGAACCTGCTGTACTACATTGCCGAGGACCTGCGGTCGATCATGGCCAAGCTTGGTTTCCGGACCATCGACGAGATGGTGGGCCATGCCGAGAAGCTCAAGGTTCGCGACGACTTCAAGAACGTCAAGAGCCGCAACCTCGACCTCAGCCCCATCCTCACCCCCGCGCACACGCTGCGTCCCGGTGTTGCTACGCGCTGCGTGCGCAAGCAGGACCACCGCCTGCACGTGCGCATCGACAACAAGCTGATCGACGAGTCCGAGATCACTCTGGAAAAGGGCTTGCCCGTGCAGATCGAGTGCAGCGTTGTCAACACCGATCGTGCGGTTGGCTCGACTTTGTCGTACCGCGTTTCCAAGCGGTTCGGCGAAAAGGGTCTGCCCGATGACACCATCCACGTCAACGTCACCGGCTCGGCCGGCCAGTCGTTTGGCGCGTTTTTGGCCCCCGGTATCACTTTGGAGCTCGAGGGTGACGCCAACGACTATGTTGGCAAGGGTCTTTCCGGCGGTCGCTTGATTGTGTACCCTCCCCAGGACAGCGAGTTCAAGTCCGAGGAGAACATCATCATTGGCAACACCTGTCTGTATGGTGCCACCACCGGTACCTGTTTCTTCCGCGGTATTGCTGCCGAGCGGTTCGCTGTGCGTAACTCGGGCGCTACTGCCGTTGTCGAGGGCTGCGGTGACCACGGCTGCGAGTACATGACTGGTGGTAGGGTTGTTGTGCTTGGCCCCACTGGCCGCAACTTTGGCGCCGGTATGTCTGGCGGTATTTCCTACGTGCTGGACATTGCGCAGGAGTTTTCGCAGAACCTTAACGCCGAGGGTCTGGAGACGTCGCAGCTGACGGACCCCAAGGAGATTGCGTTTGTGCGCGGTCTGATTGAGGACCACCGCCACTACACGGGCTCGCCGCTGGCGTCGCGCATTCTCAACGACTTCAACCGCGTGCTGCCCCTGTTTGTCAAGGTGCTGCCCATTGAGTACAAGCGCGTGCTCGAGGAGGAGGAGGCCAAGCTGATTGCTGCCAAGCGCGGCGAGTTCAGCAACTTTTTGCACCCCTTCCGCGAGGACCCGTCGGCCGATGCCACCAACGGCGAGATCAAGCGCATGAAGAAGAAGTCGTCGTCTTTCCAGCTCAACAAGGGCCTGGAGATGCCCAAGCCGCACGAGCCCAAGGTCGTTGACCTGGAGGATGCCGTGCTTGACGTGGGTGCCGAGAAGACCCGGTCCACTGTTGCGCTCAAGCTCGACAAAAAGGCCGGCTTCATGAAGTACAAGCGCCGAGCCGAGAAGTACCGCCCTGCCTCGTCGCGGACCAGCGACTGGGCCGAGCTGTCCAACCGCCTTACAAAGGAGGACCTCAAGTACCAGACCGCCCGCTGCATGGACTGCGGTGTTCCGTTCTGCCAGAGCGACACCGGCTGCCCCATCTCCAACATCATTCCCAAGTGGAACGAGCTGGTGTTCCAGGACCGTTGGTTCGATGCTCTGCAGCGCCTGCTCATGACCAACAACTTCCCCGAGTTCACTGGCCGCGTGTGCCCCGCTCCTTGCGAGGGCGCGTGCACGCTGGGCATCAACGAGGACCCCGTTGGCATCAAGTCGGTCGAGTGCGCCATCATCGACTACGGCTTTGAGCAGGGCTGGATCAAGCCCCTGGTGCCCGAGCACCGCACCGGCAAGACCGTGGCCGTGATCGGCTCTGGTCCCGCTGGCTTGGCTGCTGCCGACCAGCTCAACCGGGCCGGCCACAAGGTCACCGTTTACGAGCGGGCCGACCGCGCCGGTGGTCTGCTCATGTACGGTATCCCCAACATGAAGCTGGACAAGCGCATTGTCCAGCGCCGGATCGACCTGCTGCGCGACTCTGGCATCGACTTTGAGTTCGGCGTCACCGTCGGTGAGGACGTGGCCATGGAGGAGCTCAAGTCCGGCAACGACGCGGTTGTTGTTGCCGTGGGCTCGACCATCCCCCGCGATCTGCGGATCCCCGGTCGCCAGCTCAACAACATCAAGTACGCCATGGAGCTGCTCAAGTGGAACACGCAGGCGTTGCTTGACGACTTTTTGCCCGAGGTCCAGGAGCTCATCAAGGACAAGCATGTGATTGTTATTGGTGGTGGTGATACCGGTAACGACTGCCTGGGCACTTCGGTGCGCCACGGCGCCAAGTCGGTCACCAACTTTGAGCTGCTGCCCAAGCCGCCGGCCCAGCGCGCTCGCGACAACCCCTGGCCCCAGTGGCCCAAGGTGTTCCGCGTCGACTACGGCCACACCGAGGTGGCTGCCCACTACGGCAAGGACCCGCGCGAGTACTCGATCATGTCCAAGGAGTTTGTGGGCGATGACGAGGGCAATGTCAAGGGCGTCAAGACCGTGCGCGTGGAGTGGAAGCAGTCCGACTCGGGCGCCTGGCAGATGGCCGAGGTGCCCAACTCGGAGGAGTTCTTCCCGGCCGACCTGGTGCTGCTGTCCATGGGCTTTGTCGGCCCCGAGGCAGAGCACCTGGACGTGGCCCGCGACGGCCGCGGCAACATCCAGGCCCCGGCCACCAACTACCACGTCTCCGACAATGTGTTTGCTGCCGGTGACTGCCGCCGCGGCCAGTCGCTGATTGTGTGGGGTATCCAGGAGGGTCGCCAGTGCGCCCGCAACGTCGACGATTATCTTGTCGGCTCGACCCGCCTGCCCGGCAACGGTTCGATTGAGATCCGCAACCCCAAGAATCTCTTGGTTGATATGTAAAGAGAGCTGCTGTAGCCATTTGCCCTGGCCAAGCTTGCTTCTCATACTCATAACCTATGTAGACTTTATTATGATTTGATTTCGCTGCGGCCGCGGTCGTTGACACTTGTTTCACTTCACAGGTTTCACAGCTTTGCTTGCTTGGGTTTTCGCAGCTTTGGCAGGCTTGGCGGGCTTGATCGGCTCGGCCGACTTGGCCCGTTTTAGGCCTACTGCGGAGTCGCTAGCCGCAGGCGCAGATGCGGACTCCGACGCAGACACAGCAGGTACAGGAGACACAGTAGACACAGTAGGCGCAGCAAGCACATCTGGCAAAGGAGACACAGAAGACACAGGTAACACATTAGCAGGCACCGCCGCCACAGCCGCCACAGCAGGCACAGACGCAGCAGGTACAGCAGGTAAGGGACAAGACGCCCGGGCAAATACAGGGGCAGCCAGCTTCTGCTCCGGTGAGCCCTGCGACGCCTTGTGGGCAATGGCAATGACCATCAGCTCGTTGCGACGCTGCTCATTCGCCCGCGGGTCTGTCATGTAGACCGGCCGCTCAGTGGAGTAGTGGCATGGTAGACCCAGTCGGACACATACGGCGCATACCGGGTGACGGCCGTCGCACGCCTTACGACGCACGCGGCACGTCCAGCATGGCATCTGCCCCTTGGGCCGGCGCACATAAGTCCGCGGGGCGGCTGCCTTCCTGACAACAGGCTGGAGCTTCTTGACCTGGCGTTTGGCCTTGCGCTTGGTCTTGGCAGCTGTTTTGGCAGGTTTGGCACCTGGCTTGGCGGCCGCCTTCCTTGTTTTGGTGCCGCCGGCTGAAAGATCCCCCGGCTTGTCGTCCGTGATTGAAGGCACACCTTGGAGAGCCGCTACGGGGCCATGACCGCTGCTGGATCTATCTGCAGTCAAGGCGTTCTCCTTTTCCCAGAGATCATGCACGCTCAAGCTTGTCCCCGCCTTGTGGGCCCCAGTCATCTTTGACGACGCCCGCATCGACAAGGGACTGCTCATGGCCAGCTGCCGCGAGAACAGAGGAAGCTTGTGCCCAGACTCTTGCCTGTTCAAGTCCTGGGGACCCAAGGGCATCATTGGAGGTACAATGGAGTCCGTCTCACAGAATATGGGGCTAGCGGAGGCTGGCGTAGAAACACACTTGCCCTCGTCACTATGCACCGACAAGGTCGAATCACTACCCGGCAGTCCGGTGCGGGTGTGATTGATAAAGAAGGTGAACGCCGAGTTCTCATCGTTGGACGGAGGGAAGAGATTCACGGGCTGATCACCATTGCAGTAGTACCCCACAGGACAGGCCTCGCCGTTGGGCAACACCTGCTGGTTTTCCGCCGGCCCAAACACATCGCGGGTAGAGATCTGCAGCGGTGACGATACAGGAATGCGGGCAATTGCGTCGGGGAAGATGCCATGACGCGTCTCGCTCTCGCTAACAGGCCGGTGGAAGAACATGATACTCTGGGGATTGGTGGAACTGTCGAGCTTTAGGTACAGTTCATACGACGGAGATGGCACCACAGTGCAGCGCTGGTTATCAGAGGTAATTACCCACTCTGTCGACAAAGGTCGATGCGAGGTCATTTCGTGTCAACAAGGGTGGCGACGCGCTCCCAAACGGCCCGAATTTCTGTCGCATTTTCGCGCGGGCGCCTGCATGTGCTTGCATTCTGTCACATTTGCCCTAGCCCAAATGTGATACCTCGACAAGCCCGACTCATGCGCATTTTCCATAGACATTTTCGATGATGTTGAAATGATACCGACTGGTGCCGAACCGGGACTGCCCTGACATGAATACGCTGTGAAAGTGCTGCCTCCGCTGAGACTTGATCGAAAAGGATTCCATCACGGCCATCACCTGTCATGACTCACAGCCTGAGAGCCGAGTTTGCCATTCCTACGTTGCGCTCGTTGGGCATCAATGGTAGTAACAAGGACGCAGTTTATCTATGTGGAAACTCGTTGGGATTGATGCCGCTGGCGACTCGCACGGCAGTGGAAAAAGAGCTCGATGCGTGGGCTAATCTCGGAGTGGTTGGTCATGAGGACCGGCACGATGGCTCCAAAGGCTGGATCGACGCCATTGAAGAGGCCAATCCGTTGTTGGCGCCACTTCTAGGTGCCAAAAAGAACGAAGTTGCTGTTACTGGAACGCTGACTGCGAACTTGAACCAGCTTTTGCAGACGTTCTACCGCCCGACTGCCAAACGGTTTAAACTTCTTTGTGAAGCCAAGGCGTTCCCCTCGGATAACTACTCGTTCCAAAGCCAAGTGCGGCTGCATGGATTCGATCCCAAGGACGCAATCATTTTGGCCACACCTCGTCCGGGCGAGCACACGCTGCGCACCGAGGACATCCTCGCTTTGATTGACGAGAACAAGGACAGCCTTGCCGTTTGCATTCTTTCCGGCGTGCAATACTACACGGGCCAGTTCTTTGAGATCGAGAAAATCACCGCCGCCGCCAAGGCTGTTGGTGCCGTAGTGGGCTGGGATCTGGCCCATGCCACCGGTAATGTTCCTTTGCGGCTCCACGACTGGGGTGTTGATTTTGCCATGGGCTGCACATACAAGTATCTGAATGCCGGTGCAGGAAACTTGGGGTACCTGTTTGTGCACGAGTCGAACTTTGATGCTCGCGCACGACCGGCTGGCTGGTGGGGTGTTCCGCTAAAGGAACGCTTCAACATGGGCTACGAGTTTTCTCCTGACGTTGGCGCCCTTGGGTACTGCCAGTCCAATCCCAGCTGGTCCGGTGCTCCTTGCTTGGTGACGAGCTTAAAACAGTTTGAAAAAGTCGGCGGAATTGATGCGCTGGCGGCCCGTAGCAGGGAGCTCACAGGGCATCTCGAGGCGGAGCTAAAAAAGCTGCCTGGCTACGGTACCTCATTCACCATCATCACTCCTTCCGATCCGGCCCAGAGAGGCGCCCAGCTCACGCTTTTGTTTGTTCCTGGAATCATGGAGAAGGTGTTTGCGAGTATGGTTGCGGAGGGAGTGATTGGCGACAAACGCAAGCCCGATGCGCTTCGGCTGGCCCCGGCGCCTTTGTACAACACCATTGAGGATGTCGACGCTGCCGTGGCTGCGCTCAGCAGGGCTCTGGAGCACGCGCAGTAGCGGCTGCAGTAGCGGCTGCAGTAGCTCTAGCTGCGCGGTACCTGGGGACTACTGCTCGCTCAATGGCCATCTGCACTAAGATAATCTACATACTAATCCGAGTCAGAGTCCGACTCGTCCGGCAGCTCAAAGTTCCGCACACCGTTAGGGTGGTCTTTTTTCCACTGCTCGAGCCACTGGCCAATGCGGTCGACATTGGCCTGCACCTCGTCGATCTTGTTGGAATCCAGCTCGACAATGATATCCTCCTCAAACGATTCGCGGGCATCGTTGAGAATTACCTCCATGATCTCAGCATCGATGTTCTCGTCGATCTTCTTCTGGTCGTAATCGCGGGCCTTGAGCCGGTCGTACAGGGTGCTGTTTTCGGTGCGCAGAACCACAATCAGATCGATGTTGCGTTCAGGGAAAACGTCGCAGGCGTGCCAGTCAATGACCTGGTTGCCCTTGTCCAGATCGTCCTCAATGACATCCAGGAGCTTCTCGTCGTCGACAATCTTGGCGTTGCGTTCCTTGTCCTCGCCGGCATAGCAGTTGTTCTCTTTGGCGATCTTGTTGATGTCCAGCAGATGCAGTTCCGGGAACTGCTCCACCAGCAGCTTCGCATGGCTGGACTTGCCGGTGCCGGGAGTGCCGGTGATAATGATGTTTGCTTGGCGATTGAGAACCATGACTAGAGAATGGTACGAGTGGACAAATGCGCTGTGTGGGGCAAGGCAATGACAACACCCGCCCAGCGGTAAGGGTGGCCGATAAACAGGGTGCGATAAACAACAGCGAAAAGTGCCAAGCAAAAAGAAAAAAGTTAGATTGTCGAAAGCTGGAACCAGGCCCTGTAGTGAAACTCTGTAGTGGACCCTGTAGCGGACCTTGTAGCGGACCCTGCAGCCGTCCCGCGGGACCTAAGCTTTCATACCTATGTAGCTGGGTAATACCAGTGGGTAGCGCTTCAGCGCCCTTGCCCCGATCATTGAGGTGAAAGGTACTAGCAGGCGCTGCTTAGCTGAGCATCTCATAGTCCTCGAGCGCTTTTAAATGAGTAGAATGCCCCAGCAAAGGGGCCCTGCCCAGCGCGTTCCGCAACCAACCCCAGTCAAACCGGCACATCCGGTAGCTTCGCCATGGCGAGGCCGAGCAGACCATGCCGTCAGCTCGCCCTCCAATGCCTCCATGGGCGGTCTGAACGGCATTAACCTTACGGCCCTGCCCCGCCTTGGCCAGCGTGGTCCTTCCGGAGCCATTTCTCAGGCCCAGGCTCAGGCTGGCATGTCGGCGTCGTCGGCCCCGCACCATTCACAAGATGCGCCCCAGATGTCCGGCCCCGGCTCGGCGTTTAATCCGCAACAACAACAATCGCACCAGCACCAGCAGGGGACCGCCGCCGCGTCGCCCGGCCCCAGCCGTAACCTTGGCGGGCCCTCGGGACCGGCCGCACCAGGCCTTCACCGCGGGCCTGGCTTGAACGGCCCCAACGGCCCCAGTGGTCCTAGTGGTCCCGGCGGTCCTAATGGACCTGGCCTCAGTGGCCCTAATGGACCGGCTGGTCCTAGCGGCCCTGGCGGCCCTAATGGTCCTAACGGTCCTGGCGGACTTAATGGCCCTAACGGTCCTGCGGGTCCGAACGGCCGCGGCGGTCTGGGCGGGCCGGCCGGTCCCGCTGGTCTCGGAGGTCCTCACTCGGGCGCTGGCGCCCCTGGCATGCATCGCTTCCAAATGCCCATGGGCGGCTACAATCTTGGCTTTGGCAACTATAGACCGGGAATGCCTCCAGGCCCGGGCGAGCTGCCCAGTCTGAACGGGCCTATGCCGGGCTCTGTGCATGGCAACGTGCCTAGCGGCATGCCCAGCTCGCTGTCTATGCCCGAGTCCATGGGCGGAGGTTTGCCGGGCGGCCTCCCGGGCATTGGTTCGATGTCGGGGCCCATGGGAATGCCCGGCTCGCTACCGGGCTTAGGCTCTTTGCATGGCCCGCCGGGTAATATGGGTCCTCCGGGATCCAATGGCCCCATGAACTCGCTCGGTTTGCTTCCTGGCGGATCAATGTCTATGCCCGGCCATGGCCCTGGCGGACCCGCCGGAATGGGCGGACCCGGTGGACCTAATGGACCCGGAGGTCCTGGCGGTCATGGACCTGGTGGTCCCGGTGGACCTGGTGGTCTTAATGGTCTCAGCGGGCCGAGTGGGCTTGGCGGTCCTAGTGGACCCGGCGGCCTGGGCCGGTCTAACCTCAACGGCGGACTGGGCATGTTGGGCGGCCGGAACCTTAGTTTGGGTAACTCTGGCGCACAGCCGCAGCCGCCGCTCAAGCCCCAGGGCCAGCAGCCCCAGACCCGTCCCCAGGCTCATAATGTGTTTGCGTCGGCCAACGGGCACCCGAATGTACAGCTACTGGGACCTCTTCCGGGCCCTGCTCCACGGGTGTCGCCTGCCAACGGCCGGGAGAGTCTTAGTTTGGTGCTTCCTGGTTTGGATCCTCGCCAGCCGATGATCAAGACCGAGGACCATAACTCGGTGCCCACCGCTCAGGCCACGTCGCCGATGTTTGACTCGACGGGCGGCAATGCCGCTGTGCCACTGCTCAAGTCGCTGGGCCTTGATGCCAAAGACGACGAGCAGACCCCTGCGGCACCTGCGGCCAGTAATCTGGCTGGTACATCTGGCGGCGCCGCTGGTGCGACTGGTAGCTCTGCTACTGGTACAGGCACTGCCGGCGCAGCTGCTGGCCGCAAGAAGCCCGAGATGGAACCGTACTGTTTGCGGTCATTGCTCGGGGTTCTGCGCATGGAGTCCAACGACCGCACCACCGTGGCCATTGGCAGTGATCTTGCCCAGCTGGGGTTTGATCTCAGCAGCACCAGCGAGAAAATCGGCCGCACGTTTGCCACGCCTTGGGAGGAGACATCCAAGCATAGTGTGATTCCCGAGTTCAAGCTGCCCGAGTGCTATACGGTGCATTCGGCTGTGCCGCAGCAACAAAAGCTGCAGAATCTCAACGAAGAGACGCTGTTTTACATCTTCTACACCATGCCCAAGGACGCGATGCAAGAGGCCGCGGCCGTGGAGCTCACCAACCGCAACTGGCGGTACCACAAGGAGCTCAAGCTCTGGCTCACAAAGGACCCCATGTCGGAGCCGGTGCAGCAGACGGCGCAGGCGGAAAGCGGGATCTACGTATTCTTTGATCCGCTTTCGTGGACCAAGGTGAAGAAGGAGTATGTGCTTTATTATCCTGACATAGCTTAAGGTATTCAAAAGGTTAGACAACCTCCTCGTCTGTTTACAAGAAAAAACAGAGAGGTCCGACAGGTTCGCGCCCCTAACCCCGGCTAAAATAAACATAGTCGGGGTAAGGAGATTCCGTGATGCATGTAGCGAGGCGCTGTTTAAAGCCCAGTGTTTATATACTCGTAACATCGCCAAATATAGCCCTACTTTCATAGACCATGGTCCAGGCCAAAAATCAACTAGTAAAGCTACCCCCCTTGATAATAGTTTGCAAATTTTTTCAAATCTGTAGGGTTTTCTCCTGCTGTTTCAGTTGCGGTGGCCCGTCCGAGTCCCCCGTCCCCTTACCTGCATCTCGAGCACACCCCCTGTATAAACAATTTCTCTGCGATTTCTTACTCACCATGGAGCGTAGCGGATCGTTTCGCAACCAAGAGGTCGACGATGTCGAGCATCTGACCGGTGCCAATCATAACGAGTCGCTGGTGAGAAAACGCTCGTTGGTGCGTCCAGAACGCCAGCGCGTCGATCCCGACCACCCGCAGTTCCACTACCAGCAAGTCGCTGCCCAGCAGTCGTCGGTGCTGGTGCATCCCAGCAGCACAGGCAACGAGCCATTTATTGGCCCCGCGGGAGCCCATGGCCTCCCGGGTGTGCCCGAGGAATATGACGATGAAATGAGACGCAATCCGTCGTTTGTTCGTGACAATTCAACCCGGTCCTTTCGCCGGGAAAGGTCGCAAAAACGAATCAACCAGGGCGAGCCTGCCTTGGCAGCAGGCGGCGGCGGAGGCAACGGACCGCCCGGGCCTATTGATCCCGATCCCAATGCGGTGCCTGGCATTGTTCCTCTCAACGATGAAGAAACAGCAGATACAGGAGCCGACGATGCATACGACTTTTCCGAGCCGGCCAGCAAGCCGTTTATGCCCAAAGAAAAGGGTATCTCCTTGTGGGCAACCTACTGTCGCATTTTGACGCTGCCTATCATCCCGGCTATGATGCGGCCGTTTGGCATGAAGACCCCTGAGCGGCAAATGGCGTGGCGGGAGAAAATCGGCTTAATCTCGGTGATTCTTCTTGTCGGTGCTGCCGTCGGTTACCTGACGTTTGGCTTTACCGAATCAGTGTGCAATAACAAGCAGGTGCGGATCCACATTGGCGATGTTCCTTCCAACAACATGGTTGTTTCCGGAACTGTGTACAACGTGGGGTCGTACGTGCACCCTGCCGTCGAGGGCTTCAACGAGGGTGTAATTCTGTACAATCGCATCAACATTGGCGGCCTGGACGCCTCATTTATGTTCCAGAATGTCAACGGAAACTGCCAGGGTCTGATCACACCCAAAGATGGCACTTCTATTCCTCATGACGGCGACAACATGGGCTGGTATTTCCCCTGCCAGCTCATCAACCACAACGGCACGCTTGTGAATAGCTCCGACATGGTGCTTGACGGCACCTCGTTTTACAGCGGCTGGGGCTGCCACACGCAAACCGCGTCCCGCCAGGCCCTCTACAATTCCCACAACAACTCGGCGATTGTCTACTTTACGTGGCAGGACCTCAAAAACACCACCGACCAGCTGGTGGTCTTCAACGGAGATGTGCTGAACCTCAATTATCTCGAGTATTTATTGACCGACGATCTATCGTACCCCTCGGAGTTTGATACCCTGCGCAATGACGAGGCACTGCGGGGCCAGGACTTGTCGCAGCACATGTCGCACGGCACCGACCGCAAGATCATGCAGTGCCTGCGCGAGATCACCAAGGTCGGCGAGATCGACACCGAGCCCATTGGCTGCATTGCGTCGTCGGTGGTGCTGTACGTGTCGCTGGTGTTTATTGTTGGCTTGGTGGTCATCAAGTTTGCGCTGGCCTGTTACTTCCGGTTCGTTATTGCCCGTCGCCAGGGCGCCTATGAGGTGACTGATCGAGAGTACCGCGAGCGCGACAACAACATCGAAGACTGGACAAACGACATCTACCAGCAGGCGGACCTGCCGGCGTCGCCCATGCCGGGCGCCAACAAGCGCCGGTCCATGTTTATGGAGAAGTTGACCCAGCCAAAGGAGGTGGTGCACCAAGCTCGCAACACCAAACGGGTAACCATGTCGATGCAGAACCCCAGTGTTGCAACATCCCGCGTGGTGCCCGGTGGCTCCATCTACAACCAGCCGGTGTACCGCCAGAGCATGTATTCGCGGCCGCCTACAGTTATGGGCGACAACAACAGTCCGCTGATGGCCGATACCGCGTACCGTGGCGCCGAACCCGAGGAGATCACTCTCAACGACCTGCCGCCCCGTCATCCCTACGAGAGTTCGGTGGGCGGCTCGTATGCTGGCTCGGGCTCCATTCCCGGCTCGCCGGACCCTACCGACTCGCAGATGCTGGGTCCCATTGGCGGCAACGAGGAGTACCTCGTGCCGCAGCCGCCGGTTGGCTATGAGCCGTTTGGATACCCGTTGGCCCACACCATGTGTCTTGTTACTGCGTACTCGGAGTCTGTCGAGGGTCTGCGCACCACGCTGGACTCGGTGGCCACCACCGATTACCCCAACTCGCACAAGCTTATTGTGATTATTTGCGACGGTCTGATCAAGGGTTCCGGCAACAGCATGTCCACACCCGAGATTTGCTTGTCGATGATGAAGGACTTTTCCGAGGCCCCCGACCAGGTCCAGCCTTACAGCTACGTGTCGGTTGTTTCCGGTAGCAAGCGCCACAACATGGCCAAGGTGTATGCTGGTTTCTACAAGTACGACGACTCTACGGTTGGCCCCGAGTTCCAGCAGCGCGTGCCCGTGGTGTGCATTGTCAAGTGCGGCACCCCCGACGAGGCCCATGCTGCCAAGCCCGGTAACCGTGGTAAGCGTGACTCGCAGATCATTCTCATGTCGTTTTTGCAGCGCATTATGTTTGACGAGCGCATGACCGAGCTCGAGTTTGAGATCTTTAACGGCATCCGCTCCGTCACGGGCATTGCTCCTGACTTTTACGAAACCATGCTTATGGTCGACGCCGATACAAAGGTCTACCCCGATAGTCTGACCCACATGGTGGCCGAGATGGTGCGGGACCCGAGCATCATGGGTCTTTGCGGCGAGACCAAGATCGCCAACAAGTCCCAGACTTGGGTGACGATGATCCAGGTGTTTGAGTATTTCATTTCCCACCACCAGGCCAAGGCGTTTGAATCTGTCTTTGGCGGCGTCACCTGCTTGCCCGGCTGTTTCTCAATGTACCGCATCAAGACGCCAAAGGGCGGCGAGGGCTACTGGCTGCCTATTCTCTGCAACCCGGATATTGTGGAGCGCTACGCCGATAACGTCATTGACACCCTGCACAAAAAGAACCTGCTGCTACTGGGTGAGGACCGCTATCTCAGTACTTTGATGCTGCGCACGTTCCCCAAGCGGAAGATGATCTTTGTGCCAAAGGCCGCGTGCAAGACCGTGGTGCCCGACGAGTTCAAGGTGCTGCTGTCGCAACGCCGGCGCTGGATCAACTCCACCATCCACAATCTGATGGAGCTGGTGCTGGTGCGCGACTTGTGTGGCGTGTTTATTATTTCCATGCAGTTTGTGGTGTTTATTGATTTGGTGTCGACGCTGGTGCTTCCGGCCGCCATCTCGTTTACCATTTACATTATTGTCATTTCCATTGTCAAGAAGCCCACGCCTATCATTTCGCTGGTGCTGCTGGCGCTGATTCTGGGTTTGCCGGGTGTCCTGATTGTCGTTACTGCAACTCGCGCAACCTATGTGCTGTGGATGGGCGTGTACCTGCTTGCGCTGCCGATTTGGAACTTCATCCTGCCCATGTATGCGTACTGGAAGTTTGATGACTTCTCGTGGGGTGAAACCCGCACCATCGAAGGCGGCGACAAGGGTGGCCATGAGGACGTTGCCGGCGAGTTTGACTCGAGCCGCATTGAAATGAAGAGATGGCGCGATTTCCAAAGCGACCGCGCCCACCAGGCCTTTGCGCCGTCCCAGACTAGTCTGGTGCATTAGCTTTACCCCTAGTTAGAATTAGTTGGTGCATTAATTAAATACCGTTTCTATTACCTTTTGATCCGTAGAAACCTGCCGCCTAGGTAACCAGCCGCTAGTTGACCTTAAGCACCAGCGGATTCACGAGAATGTCCTGCACACACTGCCGAACCTGAGCGTCGTTGGACGTCACGCAGCGGGTGAGCAAGTCAATGTGGGCGGGCTGCCCGCGCAGCTGCGCCAGCACCACCAGCAGCTCCTCTTTGAGGATATGCGACAAAGGCTCTAGGCTCCGCAGTCGCGAATCACCCACATACTGGGCAAGAACAACGCGGACTCGCGCGGAATAAAGGTCGGCTGCATAGGCAGCGCCACGAGAGCCGGTTAGCGACAGGCGTTGCAGCTCGCGCAGGCAGAAATAGCCTACGCGCGGCCGCAAGCAGCGCCGCGGCGGCTCGATTGTGCCAAACAAACTCAACACCGTCGTTTTCTCAATCTCTTCGGCACGTTCAGCATCAGAAAGAGTAACCAGACCCTCGAAAAACGCCCGCGTATACAACCCGCGCTCGTATAGCAGCGATGCCAGCAGCAGCTCCTGCAGCAGCGGCTTCCACAGCTCCTGGCAGTCGCGACGCTCGACAATAGAAATGTACACCGCCATGGATGCAATATCGGCCTCCTCGTCATTTGCATTGCCTCCCTCCAGCAGGGTCTTGCCGCCTTCCAGGGCCGGCGTCAGGGATGCCTCCACGACCGGGTCGTCTTTGGGCTCGGTAGTTTGCTTGGAGGTTCCCTGAGTTTGGCTGATGGCCTTTTGAATCTGCCGCGCACCCTTGCCGGCTGCAGCTGCCTCGGAACTTACGCCGCCGTGTTTTGCGTCGGCCTCCTCGCTCTCGATGCTCTTGTTGAACTGGTCCTGCACGCTGTCACTAAGGGGCTCACGCCGGTCGATGGGCGATGCCGTAGTTGCCGCACCTACGTTTTGAACAACGGGCAAGCCCAGGCAGGCCGGCAGCAGGCCCAAAAAGATTTCGGTAGCCTTTTCGCGCTGACCGCCGTGGCTCATGATAGTGACCATCGCGGCGAGCGTCGACTGCGACACATCCTTGTCGATGGCGGAGCCAGCACTCTCAGGGCCCATAAGCTTGAGCAGCAACTCTTGCGCCCGCGCGCTCAGACCCACGTACAGCTCCGGGTCGGCCTCTGTATCCTCAAACGGCAACTGAGCCAGGCTCGAGAGAGTGCCTACCACCGCATTGGCCAGCGGCGGTTTCGACACATCAAACGACTGGAGGATGTTCAGGCACTCGGTTTGCAGATCAGAGGGCTTCCCTTTGCCAAAGTAGCCGCCAGAGTGTGGGTACCGGGCGCACTTGCTAATCAGTTGAACTGCCTGGATCTGCTGGGCAGCCGATAGTTCCAGGACTTTGCCTAGCAGCACATACAGCTTGACGTAGCGTTCCAGTGCTTGCACAGCCGTCCGCTCGGGCTCAGGTTCGGGATTGGGGTTCTGGCACGACCAGAACCCCCACAGCGGCTGCGCAGGCAGCTTCTTGGCCTGCGGAGCCAGCAGCAGCTGCTCGACCTCGTCGTAGACGGCCTTGGCAACGGGCGCCGACAGCGGCGCCATCTTGGCAAAGTAGCTCATCAGCTCGGCCCAAAACTTGTCAAAGTCCGGCAGGCCTACGAAAATGTCGAGCTTCGAGAACCACAGCTTGCCCAGGCCGCCCACCAGCAGACCCAGCGTCTCGTTGCGGTCTTTGGCATCCGCGTCCGGGGCAATCTCCATCACATGCGGCAGCACGAGCTTGTGACACACCGACCATGCCTGCGGCGATAGGTAACGGCCGTGGGCATCAAACAGTCTGAAAAAGATCTGGATGGCACCGGTCTTGACCTGGTGCTGCGGCTCGTTGGCGATCTGAGCTAGTTTTATCTGAGCAAGCATCCAGAGCGCATGCTGCTTGTGAGTGCCGTCCTGGGCCAGCTCCACGAGCTTTTCTTCGCTATCGACCTCGGGGAAGTCTCCACACGGGCTCTTGAGAAGATGATCGCACACCGTCCAAAACAGCGAGGTAGCTGTGAATGCAATGTTAAGATCCAATGTCTGTCTCGCAAACTGGTCCAGACACACGGTCAAGTCCACCACACAAGGATAGGGCAGACTATCCAAAAAGTCGGAGCACACGAGCTCTAGCGATTCAAACGAGCTCTTGACCAGATCACGGGCATGCGGCTCTGAATCAAGCCGGAAGGCGCCGGAAATGACCTCGAAAACGTCTTCCCAGCCAGATGAAAGGCGACTGCCATAAGTGTCTAGCAGCTGGTTCAGCGTCCGGATGGCCGCCAGCTGCACTGCCACTGCGCCTTTATCGTAGGACTTGGACGCTCCGTCGGGCACTTGGCCCTGCCGAGCAATCGCGGCAATAATGCTGCGCTGGGTGGCAGCTTCGGTGGTGCGGCCCATAGTCTCAAGCGCAATATCGTCGAGAACCTCGGCAGCAGGAAGCCGGAACTCGCCCTGGACAGGATCGTGGGCGGTTGCCAGCAGCAAATCGGTGATGGCCAGCCATGCAACCGAGCCAGAAGCCGAGAGGCGATCGATGTTGGCGGATGCCAGGTACCGCACACAAGACAGGTAGATGGGCCGGATGCTGGTGCCTAGAGCACTCACAAATGCAGACAGCGCGTCGTCGTCGAAGTCGTCGCTCTGGTCCAGCAGCTTGCGCAGAGCCGCGTCAATGGGCGCATCTGCGTCGCTCAGTCCCATCAGCCGCTCTTTGCTGTATTCGGGCAGACCGATCTGGTCAGCCAGCTGGCCAATAACCTTGACAATCAGCGTCCAAGTATCGCCAAGCTGGTTGCCTAGGGCGTAGCCGAGATTGAAGAGGGCTCGAATACACAAAATGGGGCGGGCATAAGCTGGCGTTTTCAATTCGGGCTTTTCCTCGTCGTCTTCGTTCTCGTCGTCCCGAGGGAGCCGGCAGTTTTGAGCCAGCAGTTGCATATATTCGTTGCGAGTATCGACAAAGTCCATCACGCCGGCAGAGTGGGCCACCCGCTGGATGCTGCGGACTACCAGTCGATAAAGCTCCATATCAATAGCCGCACCAACAAGGATGGAGAAACAGGCCAACAATGGTGACGCCAGGTCTCGGAGCAGTTTGGCGAGGTTCTCGTCTGCAGATCGGCGCGACGCCGCGCGGTTGATGCCATCGGCCAGCGCATTGATACATACCAGCACCAGATAGTCGAGGTACAAAGGCGTCACCCGCGGCGGCTCGGTCTTGTCGAGCAGATCAATGCAGGGGACGCGCATAGTGACTGCCTTGGAGAGCTGAGCGCCTGCCGGCTCGCCTGCCAGTCCAAGACGGCCGCCAGCGAGGATCTTTGCAAACGCGTCCAAAACTGGCCTCACTACGGCATGGCCCTCGGCATCATACATGCTGTAGATTGTGCGGACGAGCGGCAATTCCGAGAAAACGCCCTGAAACACCTCGAGACAGAGCACCTGTTTCCAGAGAGGGTGGTCCTGGACCATGGTCTGGGTGAGCAGAGCAATAGTGACCTGAGAGCCCTCGGGCACCAAATCCAAGTGCCTGCGCAGGACGAGGTAGAAGATGCGAGCGATTCGCAACGAGATGGCAAACTCATTTGACTCGGTAAACAGCCGCACCAGCAGCGGGGTGATGCGTTCCTTGAGGATCTTGGCAAACACCGGCATGTCATGGAAGGCCGAGGCATTGTTGGTCAAGGTCAATTCCAACAGTTCCAAAGTAAGAGGCAACGGCAGGTCGCTAAACGTGCAGAATTGCGGCGGCTGTTTATCGGCGATGTCGCACAGATCAACAAGAATACATGCTCCGTCATATACGGGCAGGGAGAGCTCAAACAGCTGGCCGTCAAGCTCGAGCGACTGTCGTTTCCCACTGTCGATTTTACCGACCCGATCAAAGAGACCAGAGATCAGTTGTTGCAGAGTAGCATAGGCGGTGTTATGGACCATGCCGACCTTATTCTGGCCCTGCATCTCCGCACACACTCGCAGCAGTTCAATTACTAGCGGCCCCGTGATTTCTGCCTGATAGGACTGCAGCAGCACCGGCAGCAGCTGGAGGATCTTTAGTTGGATTCCTATGCCGAGCTGGGCCGCGTCCAGCAGCGACTTTAGCAGGTCGCTGAGCCGCGAGGGCGCAATTCCACCGGCCGCCGCCAGGGTTTGCAGGCATTGCAGAGCGGACGCACAAGATTTAGCGTTTGCGGCCGAGCATGCCAATAAAAACGGGGTAATGAACTCGGGCGACTTCCTGAGATCGGCCATGTCGTCGTCCTTTAGGGGCTCTGCGATCTGCAGCGACCGCTCAACGGCGGCATGTAGATCGGTATTGCGGCGCTTGGCCTGCGCGGCCAGTGCGGAAAGCTCTGTTTTAAGAAATGCCAGGCTCATTCGCAACGCTAGTCGTCGTCGTCGTCCTCAGTCAGCCCCAGGTCACAAGCCCCCAGCTCAGCATAAGCTGGCCCACATCGGTCTGCCTCAGCAGCGGCCAGCCAGCTGGGAGCGAAAAGCCCGGCGTAAGCTGGGAGCTCCCGTTACTAACTAACTACCATGCTCAAAGGTTTGCACCCGCGGTTAGCTCGGTCGCTGGCTCGGCCACTAGGCGCGGTGCGAGTTAAGAGCACAACCTCTGGCAACGTGAGCCGTCCGGGCGCCGGGCCCGGGGGCGCCGCCGCACCAGTGGCGGCCGGAGCGGCCTGCTGTGCGCCCAGCGCACCAGAGCTGCAAAAAGATACCTTCCCGTTTGCCCGCATCAACGACAGCCAGTTTGAGCGCATGAGCGACCAGCTGCTAGACTCGTCGCTGCCGCTCAAGGCATTTTTCGCCCAGCACCGTCCGCTGATGGCCATGCCACGCGAGCCGCAGCAGCCTGCCGACGCCCGCGACGTGATGTTTGTGCATGTGTGGCAGCCCAAGGGCGTGTCGCTGCACGAGAGCGGTTTCCAGGCGGTTCCCCAGGAAATTGCGTCCGAGGTGGGCGCCTTTAGCGTTGCTGCGCAGGCGGCCAGCCCCTCGTCGACCAACGACTTTGCGTCGTCGCCCGCAGCCGCCTATGCCGACGCTGCGGCCGCCGTGCCGTCGTTTCACATGGCCGGCCGGCCCCGCAACAGCGCCTCGCGCGTGCCGGGCAATGTGCACAGCATCCACGAGACCATCAGCCTGATTGGCAGCATTCTCGAGCGCTACAACTCGCAGGGCGGCAAGGGCTCGTTGGTGCAGATCCCGCTGGTCAACGGCGAGCAGGGCTTGGTTTACGAGGAGCCGTACGACGGCGAGGATGTGGACGCGACGTCGGTGCGGCGCAAGCGCAAGCTCAAGATGAACCGGCACAAGTACCGCAAGCGGCTCAAGGCCCAGCGCACCCTGCGTCGCCGTCTTGGCAAATAATGTAAATAGCGAGGTAATAAATATCTCTTGGCTTTGGTCTACTCTCCTCCACGTTTGATCTACTTGATCGGCACCGCCAGTTCGGTCTACTCGATACCAGCACTGACTACTGCGTATGCGTGCATCACTGAAAAGGGGATCTCAAAGTTGTCGAAAGAAAGTCTTAAATACTGGTAATACATATATCCATAATAATCATAACATGTGGCCGGGGCCATGCAAATACTTAAATATTTTCCTGTTCTCCGCCTACGCAGAGCCCTGGTTGCTCGGCCGCGCGGCCTCGTCGGCATACCGCGGCACAGGCTCATACTTTACATTGCCCTCCACAGGCACAGGGCGGGCGGCAGGAGGGTCCGCAGTGGGCGGCGCAGTGGGTGGCACAGTGGGCGGCGCAGATGCGGGCTGGTACAGCTGAGGCACCGGCAAAGGTCTCTGGACTGGCTGGACAGAGGCTTGCGGGTGCGACGGCGGCATGGCCTGCATCATGGGCTGCATTCCGGGCTGCATTCCGGGTTGCTCGGCAACCATGGTGTGGATTCCAGGCAACGACGGCATTGCCGAGCCGGGAACTGGGGACGCAACGGCAGCTTGGCCACCATGCGCGCCAGTCGATCCACTCCCAGGCGGCCCCGCGGTAGCGGCTTCGGCGGCAGATGCAGCGGCAGCAGATGCAGCAGCAGAGGAAGCAGCTGCGGCAGCAGGCTCGGGCATCATGGGCCGAGCAGACACTGCAATAATTGGAGCCACCGGGGCCACCGACTGGGGCACCCGAGGCGGGCCCACTGACATAGAGCGGGTATTGGCGTCCATGTGCAAATGAGCCACGCCCAGTAGCTGCGGGTGGTTCGCCTTGACGTGATAGTCGAGGTTGTGCTTGGCGGTGTATGCCTTGCCGCAGATGCGGCACTGGTAAGGTCTCAGGCCCTTGTGACGTCTGAGATGGCGGCGCAGACTCGAGCGAGTCGCAAAGTGCCGCCGACACATGATACACTGGCGCTTGTCCATGGCCACGGCAAGATCCTCGTCGTTTTCATCAGACTTTGCCGTCTCCTCGGCCGCGTCATCTGACTGCACCGAGAAGTTGCCCAGCGGGCGGGGCCGGCGGCCAATGTCGGTGGCCGCAACCGAGCCAGGCGACGGAGTGGAGCTGGGCTCGGTGGTGCTCAGCGGCCGCGAGGGGCCCTGCCACGGCGACGGCGACCCCGACGTCTGTGCGGCCGGCTGCCACACCTGCGGATTCAGCCATTGCGGGCGGCCCGGCGACGGCGGATACGGCGATTGCGTGCCCTGCAAATGAGCCATCATTGGCATCGGCTGCTGCTGCTGCAGCGCCGCCTGCGGATGAGGATGCTGCGGATGCTGCGCGTGCGGGTGCTGGTGCGGGTGCGGGGGTTGCTGCTGGCCCATGGCCATGTGCATGGGCATGACCGACACCTGGCCCATTGGCGGCAATTGGCCATTGTTCATGATGTTCATCTGGCTGCGCTGAGCCATGTGCATCTGGTTCATCTGGTTCATCTGGCTCATTTGATTCATTTGATTCATATGGTTCATTTGATTCATTTGCGCCATCTGGGCCATTTGCGCCATTTGCACTGCCCCCATGGGTGCTTGGCCGTAGCCCATGGCCACGCCCATTTGCGGCGGATAAGACACCGGATAGGGCTGGGCCATGTTCACCAATGGGGATTGTGTCGCCGATTGAGGGGCCGGCGACTGCTGGTGTTGCTGAATATTGGGTCCCACCGAGATGTGCGGAGGCTGAGTCGATGGGGTGGTGTTGCTGAGTAGAGGGGTGCGATCGCTGGGCGGGGTCACTGCCATGGCCACAACGGTGGACTTGGCGAATGCGGGCGCGCCGGCGGTGGGCGAGCCCTGGTGAGCTGAGCTCACGTGCTTTTCCAGCGCGGCAAGGTCGGTCCACCGCAAGTCGCAACCCCGGCATTCGACCGTCGGGGATCCGGGGTGCTTGTCAGCCACGTGATCTCCCATTGCAGCGCATGAGCTGGCCCTCACACCACACCGCACGCACTCCAGGGAAATGGGGGCCTTGAATTTCGGAGGCGGCGTCTGCTGCTCCACGGGCGTCGGTTCGGTTTTGATCACCATCGGCACATCGGTGGTGTTTATCTTGGGTTGTTGTTTGCTATGCACCGGACTTGCGGATGTGACATTTTCGCTCGGGGCCGAGACTTTGCGCGGGTTAGGGCGAGGCTCGGAAGAGGGGCTGTTCCCTCTCGTTTGCACCATTTCGGCAAACTTGGCCAGTTGCGCCAGCTGGGCCGCCGCCGCAAGCGTGGGTTGGTCGCTGGATCGGCCTTGGTAGCCCCCCAATTGATCGCCAGGTTGCGGTCTTGTCGGCGACGAGTCGGACATTGCGGTTGGGTAGCCGCTCGCTTGTTGTCCCGAACAAATATTAGCGGGTTGAGAGGATCCGTACGAATATCCAAGAGGGTGGATTGGTACCATATGATTCTGATACTGATAAAATACCGCGGGTGGTGTCTGTATTCCCGCGGAGGTCTTGCTAACCATCAATGTTGTAAGTGGGAAGTATAATGTCAAGTGGTGTTTATGGTTAAGGTGATCGCCGTTAAATATGCAAATTGGGACCACACTAATGCGAGCTTATTGCAGCTTGTGGCGCCGCCACAAATTTTTTTTTTTTCCTCCCAACGCCACTGCCGGGTGCATAGAATAGTTATTTTTTCTTAATCTACTCGGATCCTGCATCCCGAGCGTGGGCTTCGCCACTCTTCAAATCGCCACCGCAGTGGCTTGGCCCGCATGGCGACTTTTGCACCGTGCAGAATTCCTCGACCCTAGGGTCAGGAATCCCCCCTGCTTTTACCAATCCATAAACCCACACAACGCAAAAAGAGGTTGACATGTCCAAATGGAAAAGGTTTTTACAGGGGGGGCATTTCTTGGCCTTTTCGGGAACTAAATCCTCGATTTGATATTTAAATTTATAGACTTTGCATCTATTTTTTAAAAACAAACTCGCAAATCTGGCATGGAAAATTCCCCGCAACCCACTTCGCTTCTTTCACTCCCCGCGTCGGATGATCCCTTGGGATTCCAAGAGGTTCCTGATATAGCAATCCCTGCCCAGGTTGCTCCCGCCGCACATCCGGCCGTACCGCTTGAACAAGGGGTCGCTGCCGCCAAGCACGGCTATTTACTACCAACTAATACCAGAAATAATTATTTTTCTTGTTTAACTTGTCGGTGCGCTTCGGAAAGCCGGAAAAAAAATGTCTTTCTACCGCGTCCATAGCCGATCTCTGGCTTGCTTAACGGGTGGTTTCCCTTGTGGGTTCCGTAGGCTGCAGCAGCTGGAAGGTTATTGCGGCCTGACAGATACTGAGATCGCGGAAGATTAGTAAGGCACGGCCATGGATATACCGTTTAAAAGAATCGGATCGACTAATGCCGAAAACCGAGGTCGGCTAAGCGCTACTGCGCCATCAGCTTGCGCGATTAATCAAGCTCGTAGAAAAACAAAGAATCAGAAAAACAAAAATAACCTTGGATTCGTCGATCATTATATGCTCAACAAATTGAGCTATTTATGGATCATCTAGGCTTCGATCCTGCTTCTTGCTATTTCACTATCAACTCAAACCCGACGCGATGCTTGTTTCTTGAGCCCTCGATTAACAGAGCTGTTCACATGGCCCCATCCTGTTTGTTTTTGATCAGCTAGATCATGCTAGTTGAACCACACAGGTCTCGCATGTGATCGGGATGACCTAATCGTGATCTGAAGCCCTCCTAAACGAATAGTGTTCAAATATAACTCAATAATAGCTCAAAGATAAGGCAAGTTTAGTGCCGTAACGCGGACATCACTGATGGTGGATTTTATCCTGACTATGGGTTATTGTGCTGACTATGGGTCATGGTCCTGGATTATGGACTACTGAGGATGCGGCCAGCCGCTGTCAGCTCCATAATGCAAAACTATATATAGACATCTATTGATAAGTATGCATGCCAACGAGTCGGTGCGCGTAGTAAGATCCGTCGAGAGCCGGTGCACCTGTCGAGCTCGGCCCGCCCCGGCCCATTAGAGATTGCCGTCACCTACGAGTCGCCTCCAACTCATGTTCGATAAGGCGGAGAAATCCACGCGTAGATCCCGATGCGCAGGTACCCAGGTCTAGGTATCAGTAGCAGGTATGGGTATCGGGGATCGGCACTCGATACAAACAAACACAGCGAAGACTAATAAAAAATCTAAGAGTTTTCTATTTCGCTTTGACTTGATTTAAATCTAGAAAGATGCCCCGCTGTATCTATAGCCGAGCGGTGCCTTGCTTAACGGGTGGTTCTTTGTGGGTTCCATAGCTTACCCACTCGCAATCAGTGATGAATAAACCTGTTCTTAAAATAATGGACCCGAGTAAAGGGGAACCCAGCGTCTGCGCAGCTTCTTGAGAGATCTGCGCGAATAATTAGAGTCCTAAGCAATCTAAAAAAAACCAAATAAATCGTAAAAAGAGTTCTAAACCACCACTGCATTGTTTCTCAGTACGTCTTGGCACCGGCGATTAAACTCTGACGTTGCTGCTCAACAGCCGCCGGATCGATAAACAAGGAGTTACTCGCGGTACGATCGACAAAGGCAGCTGCTGCGCCTCCACCATCGCTGAAAATTTTTCGTTCCTAGCAGATGCACGTCCCCCAGGGTGGCTCAGCGATCTTCACGGCAACGCCATGTGATCTGATGTGACCTAACCTGCGTGCGGATCACGCTGCTGATCCCTCGGCTAGAGATAAGGCCCGCAAACAAGGGGCTCAAACAAGGGGCTCAAAAGAAGGGAGCCGCAGGCACAAAGGGGGTAGGAACGAGGACGCCCGACCACGACGGTGCGGCCAAAGTCGAAAGAAAAAATTGAATAATTTAAATATTGCTAGAATTAGACCTTCAAAGCGGAACCAGCGGCGTCTCAGCCCGCGGGGGGTGCTTAGACGTTCGGTGCCGATTGAGGGCCTGTTTAAGAGTGTAGGCCTGCGGGCAGTGCGGACACTTGAATGGCCGGCGCAGATCATCGTTGTCGCTGTGACGAGTGCGCCGATGATAGTCGAGATTGTGTTTGGCCGTGAAAGTTTTTGGGCAGTCCACGCACTTGTAGCGCTTGTCCCATTTGTGCTGTCGTTCATGTTCGCGCAGCGCAGAATGGAAATGGAATCGTCGGCGGCAGAACGCGCACTGAAACTGGCCGGCGTCCGAGTGCTGGGATTGGTGGGACTGGTTGATTTTGAAGTTGAGATCACTTGCATCAGAGTCCGACTCCACGGTCACCGACGACCGCGAGCCGGAAACAGAGACAGACCGGTCCTCGGGCAGGCCCCGCTCGTGTTCGGGATGGGCCATGCGGATGTGCCGCCGCAGTCCCCACTGATGGTAGAACGGCTGGCCGCAGATCTGGCAAGGCATCGGAGAGTCTCGTTGTTGATGGTCGTAGAGGTGGTAGTCCAGCAGCTGCCGAGTATCGGCGTGATCACCGCAGTGAACGCACTTGAACGACTTACTGCGCATCGACCAGTCTTCGGCAGCCTGGGTCATGGCCGCGCCCATTGGCATACCGGGCACCATGGGCATCATAGGCATACCGCCTTGGCCCATGCCGCCTTGGGGCATTCCACTTTGGGGCATCCCAGATTGAGGCATTCCACTTTGGGGAATCCCGCCGTGAGCATTGACGGCCTGAACTTGCGCTTGGGCGGCTTGGACTTGCACTTGGGCTGCCTGAGCCTGAGCCTGGGCCTGGGCCTGAGCTTGAGCTTGAGCCTGAGCCTGGGCGTGAAGCATTGCCTGTTGATACTGCATGTACTGCTGCATAGCCATAGGATAGTCAGACGGCGGCGTCATTTGCGGAATACTCGACGGCACGACCTGCTGGGGCGCGACCTGCTGGGGTCCTGGCATGTGGCCAAAGTAGCCTTGGCCCATAAACATGGGCATATAGAACCCCATCTTCATATTCTGCTGGTTCGCCGCGGCGGTGTTCGCCGGATAGGCAGCAGGGGTACTGGCCGAGGGCGTCGGAAGACCCCCCACGCCATTGGTGGGAGTGGCCACGCCCGGGCCCGAAACCGGAAGAGGCGGCTGGTTCCCCCATAGCTGGGCAAGCGACGGCAGTCTCAAGTCCTGGGCGGACTTTGTCTCTGCCGTCGGGTTCAGTGGCTGAGCCATCTTTTGTTGCGATGAGTCCGAGTGACGATGGGAGTATGGGGAGGAACCAGAAAAATAAGGAGGGCTAGGGAGAGCTGGTCTCGATGCGATCATGGGTGCCGATGGGGTAGACGCAGCAGACGATAACGGTGCAGCAGCCGTTACCGATCCAGGCTTCAAATCCACGGATCTGGGAGAAAGATGGTTTGGCGGCACTGAATCTTGTTGAGTCGACCGCGTGTGTGGCTCATTTGCCGCCAGCAGCCCCGTGGCGCCAGTGGCCGGCACCTGCGCTTGTACAAACGCCCGTGGTTGTACTGCAGAGTGCATGCCCGCTGACTGTACTGCATGCGGGGTTGGGGGATAATCTGCGGACGATGCGTCAGCGCTTGGGGGATATGCGGTGCCAGCCCCTTGAGGGACGGGCCCCTGGGCCCCGTACCCAGCCGGCCCCGCGGGCCCACCCCCAAGCTGAATGGGCGGTTGGCCGTGAGTTTGCGCCATATGGGCATTCAACGCCATAATAGTGGGCACTTGCGCAGGACACCACTGGCACTTGAAACTGTCCCGGCCGCTCATAAGATTTGGATAACAAGGGGGCGCAGCCATTAGCCCTTCGCGGGGCAGCGTCGATGGCACAGCTCGCTCTTGATGATGATGGTGACTAGCCTCCAAATTGGGCAACTTTCCCGCCTCGACAGCCATGGGATGGTGATGGAGTTAAAGGGGGCGTTTTTTATAACTGCAAATTCAATTAGCGGGTCTTGTTTGCTGGCGTTCAAGAGTTCAGAAAACAAGATGGGGTGATCGGCACAGCGGCGTGATGTGGGAGCTTTAAATGGGTGATCGTAGTAACCCACGCATTCGTCAAATCTGGACTGCGTCATGCATAGAATCTAACCTGCCCTGAGTTTGATGCGTCTGCAGGCGGCACATAGAGGGAGTGGAAATTTCGGACCTTTAATGGGGGCTAAGAATCATCTCTAGGATGTTAAATTTATAAATAGAAAATTTTTGCTATATTTATGGCTATATCGGAGGTGGCACTGTCTGCGACGCATAATATAGGCCCTGATCGACACTGCAGATGAAACTGCTGCAATCGCTTGGCCTAGACCTTGCCACTCTTATTGGCTTGCTGATATCAGCCAGAAGATTCAAAAATCCTGCGGTCTTTTCTTGCTACCCCGCCGGTATCTGCGCCAAAGAGGGGGCTCTGGGGTACTTCTAGCCCATAATCTATTTTGAGCCTCGCTAAACAATTCATAGTGCCCTTTTTTCCCACTTGCTATGGGCATCTTGACCAAAAATGATCGTCCGCGATCTGACCTGTGGGTGAGGGGTACGCGCTATAGACGCACGTGATCTGTCTACTTGTAAGCGCAGTGAAGTCAAAAATTGCCAACAATGGCCATGCACCTTGGTCTTGGCCCTTGTTGAAGACCAGGGGTGGTGCATGGCGTCTTGGCCCCCAAGGCTCAAATGAGCAAATATTGAAATAAGTTATAAACCGATGTTTTTTTAGTTGCTAAGCGCTTGAGGTCATCCACCCTCATCAGTCGCTGAACATTCAAGAATGTGACACACCCCCCCTAAGCCCCACCCTAGCCCACGCCCCAGCCCCTGCCCGGATCGCAACCCTAGTCTTGTAATATGACCATGGTACCGGGAGCATGTCTCACGGCTGTCTCTGCGTAAGCACCAGCTACGAAAAAAGTCAACCTGTAAACTAGGGCCACTTTTTAGGGCTCTTACGAGCCAGCTAGCCCATCACTCACAAATCGGATCCCGTTGAGGATGAACGGGCCCCTGCATAATGGCTTAAGCAGCAGCCTGCAGATGCAATGCCCTACGTGATAGGGGATACGTCAGCGACAACGGCTGCAGCGGGGCAACGCATAGCGAAGAGCCTTATGCACCAGCCTAAAGGTCGGATGAACCCTATTTCAAGGGGTAGACACATACAAAAAATTGCTAAAAATAGTACTTTTCTATTCCAACAGTACCAAGCTTTTGTAATTAAACAATATCAACATCATCCTCATGTTCATCAAAGTCGAGCTCGCCGGTTTCGCGCTGCAATGCACCTAATCCGGACAGCTCTGTGACAAAGTCTGGATCGCTCAACGCCTGGCGCACAAACGCCCAGCCATCGGCTTTCCAGGCCTCAACAATAGCATTTCCGCAGCCAGAACAAGACGGGAATGCGGGTCCCCATAAAGAAAGCGTCTCATGTTTCTGCACAAAGCCTCGCAATTGGTGCACGACAGGGCCCAGAACGGTCTCGGAATTGGCACTTGCATGAGCCCGGTCTGGATGCTGCAAGACAGTTGCTAGGAGCTCAACCGCATGGCCTGATGCAAGCTGTGCGACACCGGGCCGCGTCACAGTGCACATTTGGTCTAATGTCAAGCGTGAAATAGAATCAATAGGGGCTACCACATCATTGCAATAGTAACAGCCGAGCTGCTGATCCTTTTCGACCACCGTCTCCGAAACCTCAGAAATACCTCGCGGATACCTCAGGGCCGTCGGCGGCACACCATGACGCATGACCAGATAAGAATCGAAGCCAATAGCAACGTTGATAACAATCTTTCCCAAAGCGGAGCCTATAACTGTGGGGAGCCACCGACTCTCTCGTGAATCCATTAGCAAAAATATAGCATCATGGGCCTCGATTTCCGTCAAAAGGGTCTCGTATTCGGCCTTTTCGCGGGCCTCGTTGGTCACGGGGTGGCCGGCCATCGGTACATTCAGCGACAGACCCTTAGCTATGACGCCGGGGAAAATTTCCTGTAGCGAGCGAGCTGCAGCCTCAGCCTTTGCAGCTCCTTCAATACAATGCTCTAGAGAGTATAATGGTTGTCTCACGGGGTTAGAGTACGAAACTTTGCCGTTGTCCACAAACGTGATTTCTCGCACTCCCCATGCCATCAGCCCGCGCGCAACATACGCCCCCAGGGTGCCTGCGCCCAACAACAGACATTTTGTGTTGCGCACAACCTCCAAATCAATTGAAGGAGCAGCACGCCACTTCATGAGCTTGAGATTTAAGTCTACCGCCTGCTCCGCCAACGTCAACGGGTTGGCCAACGCTGCCAAGTCACTGACCTTTGGAGACAGTTTGCCTCGGTTTCTTTCCCAACCAACGGCGGCCTTTACATCCACAGGGGTGCTAGCCAAGTCTACATCCAGCCAGTAACTGCGTCCAGTATCTATCTGAACATTGGCATGGTCTCGATAGACATAGATCCGCACTTTACTATGGCCCATGCTGGCAAGCAGTACCGCATAGTTGCGGAGTTGCCAAGGAAGCCCTTCGCCAGACGAAAAGTCAATCATACCAAAGGCACGGGTGTCTTTAGAGGCGGCCGACAAGCGAGTTGGCTCGTTTTCGGAACCAAACGCAAAAAAGAGCTGGTCGGCGGGTTTTTGGTCTACCCGCCATGTTTCGATTGCTTTATTCAACGCAAGGTCTGCTGTTGGGCCGGAGACGGCGGCCGTTGACGACCAGCCAAAGCCTGGAAACACAAACCAGTAATAGTACTTGTACTTCTTTAGGTCACTAAACGAAATGACCTTGAACTGGAGCAATTGGCCAAGATCGTCAAAGATCGCCTTTGACTCGATCGCCGCTTTAAGCTCCGTGGCCGCATTCTGCAGCAGCTGGGCCTTATCGACGGCCTTGAAGGCCTCGATGGTATTGAGGTTTGTGATGGTGCCATTGATGGCAAACTCAAACGGCGCGGCAACCTTTGGCGTGCCGGGATCCAAACTATCTTGGGAAATGCGAAGAACAGGCCCGCGGCCTGCCGGCACGGGGATATCCATGGTGCCATAAATGGGCACGCTCTGTTCGGAAAGCTTCGCCGTTTCCAGCTTGTGCTTGCCGAACTCGGAGAAGAAAGAAGCATCCACAAACGACTTGTTCGGGGCGAATTGCGTAGGTCCCGACATTCTCAATCAACAGTGGCAAATATTGGTTCCCTTGTTGATGTGACAATACCTTGTGACAGTACCCTGTGACAGTACCCTGTTTATGACCCAAATCAGTAAGTGCCTAAACGCCCAACCCTTACCAACGCGGGCGGGGCATTAGCCGGGGTATCTTACCCAGCCATCTCTTACCTATAAGCGGCTGGGTAATTAGCAGTAAGCTTGAAAAACTGTCCCGTGCTAGAGAGCCACCCAACTTAGAAGGGCCTTTCGAAACAAAGAGAAAAAAGGAAGAGAAAGAGGAAAAGAATACACAATGGTCACTATCTACAAGAGTCGTCATGCCTACGATTACGATTTCTCTACGGCTACAAGAGCATATTTCGCAAAGTATCCGAACCCGTACTCGGGCCATGTCACTTCCTGCGACACCATTTCTCGGTCGTTGGACTCGCAGGGCCGGCTTGTTACTGAACGATTGATCCACAAACAGGGCAAAATGCCTATGATGCTCAAAGCCATTCTCGGCTCGATCACAGACACCTGGACGCTGGAATCGTCGATTGTGGACCTGAAAACAAAGACTCTCACAAGCTGGACCCGCAACCTCGACCACACCCACATCATGAGAGTCGAAGACCTTGCTATTTATTCGTCCTTGGGGCCTGCCACCGAGGTCTCGCACAAGGTCCAGTTCCACTCGGGCCTCAAGCTGGGCATCAAGGACCGGCTCGAGGAGTGGGGCAAGTCGCAGTTTGTGAAGCGCATCAGCAACTCGCAGCTGGCCATGGCTTTTGCCATGCAACGACTGGCCGACGCCTGAGCTATTCAGCAACGGACCCAGTTTTTTTTTTCTTCTATCTATTCTGCACATAAATTATCATTCCTCTGCACGAAATGTGATATATCACATTGCATACCCTAGCCACCCCCCGGTCTTTCGCGACAAAGCCTCTGCATCCCACCATGTCCCTCAATTGCGAGACATGCCCCGCTCGCTGCCAGCCGCATGAGATGGGGAAACTGCCTTCTGGCCGACGGTGTGTCGCCAATGCTTGAGCTCGTTCCGTGCTACCGGAAAAACGGGTGGTTGTTCGAAGCCATCGTCGCCTGGTGCGGCCCCGCGAGCGCCTATGCGTTCGCCAACCCATACGCGGAAGCGCACCATTATGCAGGACGAGGTTGTTCGCGTGATGCGGGCCGTTGCCAATGATACGCCTGTAGCGGGTCAAACGGATGCTCATGTCTCTGCCGATGCTGGTCCTCACGTTCATCGGATTTCACCCTCAGGCCAGGCTAATCCTACGCCTGTGGCAACTCCGCAGCCACACGCAGTTTCCCGTGGTCATACAAAAGTGTGCGGAGGCCAGTCCAGCTATCCACTGCCAGAATACATGATGGCTCCCAGCCAGACCATGCCCGTCAACATGGTAGGGGCAGTAGCGATTCCGCCAAGCATTCTGTTGAAACTGCCCCTCAATGAGATCGATTCCCGGTTCCTTATTGCGTCTGAGCGTCAGCTGCTTAATGCTTTGATCAGCTCGCTCAAGGACCGATCTTAAATGGGGGCAGTTCTGCATCATCAGGGCGCGGGTCATATGCAGGTCGCAATGGACCCGCCGCTGCCGCTCCCCCGCTCGTGAAAAAGGCCCCCTCGTAGTTTAGTTTCATAATGTTATTTTCATGGCTCCGAAAACCGGAAACGCTGGATCTTCGGCTCAACCAGTTCAAGGACCGGCTCAAGGGAGCTAAGCACCGCTTGGTCAAGGTCCTCGAAAACGAATGCGAGCGCTTGGACGACTTGGTCAACAATGAGCACCAAGAAAAGTACCCCGAAGAAGGAATTGCAAAAGTACTGCTTGCATCTGGACAGTACTACCAGTTTTTAAAACTTAATGCAAAAAAGGCAGCCAAGCCAGACCGGGTGTTGATGCAGTATTTGAGCCCCATTGCCAGTGACAAACAGACTTTCCACGTGCTGTGCACTAGTATATACAAAGACATCGAGACACGAGACAAATCAAGCCCCATGCTTCAAGTGCGGTACAATGACCTCTTGAATGCCTACATGTACCTGCTGGAGTACCTGGCGTAGAACCCCACCCTGGGATCGAGGCATACCTAGCCCTGCTGCACCGAGGTGCATCCATTGTCCCGTTTCATCTGCACCGAGCTGTGATTGAATTGAACAATGGACTTGGAATCGCCCGCGCCGGTATCGACACCGAAGCAAAAGCGGTTTGGAGCGCATGCGCCGCCGACCGCCGTCATTGAGATCAGCGGGTCTGATGAGGATTCCTTTTTGGGGTCTGCAGACAGCTCCCGCACATATATCCCCGGAAACAACAACACGCCGCAGTGCATCACTGCCTCTGAGGAGCCGTTTGCGGGCGCTTTTCCAGCATCCACTTCGTCGCCGTTGGCGTATCGGCTGGCGGCACATGTGGGCGAGGATCTGGCGCCGGGCTCGCCGAGCCCTGGGCCTTCGCCTCCGGCAGCTCGCTTGTTTGTGACAGGGTTCAAGATGTGGGGCAAACGCCGGGAGGTGTACACCACCATGAGAACGCATTTCTCTCAGTACGGCACGGTTGATATCCTGCAGCTGCGGCACTCTGGGGAGAAGCGCAACGGCCCGTTTGCGTTTGTCCAGTATGTCAACACCGCGGCCGCTGAGCGCGCTTGCGCCGATTCGGCAGCTGTCATGGTTGGTGGCTGGTTTCTGAGGGTTGAGCTAGCAAAGATTCCCCGCACGATATTTTTGCACTCCCAGTTTCGGGGCCAGCCCATGGACATCACCTACGTGCTACGGCTGGTGAGTGGGCACGGGCCCTTGGAGCAAGTGTTGGCCTACAACCAGTACAAGACCGGCTGGTTTGTGCAGTTCAAGTTTGTTGAGGATGCTACCAATGCGTTTTACTGCATTCGCGACAAGGGCGATACTCCTTGCCAGTGGGTGGAGAACGTGCAGTCTCCCGAGACGATCGAAGCCGAAAACAAAACCACCGTGTACATGTCGAATTTCCCCCCGCATGTGAAATGGGCGCATGTGCGACAGTTTATCGAGCCGTATGGCGTTGCGGTCTCAATTCAGGTGCGATTCACCCAGAATAAAAAAACCAAGTACGCCTACGTCAAGATGCGCTCAGCCCCGTTGGCGGCCCATCTCGCGCGGAGTCTCAATGGGGTCGAGTACTTTGGGCGTAGCATCAACAGCTCTCTCCGGAGCTTTGTCCCGCGTCTCAAGCCGACTCGTGTAGATCCGCCAGGCCGACTTTCCCTCTCGGAACAAGCCATGTCGCCCATGTCGCCCATGTGCTCGAGTCCGCTGGCAAGCCTGCCCGCCCAGTTCTCGCCTGTATTCGTACGGCACCGGTTTTTTCCTGGCCCATCGAGTCAATCGGGCGGCATGCCGCACGGTTTCTCCCCTTACATGTCACCGCTCCCCTCGATGTTTCCGGATACATCCATGTCGCCCGCTGTATCGCACCCCCACCAATTTGGCCCTGTGTTCACAGAGCCGAATGAGCATCGCCTTACTTTGTTCTCGAATTTTTACGCACAGGAAATGAAGGAGACTGGTACCGAGGGTTTTCAGTCGCTGCAGTAGTGATGCTATGGGGCTGCTGGGCCTGCTATAGCGGGTGAAGTACCAGTTGTGGTTCGTCAAGCAAGTGTATGGAAGCTCATGCTGAAGCCGAGGGTATTTAGCGTCCACCCTTAGCCAGAGGGCATTTATTTAGAATTAAGATAAAGTAGTTTGAAGATCCAGCTAAGATTCTGCTGAGGATCTAGCTGAGCACCTTGCCGATCAGCTTGTTTTGTTAGCGGGGCACATGCAGATTTGTTGCATAATCGGAGACCTCAAACCATCCAACCTCCCAATCCTGAATGAACCGGTTCAGGCCCAGTAGGTTTCTTAGGCGGCGGTCGCACGGCAGCCGCAGCGATAGCGGTAGTGGTAGCGAGGACGAGTCGGGCTCGACGATCCCTAATGTGGAAGTGTTTCTGGACTACCACCTGCCGCCCGAGTATTTCAAGCAGGATGTGGTGCGGCTGATCCACGGTCTGCGGATCTCGGGCTGGAGTGCGGTTACCATGGAAATGGCCGAAGATATCGAGCTGGACCGTATTTCCGGCGCCATGACGAACGCTGTGTTTGCCGTCAAGCCGCCTAGCTACATCAAGGAGGCCATCAAGCGTGAATACGACGGGCGGCCCTACCACCACCGGTTGCCTGTGAACTTGCTGTTGCGGGTTTACGGCCCGCAAGTGGATCTTGTTATTGACCGCGAGTCGGAGCTTGCGACCGTTGCGGTGCTCACGAAACACAATATTGGCCCCAAACTGCTGGGCACATTCATCAATGGCCGGTTTGAGCAATTCCTGAATGCCAAGCCGCTGACCCGGCAGGACCTGCGCAACCCCGAAATCTCGACGCTGATTGCCAAGCGGATGCGCGATCTGCACGACAACGTGCCGGTCTCGCCGCAGCAGCATGTGGCCGGGCCCCTGGTGTGGCAAAAGCTACGGGACTGGGAAGCCACGGCGGTTGCGCGGGCCGCCGAGCTGGAGCAGCGCGAGCCGGGCATTGTGCACAAATTTCTCGGCACCGACATCCACACGTTTTTTGCGGCCGTCAAGAAATATCAGGCGTATCTTGCCGAAAAGTACCCGGCAACTAACGAAGAGCTGGTGTTTGCCCACAACGACACCCAGTACGGCAACATTCTGCGGCTGGAGCCGCCCAAGGGCTCGCCGCTGCTGCGGCCGCAGAACGAGCATCGCCAGCTCGTTGTCATTGATTTCGAGTACTCGGGCCCCAACCCGCGCGCCTATGACATTGTCAACCACTTTTGCGAGTGGATGTACGACTACCACGACCCCACCATGTCGTACCACCTGCACCGCGACTGGTACCCTAGCGAGCAGGAGCAGCAGGTGTTTGTCAACAGCTATGTCGAGCATGGATCTGCAGTGTTTGATGATTCGGTGATGGAAAAGGAGGCCGCGGCGTTGCTGGAACAGGCGCGGGACTGGCGGGCGGCTGCGTCGGCGCACTGGGCCATCTGGGGGCTGATCCAGGCGCCCGTGGACGCTGCCAAAGACGTGCAGCTCCGCGAGGAGATGCTGCGGCGCACGGGCTCGTACGAAATTCTTAGCGGGTCGCCCGCAAACGTGCCTGGCCATCTGGTGCCCGAGGAAGAAGACGAGTTCAACCACCAGGGGTACTCAAAGGACAAGGCCGACTTGTTTTGGCACGATCTGGCCGAGTTGGGGGTGTCTGTTTAGGCCTCCTCCAGCCTCTTTAGTGGCTGTGCCGCTGTCAAACGGCTGGTGCCCCTTAGCTCAAAGTCTAGACGCTAAAGCGTTACATGTACGGAATAAACTTAGACAAGCAGCATCTTGCGAGGATCCTCGATCAGCTCCTTGACGGTCTTCAGGAACGTCACCGCCTCGCGGCCGTCCAGAATGCGGTGGTCGTAGGTCAGCGCAATGTACATCATGGGCCGGATCTCGACCTTGCCGTCCACGGCCACGGGCCGCTCCTTGATGCCGTGGAGACCGAGAACAGCACATTGCGGCATGTTGATGATGGGGGTGCCCATAAGCGAGCCAAACACACCGCCGTTGGAGATGGTAAACGTGCCGCCGGCCATGTCCTCAAGACCCAGCTTGCCGTCGCGGGCCTTTGCGCCCAACTCGGCGATCTCGCGCTCGAGACCAACAACGTCAAGGCTCTCGGCGTTGCGGATCACGGGCGTGACCAGACCCTTGGGGGTGGCCACGGCAATGGAGATGTCAACATAGTCACGGAAGATCATGTTGGGGCCGTCGATGCTGGCGTTGACGGCAGGCACGTCCTTCATGGCCAGAGCCGACGCCTTGGCAAACAGGCCGTTGAAGCCCAGCTTGACGCCAGTCTTCTTGATGATCTCATCCTTGTAGAGCTTGCGCAGCTCCAGCAGCTGCGACATGTCGACCTCGTTGAAGGTGGTGAGCGCAGCGGCGGTGTTCTGCGACTCCTTCAGACGCTCGGCAATACGCAGCCGCATGCGGTTCATCTTCACGACGTTTTCCTCGCGCGAAAACGAGCCGGCAGGCTTGCTGTCCTCGGACTTGGGCGCCTCCTTGACCTCCTTCTTGGCCTCCTTTTTCGGGGCCTCCTTGGCCTCCTTCTTGGGCTCCTTCTTGGGCTCCTTGGGCTCCTTGGCCTCCTTCTTAGGCTCCTCCTTGGCCTCCTTCGGCTCCTCCTTGGGGGTCTCCTTGGCCTCCTCTTTAGGAGTCTCCTTGGCCTCCTCCTTGGGGGCAGACTTGGCGCCGCCTTCACCAGGCTCGATCTCCAGCAGCGGCTGGCCAACCTCTACCGTGTCATCGGGCTCGGCCAAAAACTTGGTGATGGTGCCGGAAAACGGCGCATTGACAGCAACGTCGATCTTGTCGGTCTCGATGCTGGCAATCTCCTCGTCCTGCTCGACAAAGTCGCCAACGCTCTTGGTGAACTCCCGCAGAGTGCCCTCGCTGATGGACTCGGCCATTTCGGGCACCTTGACGACATCGGCGTACGTGCGCACGCCACCAATCAGTGATAACTGGGGCAGGCGCATCGACATGCGCAACGGCGTGGGGGCAGCAGCAAGCGTCGCACGGGCGCCCGACAGGCTCGACAGCGAGCGGGCGGCGGTGGCACGGGCAATCTTGGCCCGGGCGGCCTGGGCAACGCCCTGTTTAATACTGGGATTTTTTAACGCACGAATCATTTTAAGTGTGCAGCGAATCCAAGGGTTTTTGGAGGAAGGGAACTCTGTACCAATTCCTGACTAGTAATTGGCGGAGCACCGCTGGCTGACTCATGGTGCGACCGGTTGCCGCTAGGGTAGGGCGGGCTCCCCGGCCGAGTTTTCGAACTGTCATTGCCTGCCGATTTCAGCTCCGAGCTTGGTGGAGTCTGGTGAGTTGGTGGGGCGGTTGGAATGCCTTTAGTGGATTACGACTCTGATTCCTCTTCCGATTTTGGTTCCGATTCCCAGTGCGATTCCCAGTGCGATTTCCAGTGCAACTACCCCGATTCCAGGTCTGATTCCAAGCCTGACTGCAATTCAGATTCCAGGCTTGATTCCCAGCTTGACTTTCAGCAACGTCTTCCCCAAATCCTTCGGGAAACAGACCTCCATGGCTGCTTGCACACGTTCATTTACCTCGAATACTCGCCCTCGCGACAGGTGGCTGATTTACTTCACAATTGCATCGAGTCCAAGCCCGGCCGCTGCTCGCTAGTGTACTCGGAACTTGGGGCGCTTCAAGCGTTGCATATCAGTCTCAGCTCGACCTTGATGATCCCCAAAAGCGAGTGCGAACGATTCTTTGCGGCACTGCAGGCGGCAATCTCGAAAATCTCCATCCGGCCATTGACCTTCTCCGGCAAATTAATCTCTCTCCCTAATCCATCGCGAACGAGATGGTTTTCGGGGTTACTGTTTGCCGAGCCCCATGTGGCCGACCTGCAATCCGCTATGACTGCTATCAACAAGGTGCTCACTGGCTTGCGGCTCGGTCAGCCGTTGGTGCCTACAGACTATCCGCATATCTCGATAGCACATACAGCCGAGCAAATGAAAGACGAGACCCTTGACCTCAGCGCTGTTCCCCCACTAGCTTTTTCCGCGTTGAATGTCAGATGTGGCTCACGGGTGTATACACTGAGCCTCGGCCAAAGCCGCAGCAACCGGCCCGATGTGCATTAACCAAGGCGTGCCCTCGAACCATCATGCAAGCTTATGCATCATCGTGCATGAGAGTTTACTTTCGTCCCAAATAGGTAATCGTTTATTGTTTGACCTTTGCCCGATTGAGAGCAGCTGTGAATTGTTTATAAGGAAGCATGCAGGAACATGACCCGCCACCTGACTCTTCTCAAGTTTTCGGACCCTTTGGCAAATCTAAACATATCGCTGGCCGGTGTTTAGTTTAATTCAAATGATGAGTACCTGGGGACACCGGCAGCAGTATGCTGTCGCGCTTCCCGAGTATACTAGCAACGACCCTCGCCTGGCACTAGACGCAGATAATGTGTCTGAGCCGGGCTCGGTTCCGCTTCCCAACGACGACTTTGAGCCGTTCCTCAGCGAGTATGCCGACTACGACGCTGCCCTAGAGCAGTCTCTCAACAACGTTCAAGAACTCGACATCTCTCACGCTACACTTGCAACCACAAACTTTTCCGACCAGATTTTGCGGCCGGCCCAAGTATCAAAGTATGCCTCTGATGCCTATAACCTGCCAATGCGGCCGCAAACACCGCTCATGTCGTCGTCGCCCACCAAGCCGGCGATGTTCAGTATGCAGTCGCCGGGCCGGGCACCGCCGTTGTACAATGACATGCCGTCTTCCCCCCCTAACTTTGGGTCCCCTGTTCACAGCACTCGGGTCCAAAGCCACCATCAGAGCCCCAGCCGGGGGGGCCTAGGCATTGACCCCCTCGGCATCTCGTCGCTTGGGCCTCCGCCGCGCATGGTGATGCTTCAACAGCCGGCCAAAATGCTGGTTTTGGCCCCCTCTGCCAGCGACTCTCAGCATCCCGCTCAGTACGGCGGATATACATCGCAACCACAACAGGCGCAGCTTCCCTACCACAACCACCACAATCACAGCGGTCACAACCACCAGCACCACCACCATGCCTCGCCGCACCTGCAGTCACCGCCTCAGCTGGACGAGTCGCCATACATGAGCCAGGAGTTTTCTCCGGCCGACAGCCACTACTCGCCCGAGCTTGACGGCACGCCGGTGATGTCTTCTCCGGGCAAATACGTCGAGTGGCAGCCGATTTTGACGATCCCCGAGGACCAGGAAACCAAGAAGATCATCCAGTCCCAGATCATGAGCACCAGCTCCAAGGGCCGCCGCAAGTCGTGTTTGCCGCCGGGGGCCGTGGACGAGTACATGTCTGGGATCGACGACAACGACGAGTACCAGTGCCTGTACCCGAACTGCGGGCGGATGTTCAAGCGCAAGTACAATCTGCGGTCGCACATCCAGACGCATCTTTGTGACCGGCCCTATCTGTGCCAGCTGTGCAATGCCACGTTTGTACGTCCGCATGACCTGCGGCGGCACCTGCGTTGCCATAGTGTTGCCCGGCCCTACACATGCCCCTGCGGCAAGGGCTTTACGCGCATGGACGCACTACAGCGGCACCGGCACCGCATGATCTGCGTGGGCGGGATTGCTACGGGCAGCAACAGCCCCAAACGGCGGGGCCGGCCCATCAAGTCTGAGCTTGACACTCCTTCGCCTACGCCGTCTGAGGACGGCAGTGGGGCCGAGTGCCATGTAGCTGCTGGACAGTTTTAATTATTAGTATATTATTCTTGATCTTACTTCACTATCACCATCACCATCACTAGGACACCAGGGTACTGTGAAACAGTCACTCTAGGGCTAATGCTAGACCGCGCCTAATAAGGAGACGACGCCTAATAAGGAATACCGTTTGTTAGGCGCTGGAACTCATCGTAGCCCTTTGTGAAGCTGCTCTCGTAACTCTTGTGGATGAGGTTCCGCATGTAGTGCGCGGCCTCGCGCTCGGACTTGTCGAGCACAAACCGCCCCCGCAGCTTCTTGATGGTCTCGCCCTTGAAGCACGGCAGCCCGCTTTCAAGCATGGGCTGCACCAGCTCGCAGATGGGGTCCGCATACACGCGGCTAGCCAAGAACGCCTTGACGCACAGCTCCTCGAACCAGTGGTACGCCTGGGTGCGCGGCGAGCCGCCCATGACGGCCACCATTTCCTTTGTGAGCTTAAACGGCGCGGCCTCGAACCGCACGCCGCCGGGCACGATCTCAAAGCAAAAGCCAAAGTCAATGTGGATGATATGGCCGTCGTCGTCGTACATGATGTTACCATTGTGGCGGTCCTTGAACTGGATCAAGTACGAAATCACCGAGTAGGCGGCCAGCGACTTGACAAAGTTGTTGCGAGCGCGCTGGAACGCAATGCTATCTTCGCCGCCGTGCTTGGAAATAAACCACTCGTAGAGACCGTTGACGGCCTCGCGGCCCAGCATGTCGCGGGAAATCGAGTTGGGCAGCACATCAATCACACCACAGCCGGGCGACGTGGCGGTGACCCGGTACGGGAACACAAACAAGTCGAGTCCCGAGTAGTTGAAGATGGAGCGGAACACCGAGATGATCTGCAGCGCCAGCACGTCCTGGCGGCAGTCGTCGCCGACCTTGAAGATGGCGCCCTGCCACACCTCGACGTCTTTGCCCTTTTCGGGCTCGCCAGTCTCAGATTCCTTGCGGCGGATCTTGAACTTGGCCAGAAACGGGGCCTTTGCATGTGACTGCAGCGGCTTGCCGCTTTCGCGGTCGATGTCCACCACCACGCCGTCGGGATTACTGGGCAAATACACGTCGTCGGGCACGTTGATTTTCGCCATTTCCTCGTCGATCTTGTCCTTTTTCTCCGCCTTGCTCTTCTTGATGTAGGGCTTGAGCTTGCCCGAGATGTCGGTGACCTCGTTGAAGAACCCAAATTCGCGCTCATAGTATTCACGCTCCTCGCTGCTGAAACTATCGCGCATGCGCTGCAGCACGCGGTCCAGCGTCGGCTTCATGGGGTCCGGCACGGTGGCATCGTCGTCGCGGTACGAGTTGGCCAGGATATTCCAGATGATCTGGTGAGCGAACTTTTGCGAGAACTTGGCCGCCTCTAAAATGTACTCCTCGACGTAGCCGCTCACGTCGTGGCGCAGACACTGCACGATCTGCGGCACGTAAAAGAAACAGTCCTCGACTGGGTGGGTTTCCAGCGACCGCATGGCGTACTGCAGCACAAACGTATTGCTGTGTCTTGTTTGGGCCGTGTATTCCGGGTCAAAGAAGTTGATACTTTCGATCTCAGACACTTGGGCCCAATACAACGTAGCCATTTGGCTGCGGTTGGTGCCGGTCGCCAAAAACGTCCGGAGTGCACTGGGCACGCGGTACACTGCGAGCGGGTTGGCGCCCACTAGCTGCTGCAGCTTGCGAGCAGCCGACTCGTCGTGGTGCCGCTCCAGCAAGTACACGGCCAGCTCCGGGTTCACGGCCCACACCTGCTCGACCTGGCGGGCGGTGACCACCAGCTTTTCGGAGCCGGCCTTTGTGGTGCCCAGCGGATCGCACCACACCTGCAGGCGCGTGAGCTCTTCCTTGACAAACAGCTCCAAGGTGCTGACCTCGTTGGCGCTGCCGCGCCGCAGCTCGGGCAGTCGCGCCAGCACTGCCCGCAGCAGCTTGATGTCCTTGCGCTGGGTGATGAGATTGCCGCCAAACGCCCACTGCACAGGCTGCAGGTACCAAGCCAGCGCCGCCTCGGTGATGAGGCCGCGCAGGCGGTTGGCCTTTTCGTGGCCTGGGTAGCTATAAAGCGCCAGGAACTCGAGCGCCAGCAGCACGAGCTCCAGCCGCGCGGTGCGGGCCAGCGAGTGCAGCGACGCATAGTGCACGAGGCCGTACATGGCGTCGCTCACGATCCGCCCGATCACATGCATAAACTGCGGGTCCAGAAACACCGACGAGTTCATGATCGAAGTTAGAAACTCAATCAGCACCACGTGCGGCGCGTACTGCTGGGTCAGCGACGAGATGCTGTGGTCGATCTGCTTCTTGTTGGTGGGCGCATACTCCATCTTGGCGCACAGCGGGTCGACAATGTCGTTTTTGCGGGAAAACAGTCCGATTTTGCGGGCAATCGACCGGCTCCAATGCTCGGCCACCGCCTGCATCACCGGCAGCCGCAGCTGCGGTGTCTTGTTGATGATCCAAAGCCAAAACGAGATGCCCGTGGCCACAATAGGCCCGGAAAAGAACCGGAATGGAATATGCACGGCCATCTTGGCAAACTCCAGCGACACCGAGTTGCAGTGCGTGCGCACGGGCGCCGCACGCGCATACAGCCGGCGCAGCTCGCGGGCACTCAGCGAGTCGGGCCGCGGGTTGGGCAGCGTGACCCAGTGCTCAAACTGCAGCTCCAGCTCCACCACGTGCAGGTCGTCGCTGTTGAGCGACGCTGCGGCCTCGTACTCGGCCAGCGACAGGTACTGGGCCAAAAAGCCTGAGACTCCATTGGCAAACGGCCGCTTGCCGTTGACGGTCGACAAATCGGCGCCCACAACCGCGCCGCCCATCTCAAGCGCAAACGAGCGGCCCAGTGCCACGCTGCCCACGTCGGGCACGTCAGCGTCGGTGTCGGCGTCCTCGAGGTACATGGCAAGGATCGCCTTTGTGTCGGGCGCCATTTCCTGCATGAGCAGCGCCGACCAGTCGCGCGCGGCTGCCAGCAGCTTTCCCAGCACGTGCTTGCGCACCACGTACGAGTCGCTGAGCTCGATAGTGACGCCGGACTTGGGGGCCGAAAACGTCGTCCGCGGCTCGTACTCGTCCTCCTCGGCGTCCACGCACGACTCCCACATGAGCGTTAGCAGATCCAGCAGCGCGTAGAGCGATGTTTGCTGGCACAGCGCGGCCGGAAGCGCCTTGATAAACACATTGGCCAGCTCCAGCGCCGCGGTGCGGATCGCCTCGACCCGGTGGCAGCACAGCACCAAGATATATTTGAGCTGCTGCGCGGCCGCCTCGAGACTGAACTCGGGTCCGCCGCGGCCCAGCTTCACGTCTGAGGTGTACTCGTCCACGCACTTGAGGGCCAGCACCTTGATGGCGCTGTAGGTCTCACCGTCGCGCAGCTCGGGGTCGCCAAAGTACAGCAGCGCGCGGCCCACCGAGCCGGCCTTTTCCCGGAACCACTCAAGCATCACGGTGGCAGCCAGGAACATGGTTTTCGGGAACGACCGCCGGTTGTCGCTCTTGAACATGTGACCCAGCAGCTTGTGGTGGTGGCCGAGACTGGCCCGCGACGAGCCGCGCCGCAGCACCACGTTGAGCTCGAGATCGCTTTCGGCTTGGTTGGCCGAGGTTTCCGACACAAGCGGCGGCGTGGACCGTGCAATGCGCTTGAGCTGCTGCCGCTGCTCGGGCGTCCAGTTGGACTGGTGCGAGAAGCCTAGCACCACGAGGTTGAACCACGCGTCGCGGAACTTGGCAATCACCGCCCAGTCCTTGACCTCGAGAGGCGGCTGGTCCTGTTCGGGCATCATGGCCGCCAGCGGCGCAAACAGCTCTGTGACCTGCGCGGCGGGGCCGGCCTGGCGGTCGGCGCGGCCGTCGCGGCTGTCGCGGCGATCGGCTCGCTCGGCCTGACGACCAGAAGCGTCTGCCTTGGATCCAGGGACATCGCCGGTTGCAACAATCAGCGATAGCAGATACACAAGGTACGACGTGTGCAGCTGCGAGTACGGGACGAGGTTCTTGGCGATGGTGGTACGTGCATCAATCACTGCGCGTGTCAGCGTCTCGGAATTGCTGCGCCGCGCATCCTTTTCCGCCCGGTCGATCAGGTACAATGCGGTCTCAACATCGCGTTCGGGGAGGTGAGGTGCCAGCGTGGCCACTGCGTGCAGCACCTCGGCGTCGGCAGCCGGCACCACGGTGCCGTACTTTTGCGAAATCACCGACAGTGCCAGCACGCGGACCTGCATGTCGTCGTAGGCGACCACCAGCCCCACCACGCCGGCAAATACGCTGGCAATGAAGTTGCGGAACGCGACGTAGCCGTCGACGCCCTGGCGATCGCTCTGCCGCAGCCGCAGGTTGTACTCGTCTGGGTTCAAGGTGTTGACGAGCGTATACACTGCCGACACCAGCCACGACTGCGGCAGCTGGTGAACGGCGCGGGCGAACAGCTGCGCGGCCACATACGCGGCTTTGGGCGTCAGGGCGCCAAAATAGCTGGGCAGCGCCTTGTTGAGAAAGGCCAGCCGCTGCGGGTCCTTGCGGCAGCACACTAGCGCCAGCCGCAGGGGATGGAAGATCTCGTCGTCGACATAGTCGAGCTGGTCGGCGTCGGTCGCAGCCAGGGCCATGGCAAACGCCTCGGTTGCGTCGACCTGGTCCTCGGCCACGGCAATTGCCAGCACGAGGTAAAAGTACCACCCTGCCCGCGCGCCGTACGGCAGCAGGTGCGGCGACAAGTAGCTCTGGAACATGTGACCCTCCTCTAGCTGGCGCAACGCGTTGGCCGAGTAGCTGGCCAGCTCCCGCAGCAGCTCAAAGTCGGGCTTCAGCTCGGGTGCCGGCTGTAGCGCGCTGCCGTTGGGCGCCGCAGGACCGCCGGCAATGGGCAGATCATACACGGAAGCAAACACAGTGGCCACGGAAGCAACCCGGCTCGCGGGCGCGCTCTTGATGGGTTCGCCCAGCAGCAGCTCGTCGAGCTGCTCGGCGGTCGGCACGCCGCCGGCAAACAGGCCCAGCCGCGCACAAAACTGGGCGCCCAGCAGCGTGAACTGAGCGGGACCGGGGTAGCCGGGGCTTTCGTCAGGCAGCCGCTCAAGAAACTGTAAAGCCACCGAGCGGGGTTCGGCTTGGGACGCTTCAGACAGACCGCTCTGATTGTTTGGGGCAGATGGATCAGATTGATTCAGGCCAGACCCCTCGGGATCCGAGTCGGCGCCAGAAGTACCGCGCCCAGCCAGCTGGTTCTCAATGTCCACAAGCCGCGTGTGCAGCTGCGACAGAAACTCTGGCGTCAGCGTGTGCTGGATCCACTGGAAACAGGCCTTGCCGACGTCGGCATTGCGCACAGGGCTGCTGGCAATGCCGTCCAAAAAGCCCTCGAGCGCAAACGCCCACACCAGGAACCGCTCGTTGTCCTGCTGGTTGCGCAGCGACTCTGCGCGGTCCATAAACTGTTTAAACACCTGCACGGGCGCCTGCAGCGCCACCAACGCCTCGGTCAACCGCTTGGTGGTGGTGTGCCACGGCGTGTAGCCCCGCACCCTGCGGAGGCCCGGGGCCGAGACCAGTGCCAGATCCAGGGAATGCAGGAAATAAAAGCTCAGCAACGACTCGAGGCTCTGGAGGTCCACATCCTCGCGATGCGGGCCGTCGACAATGGCCGGCGTAGCGCTGGCCAGCGCCAGCAGCACCTCCAGCTCTTTCGGGTAAAGAGCCCGCGGCGAACCCGGCGTGTCTGGTTTGAGAACATTGACAAGTTTGGCGATATCGCCGTGTAATTTGGTTGCCTCGGCGGCGGCGATTTTCTCCAACGCTCGCAGCCGCAGCGACACTCGGGATCGGTCCACTCCCCAATAGTCCATGTCAAGTGGGGGTCAACTAAGCAGGGAGGCTGCGGGGGTCGGTGCAGCTATATCCCAGTCTTAGTAGTGGGATGCAACTTAATTTCGTCTACTTTAATTCTCTAATTTAGGTGGGTCTCTGCTTTAGTCTGTTCTTCATTTATTTTGTTCTCTATTTTACTTTCTTCTCTATTTTACTTTCTTCTCTATGTTAATTTGTTCTCTATGTAAATTTTGTTCTCCTCGAACTCGACTCACTTTCTCGCACGCTCATTCGTCTTCTCGCTTCATTGCCGTCTCCAGCATATTCTCTATTTCTCAATAATTAATGCAGCATGTCCCACTTTTATCTATCGCAGTACAAGCATTTGTCCTAGAACCACTCTATACCTGTGGGGGGCCACCCGCATCCCTGTGAATGCCCTAACCCCGGTGCGGGTGGACGTGCGTCCAATGTGTGGAGCTATTATTTGTGGATCCTCTTTTCCGTCTCCAATGTCACTACAATAAGCCCGATCTACATCAAAGGAGTGCTAAAGGTGCATCCAACCTCGTTGGCACCAATTGACTGCTAGAACCGGCCCTCCCGGAGCAGCGGACGCATGTCACACATAGAGAGGGGTACAGGGTTGGCTGCAATGCCAAGACAAGGCTATGCTGAAACCACGCCCCGGTCCACACCCTTGTCCACCCCATTTTACGCCTCTTTGATGCTAGCGATAGCTGTTGCTGGCGCCGTATTGCATGGGACGGCAGCCACCACTGTTGATATTTCCACCACTCCAAACTTTAGCTCGCAAACGGTACCTCACCGACAGGTAGACATGGAGACCGATTTCATGTCTAGAGTCGCTTTATCTGCACGCATATTGGGCAGCTCACTTGCTTCTGTTTACACTCTGCCACTGGCCGATCAAGCCAGCAATCAATTGACCACATCGTTTGAGGCACTGCTTTACGACTTGTATGGCCTGCAAACCTACTTTGTCGACCACTCGGCTATAGAGCTGGCTCGATTGAGTACATGGTTCGAGTCCATGTCACAACAGCTTGCAACACTGCTGGCCGTGCTCGGTGATCTTGCGGCCGACACCAGTGGACTCGGCGAGCGGACCATGTTCCAGGCACTGATATACAATGTTGCCCAGGGATACAACGACTATGTGAGTTTGCTTGCACCCGCAATATCTTCCAGTGCCACTTGCAGAGACTTTTCTAGGTATGTCCAAGGTGCGTACGTGGTTGCGGCCAATGCTTCCGAAGCAGCAAGCTTGTATGCAGCGGATCCCATCTATACCGTTATTCCCGCCCACGCAAATAAATGCACACTCTCGGTGTCTATAGACCTCGAGGCATCGTCTGCCCCAAGCACGGTGGCCCAAGCTGTAAGCGCTTTAGGCAGCAGCTTCTCGTCATTCAATCGCCAGCTCGGGCAGGTGCCCTCTGTGAGCGGTAACGATCGTCCGGGGGCTCAAGGATTATCACAAGCCATTCGCGATGCCAAGAACGCGGTACCAACGGACAGCGCAGCCATCTATTGGGATGAATTCTCAGAGTTGGCCGCCATTGCTTTCGATGCCCTAGAGGTATGCTACACCAAGATCCGGTCCAACAACGCATCCGCGCTGGCCCACGACATAGCTGGAGTGCTCGCAGAATTGAGCGGGTATGTGGCCAACAGTCTTAAAGCTATCCAGGATGCTGATTGCTCTTTGTTCCAGTCTGCGTACTCTACAATTGACTTGTATGGCCAAGTGGGTCGGGCTCTGCGGCAACCTTTTACGACAGGCCGCGCAGCGTTTATATATTTCCCCTCTTATCCAGGCAGCGGTTTGACATGCCTATCCAGTTATACCCGTCCTCAACTTGGCTGGACCGAGGCAGCCGAAGCCTCCAGCCTCAGGTTCGATGGTATCACATCAGAGACCTCGGTTTCTACTGTGACGTCCTCGATAGCCACGTCACGCTCGACAGTGTCATCGCGCTCTTCGAACTCTCGCTCCCGCAGCTGTGGCTATGAGTGCCCTCGCGAGTTTGGTACAACTGCCCGCATTATCTTGGGCGTGGTGATTGGGGTAGGTGGGGTTGCTATTATACTTCTCGCCGTCGCAGTGGTCTGGTGCAAAATCCGCCGCAGACGCAAAAGGCGACTCAATTACCTATGCCCCGAATGTACCAGGGCCCAATTACACGCCCAACAAGAGCAGGCTCTACAAGAACAAGCGAAATGACATGAGTGACCTTCTTCTGTACTAGTGTTTACCTTGTGTCCAGGCTGTGCATGCTGTGCAAGATAATTTACCTACATAAAGGGCCTGCCTCTAATGGTGGTCTACGACTAGTAATAGTGTTCAATCAACAAGTCCTGGTCGGGAGCCTCCTGCTGGAGACCGAAAATGCTTTCAATGACATGCAGCTCAGGAGCCGATGTGTCGTAGCCAACCACCGCAGTCCAGTCGTTGACAACCATACCGCCGCCAATCACGGCCGAGCCGCGGTTGACGGTGCCGGCCACCAAGGGAATCTGCAGCAGGCTCGAAAGCTCCTCCTGGTCCTGCACACTGGTCTGCGGGTGCACAAGGCCGCCCTTGTTACTGATACAGGCGTACGAGCCAACCAGGGCCTTGCCGCCCACAGTCTGGCGGAACACCTCCACACCAAGCACATCGGCAATCAGCTCCTCGGTTTCGCGCTCGATATCGGGGTGCACAAGTGCAACATAGTCGTTGCAGCAGATAACGTTGCCGAGAGCAGACAAACGCTCCTCCACCCGCTGGATGCGCACCTCGTCAGGCAGCGTGTTGCGGATATGCTGGAGCTCCTGATCGGTAGTCTGTGCAGGCACCAGCAAGCCGCGGCGGTTGCCGGCCGAAAGACGGCCGAGAATGCGGTTGCCGCCGATGGTGGTTTGGCATAGAGGCACCTTGTAGCCTAAAGCGTTCTCAAACACCGAGTAGAAATTCTGCGAGCCGCCAACGGCAACAAGTCCGTATGTGTTGGTGAGCTTGGCAAACACACCCACCTCATTAGAGTTTTCAAATTGGGCACGGACAGATGTCGACATGATGAAATTCTATTTTTTTGGCTTGACTAATATACCCTGCTCGCAGCTGACTCTGCAGCTTCCTGCAGTCATCGCAGCTTTGCTCTCTCGCGGGTGGAGGGTTTGGCCCGCTGCTGGGCAGCTAGTGCCGCTAATTCAGCTAGTTCAGCTAGTTCCGCTAGTACAGTAGGGGTCCATTCTTGAACCAGGTGTCGATATTTAGCCAGTTGATATATCTGTCACTACGTATTGACTATTTAAGCTTCTTAATCTCTGTTCGGTCGCAGAATCTGCCAAGCTGGATCGGGCTCAGCTATGGATGGGACGATTATAGAGGTGGATCATACCCGCCGCACGCACATAATATATCTCAATGTCTAGGACAATGTCTCAGGTGTTAGTAGCTGAATTGTAATTGCGCCAATAGCTTATTGCCGTTGTTGCATTCAAAAATAGACAAGGTTGGACAGTGGATGACCATGCTTCAAATTAAACTCGTGGCTTCGAAACCAAATGCGTCCGACCCACATGAAATAAGGTTTACACCCTCATTCACTGGCTTGTCATGCTCACATGCGGCTTTGAGGAACCCGAGCCAGATGCCAACAATCGGGAGTCGTTCCCTCACCGCACCCGGCTGTCGGAGTTGTCGCCGCTGCTTGAACAGGTCAAGGTGCTACCAAATAACCAGGTGGCCGTGTTCCGCGACCATATTATCACCCATACCGACATCACGGCGCTGGAGCCACATAATTGGCTCCCTGATACAACCATTGCGTTTGTGTACGAGTACCTGAGCAGCATGTGCATTGCCCGTGACACCCCGCTCAAGATTCTTTTGCTGAAGCCTGCTCTTACCTATTTTGTTCTTCATACCCAGGTTATAGAGGATATTTCCACTGTGATTCCGGCTCTGTTGACATCTCAGTTTATTTTCTTGCCCCTGAATGATAACGAAGACGTGTCTGCGTCCAATGGCGGGAGACACTGGTCCCTGCTGGTGGTTTGCATGAGCAACAAAAAGGCTCTCCACTATGATTCCTTGAATCAACATAATAAACAGGTTGCCGTATCCATCACCCAAAGACTGTCAGAGGTTTTAAAGTCGGTTGCGCCAAACGGCCTGCAACTCACAGAAATAGATACTCCGCAGCAGACAAATTCCAGCGACTGCGGCGTGATTATCTGCGAAATATCTGCTCTGCTAATTCGGAGGCTTCTGCGGGCCCAGCCAGGCCACCGGCTAAGTATGGGGCTCGGCGGCACCTCATTTTCGGTAGCCGCTGGCCGCACGCTTCTCCTCACATTGATTCTGGAGATCTATAATGAACGCATAAGTCACTTGCCGATGCCGGCCGTTCCCGCAAGGCATTCCTAGAATGGGTGCAGGTGCCTAGGAGACGTCAGGTGTTTATGTCCTAGGTCAATGTAGGAGCACGCCTTCGCCGCCCAAAATTCATAACAGCACTGTAAAATTATCAATTACAACCCTCATAAGATCTATAGTTTTTTTAAACACGGCAATTGGCCAGGCTGATGACCAGAATGTCCTCTGCGCCCAGCGCCGAGAGCTGATCCATCACATCGGCAATGCGAGCCTGCTCGACCATCACCGAGATGGCCACCCAGCCGTCGTCCTCCAAAGGAGACACGGTAGGAGCACGGCGGCCAGGGGTGATCTTCAGCATCTCATTGAGGTTCTTGCGAGATGCATTGTACTCGCACAGCACGTACTTGTTGGACGCCAACACACCCTCGATCCGGCTCTTGATCATCTGGGCAACAGCAGGGTGAGTAGGGGTCTTGGAGGCAATAAGGTGGGCACTGGTGCTGAGCACAGTGCTGATGGGCTTGAGACCAGCCGCGCGCATGGTCTCGCCGGACTCGACAAGATCAACAATCGCATCGGCCACGCCCAGAGCCACCGCAGCCTCCACCGAGCCACCAACGTACTTGATTTTGGTGGCCAGCTCCTCGCCAGGCTGCTTGCCCTCGAGCTTGGCAAAGTACTCGCTAGCAAGACGAGTGAACGAGGTAACAATGTTCTTGCCAATCAGCTGTTTGGGGTCGTCGTAGGGCCCGTTGGCAGGCACCTGGACCTGCAGTTTGCAGCTGCCAAAGTTCAGATCAAGCAGATCGTCAACCGGCAAGCCGCTCTCCTCGACCTGATCAATGCCAGTGATACCCAGCGAGCACTGTCCCTCGCCAACAAACCGAGGGATATCGGCGGCGGGCAAAAAGACAAGAGCCACGGGCAAGTTTGTGGAAATAGCGATATCCAGGCGGTTGTTGCGGCGGAATTTGATATCGGCACCGTGCAGCAGCTCGATGCACTTCTCCGCGAGACGGCCCTTTTTGGGCACGGCAAATAAAAGCTTGTCGCCTAGGTGGTTTACGAGTTCCATGTCAATGAAATTTGACTAAGTTTGGAGGCCCAGCATGTGGTGCATATCGGGCATCGCCGATGAGTCATATGGACTGACCAAGGTGTGGCCAGAGACCCCAGACCCAGGGCAGGGCAGGGCAGGGCCAACCTCTGGGAGAAGGGCAGCCCGCCCGAGGGCCCGCCTCCCAACCTTAGTCAAATGTCAGCCCTAACGAAATTTGTGACTGCGTTTGGCCACCCCACTCATCATAACTTAGGTCACCCGCAAGCCTCCCCTTCATCACAATGGATACCAAGACTCCTGTTAAGCTCGCCAAGGTTACCAAGGTTCTCGGCCGTACCGGCTCGCGTGGTGGTGTCACCCAGGTCCGCGTTGAGTTCATCGACGATGTTTCCCGCTCGATTGTCCGCAACGTCAAGGGCCCCGTGCGTGAGGACGACATCCTCTGCCTGATGGAGTCTGAGCGTGAGGCTCGCCGCTTCCGTTAAGAGGATTGTTTACGTGCTGTGCACATCCTGTTAAACATCCCCCTAAAGACGCAAAAACCAAAAACCCCACATACTTTAATGCAGGCCTGCATTTATTATTGTCCTCCGCGTAGATAGCTCGTAGTCACTCGGTTGAAATTGCACTGTGCTTAGACTACTCAGGTCGCCTCTTTCTGGTCTTGGTCTGTTAGGCTTTTATCTCTGGCCTTGATCTGATCTATGGTCTTAGTTTGAGGCCTTCTGAGGCTGTTTTCTAGTCGGGCCAGTCTGGCCTTAGTCTAGTCTGAGGCCCCCATCTCAGGGCCAGGCAGTCAAAAATTAAGATTAGCTAGTCAACGATGGCTCTGTCTAAATTTAAGAAGAAAGTCACCATAGTGCTGGAACTCCTCTACGCTAACCAGTAGCCTAAAGTCGCACAGCACAAGAAATTGAAGCTCCAAATGATTGAGCTCATCCGAGGGAAGTCCACCCACCTTGGCGTACCGCGAGTTCTTGTAGAAAATATCACTGAAGAACTTGGAGGCGACCGTGACGCCCGCGATAATTAGACGGTGGATATTGTAGCTGTCCAAAACAAACAGGCTAGGGCCTGCGGCACCGGGCATGGTCACGGCGTCCGCCCGCCGGCTGATGCGGTCAAAATAAACCAATAATGCGATAAACACCTCGTTGGTGGCCGGGCAGTACTTGAGAATGCGCTCCAAGTACGCCTTGAGCGAGATGTCGGGGATGTTGCAGCCATGGAAGCTCATGAGCGTGCTTTTGATGAGCTTGCCGTACTCCCCAACCACCTCGGGGCCCTCCAACGGGTTGCCCTTGGATCCCGGAGGATACAATTGGTCGTTTGTTTGGATCACCCGGGTCAGGACATTGGTTATTAGGTCAAGCAGATCGTTGATGTTGTGCTTGGCAAGGTCCATATGTCCCGTAAAGGCTCCCGGCGTCACCGACGGCAAAATCGACCGGCCCCCGCCAGGAGCAGCCAGCTCTCCTACTCGCATCAGCCGGTCGGCCATCGGGAGAGGCATGCCTCGGGTCGATCCAAATGAGGATGCCAAGGACCCTGAAACTGATCCAGGAACTGATCCAGCAACTGAGCCAGCAACTGAGCCAGCTACTGAGCCCGCAAACGAGCCAGCTACCGAGCCAGCTACTGAACCAGCTACTGAGCCGTGCACCGACCCGTGTACCGAGCCGGCAAACCCGGGATCGGCGGACCCGCGTGTGGAACCAAAATTCGCGGGGCCGTCTTCAAATGTTCGGCCCGACGGCGCGGGCGTGGGCCGGGCCGGGCTCGGCATCACGCTGCCAGGAGCGATGCCGGCACTGGTGGACGTCGACACCATGGTCCGCGACACATTGGTGGTAGAGCCCGAGCGCGTGGGGATGAACATCGGCGCCTGGTCCGAGAAACTGACCGACGACGACGCCATCACAGGGTCCAGCCCTGGGCTGCTTGGTGCCGAGTCATAGTGGTAGCTGGAGACGCTTGCTTGGCGGCTGGCCGCGCTGGTCGACGGCCGCGTGCTGGGCCGCCGCTGCTGCTCGAGCTCCTGACGAGCATCTGTGCGGGCGTACGGTCCATTATCGGACGGCCTTCGCGACCGCGGCTTCTGCTGCAGCATCGACGTGAGCAGCGACCGTCGCGGCTGCTCGGGTGCGGCTGATCCGAGGCCGGGGCCGCTCTGGCCAGGCATCATCTGGCCGCTCATTTGGCCCCCCATTGATAGCGGCAACGTTGGCTGCTGCGCCATAGACTGCTGCGGGAACTGCGAGTTCGGCACCGAGCTGGGAACACTGCTAATACCGCCTGTAGAGTTGTTGCGAGAGTAGGGCGACGCATATGAGCGGCTGCGCTCAACATACGACGTGCTGGGGTGCACGTACTGGCTGGGCGTCTGGCCAAACTGGCCATACCCAGATTGAAACGGTTGCGCAAACTGGGGAGGCTGGTTGTAGGACGTTGCCGAATGGTAGGAGCTCGAAACACTGGAAGGCTCATAGGCATGGGGAGCATACTTGGAGACGCTCGAGGGGGAAAAGAAGGAAGACGCGGCCGAAAGAGCAGCCTGGCTGCCTGCGCTGGAAGGAATTCCCATAGGCACGCTGGGTTCCCAGCCATACGCGCTGGCGGCCGAGGCCGAATAGGCTATGGCACTGCCGCGGCGAGAATCGCTGGCAAACTGGGCGGGAATTGGCGGGCCGGCGCTGGACGGCAGATCGACTTCCGAGTCCGAGTCCACGCCCGAGCCCTCTATGACCGTGGCATGTGCCATGTCCAGCATTTCATCGTCACTGTGCTCCTCTGAGGGCATTTAAACCCGCTATCGCTAGAAGGGCGCGGACTGATTCGCGATGACAAACCTGCCAAACGGCTGCACTGCACGACTATGCCGAGGTAAAACCGGCAGTGAGGCATGTCAAACCAAAAATATTTACTTGTAAGCTAGGCCTAAATTGTCGTTTTGGCTTCGAATTCCTCATAAAAAACTCATTGTTAGTATAGGAACCTCAGTCTGCCACTGGCATGCATGGCTGCACGTGCCCTGATCTGCTGACAGCAGCCACGCATATTCCCGAAACCGATATATCCAATGTCCAGGAGAGCCAAAATCACGTTCGCGGTCGCCATCGGCTCTGCCGCCGCAACCGTGCCGTGGGTGCATTACATGCAGGATCAGCAGCGGGAGACGCTGCGACTGGGTCCAGTAAAGGATGCGGAGCGGCGGTTGAAGAAGTCAGCCCAGCCAGCGTCGGCCCTGACCGACGAGCAGAAAGATCGTACTCTTGAGTACGAGGAACAAAAACGACTTCGCGAAATGTATTCGCAGGAACAACCGGTATCGATTGTGCTTGATCCTAGTCTACCCGAGTCCAAGTCTAAATAACTCTAAAATGTACATATTCATAGTAAGCAGGGTCCGACTGATTACGCAACTGGCCCAGGATTCGGTCAACTTGCCCAACGCCCACTTTCACCTCGCCCACCTCGCCCAACCCCCCGGTGGGCTGTCTTACCTAAGCAGAAGGATAACTACCATTAGCTAGGGCTCAGGGCTTTAGGGCCCATCCGAGCACCACCCCCCTCAACTTAGTTCGTCAGGCAGGCCGACACTCTCACAAACGATAATGGCAGCTCGTGTCACATACCGTCGCCGGAACCCGTACAACTCGCGCTCCAACAAGGTCAAGCTCAGCAAGACCCCCGGCGGCAAGATCCGCTACCTGCATGTCAAGAAGAGCGGCACCACCCCCAAGTGTGCTGATACCGGCGTCCCCCTGGCTGGTGTGGTTGCTCTGCGTCCCCGCGAGTACGCCACTGCTTCGCGCTCTGACAAGACCGTCCAGCGTGCCTACGGTGGTGCTGTCAGCGCCAACGCTGTCAAGGACCGGATCATCCGCGCTTTCCTGATTGAGGAGCAGAAGATCGTCAAGCGGGTCGTCAAGGAGAAGTTCGCTTCCGACAAGTCTTCCGAGAAGAAGGCCAAGAAGACCGCCAAGAAATAAATAATCTCATGGTATCTGGTATAACCGATATATATGTTAACTAAAAGCTCATGCGTCCTGGATTCCTTGATCTGGGTATCGAGACGACTCTTGATTGAACTCATAACTTGAATCATTGATATCGTTTCGATTCGTCGCTTCGCCGCTTCGCGGAAATTCGTCAATCGCAAAGTCGTCGGTTCATCTCATTTCATCAATTGATGCGACTCTGCGACTTTGACTGTACGGCCTTGCGACTGCGACTTTAATTTTGACTCTACGGCCTTGCGACTGAGACTCTAACTATTACTTTAGTATAACACTGACTGTGATTACAAGTATTGGAGATATAATCAGGATCATTGTCATTACTCAGCTCAGGCCAGGCTAGGGTCTAGCTCCATGGGCTTCCACTATATTCCCGCACATGTAGGGTTGTGACAGATGGGGTCTTGCTGCAGGTGAGCTGCAGGTGCTATTTCGTAGAACTCGCGGCTGGACAGACAGCAAACCCAGACCAATTCAATCCGGGGAACCAATCCGGGAGTTTTCAATGCCACCTACAGATTGATTCAGACCGCTCTTTTAACCGAACATTCTAGCAGGATCCCGAGCCATCTCCCTGGGAATAGGGCAAGGGCGTGCGTCAACCAACCACGATATATAAGTGGGTTTAATGACACCACATTTTCTTGTTGTTCCATACACACATTATTAAATGGATTTTCAATTCACAGATCGTGCACAAGCCATTGTGCAGAATTCCATTGAGATTGCCAGAGAGCATGGCAATGGCCAGGTCGTGCCCGTGCACTTTTTGGCCGCCATGACCCCGGCCGACCAGGACGGCACTCCTAGCTATCTCAAGACCGTATGCGAGACTGCTCGCTACGAGTTCCCCGCCCTGGAGCGGGCCATTAACCAGGCATTGATCCGTCTGCCCAGCCAGCAGCCGCCGCCCGAGCCCGAACTGGGCCCTGCCGCTGCCAATGTGCTGCGCAACGCCCAAAAGATTCAAAAGTCTCAAAAGGACTCGTTTTTGGGCCAGGACCACATTCTGTTGGCGTGCCTTGACGACAGCTCGATCCAGCAGCTGTTCAAGTCGGCCAATTTCAATGTCGAGGCGTTCAAGAACGCCGTCCAGACTATCCGCGGTACCCGCCGCATCGACTCGCGCACCGCCGATTCGTCGCAGTCGTTTGAGTTCTTGTCCAAGTATGCCATTGACCTCACCAAAAAGGCCCGCGAGGGTAAGATTGACCCCGTCATTGGCCGCGAGGAGGAGATCCGCCGCTGCATCCGCGTGCTTGCTCGGCGCACAAAGTCCAATCCTTGCTTGATTGGTGACCCTGGTGTGGGTAAGACGTCGATTGTCGAGGGCGTTGCCCAGCGCATCATTGACGGAGATGTGCCCACAGTTTTGCAGGGCTGCCTGCTGTTTGCGTTGGACCTGGGTGCGCTCAAGGCCGGTGCAAAGTACCAGGGTGAGTTTGAAGAGCGCCTCAAGGGCGTTCTCAAGGATATTGAGGACTCCAAGGACATGATTGTTCTTTTCATTGACGAAATCCACATGCTCATGGGCGACGGCAAGTCCGACGCCGCCAATCTGCTCAAGCCCATGCTGGCGCGCGGCGAGCTCCACTGCATTGGTGCCACCACCGTGGAGGAGTACCGCAAGTACGTTGAAAAGGACGGTGCGTTTGAGCGCCGGTTCCAGAAGATCGACGTTCCCGAGCCCACGATTCCACAAACAGTTGCGATTCTGCGCGGGTTGCAGAGCAAGTACGAGCTGCATCACGGCGTGCGCATTCTCGACTCTGCTCTGGTCACTGCTGCCACTTTGGCATCGCGGTACCTCACTTACCGCAAGCTTCCCGACTCGGCCGTTGATTTGATCGACGAGGCGTCGGCGTCGGTGGCTGTCGCCCGCGATTCCAAGCCCGAGGAGCTGGATTCGCTGGAGCGCGAGCTGCACCTGGTCGAGGTGGAGATCAACGCGCTGGAGCGCGACAAGGGCGCCGACTCTGCTGCCAAGGAGCGGCTCGAGGGTGCTCGCAAGCGCAAGGCGGGGCTCGAAGAGGAGCTGGCTCCTCTGCGCGCGCGGTTTGCCGAGGAGCGCAAGGGCCTGGACGAGCTCAACGACTACAAGAAGCGGCTGGACGAGCTCGAGACAAAGGCGCAGGACGCCGAGCGTCGCCGCGATCTCGCCACGTCTGCGGATCTGCGCTACTTTGCCATCCCCGACATCGAGTCCAAGATCAAGCAGCTCGAGGAGCAGAACAAGGAGCGCGACGACGCGCTGCTGGAGGACGTCGTGGACTCGGAGACCATTGCCGAGACCGCCGCTCGTCTTACCGGCATCCCTGTCTCCAAGCTGAGCCAGGCCGACAACTCGCGGTTGGTGGGCATGGAGAAGATTTTGGACCGCGAGGTCATTGGCCAGCGGCCCGCCGTCAAGGCGGTCTCCAACGCCATCCGGCTGTCTCGATCTGGTTTAGCTCCGCCCAACAAGCCCAGCTCGTTTTTGTTTTTGGGTCTCAGTGGTTCTGGTAAAACGGAGCTGGCCAAGAAGCTGGCTGGCTTTTTGTTTAACGACGAAAAGGCCATGATCCGCATTGACTGCTCGGAGCTCGGCGACAAGTGGTCGGCGTCCAAGCTGATTGGCGCCGCACCCGGCTACGTCGGCTACGAGGAGGGCGGTATTCTCACCACCGCGCTGGCCCGCCACCCTTACTCTGTTGTTCTTTTCGACGAGGTGGAGAAGGCGGCCCCCGAGGTGCTGACGATCCTGCTGCAGGTGCTGGACGATGGTCGGATCCGGTCGTCGAGCGGCAACGTCGTGAACGCGGCCAACTGCGTGGTGATTCTGACGTCGAACTTGGGTGCCGAGGCGATCATGCAGTCACCCGATACCGAGATCACCAAGCCCGTGCGCGAGCACGTGTTGCAGGCGGTCAAGATGCACTTCCGCCCCGAGTTCCTGAACCGGATCTCGAGCATGGAGGTGTTCAACCGGCTGTCGCCCAAGGATATCGGCAAGATTGTCGATATCCGGCTCAAGGAGATTGAGGAGCGGTTCAAGCAAAACAACCGCAACATCCATCTCGAGCTCAACAAGGCGGCCAAGGAGTGGCTGTCCAAGCACGGTTACGACAAGGACCTGGGTGCTCGGCCGCTGAACCGGCTCATTGAGCACGAGATCCTGAATCCTTTGGCGGTCCTGCTGCTGCGCGGCGCCGTCAGAGAAAAGGAGACCGTCAAGGTCAAGGTCAACCATCGCAAGGACGGCTTGGAGGTGATTGCCAACCACAAGGCCGAGGACGGCGAGCCGTTGGACGTCGAGATGGAGGACGAGGGCTATGATAACCTCGATCTGGACTAGATAGTACGTAACATTCTTATTCTACATTCCTATTTCTTTCCCTGGGCCAAGGCAAACCGTCAAAAAACGGCCAAGAACGGCCCAGCAAAGCAAGGCAAAGCAAGGCGGTCAAGCCAGCGACGAGTAGAAGCTCTTGTAGGCTCCCTCGAGATCAAACAGACACTGGCGAGCCTGCTCGTCGGTCAATTCATCGTCGATCTTCATTTTGTTCAAAGTGATCAGCCATTGCACCAGCTTGCCGCGGCCGTCAAAGTCCCCGCTGGTGACCTTGTTCAGGCTGGTGACTAGGTCGCTGAAAAGCGGGTGCAATTGGTCCTTGGCTCGGAAGTTCAGCTTCAATCCGTCCATAGCAGTAATAAATAGACCGGTGATTTCCGATACCGCCTTGGCAGACACTCCGGGTGCCGGCGTGGCCGACGGAGTGCCTTCCTGGATCGGCGTGGATGTACCGACGGTTTCTGCGGTTGCGGGGATGCCCACTCTTACTCTCTGGATGCCACTACTTTGGTCCATTTTGTATTTTGCCCGGAACTCGTCCAGGCTGCCGAAATCAGCCTCCAATTGCCGGTCCTTGAGCAGCGTTTGATACTGCGCAAGCAACCGCGAGCAGGCCTGCGTATAATCCTGCTGGCTGATAGAATCACGAATGTAGGCTTTCTCGACCTGGTCGATAGTAACAATGATTGAATAGACCTCGGCAAGGCTTTCGAGCCGCTCGCGTTCCCGCTCACTAGTGTAGAGCTTGACCTCTGACATGAGTCCCAGCTCCCAGCTCTCGTGGGTTAGATTTAGATGTATTGACTGTGGTGCATTCATAGCATGCAGACGACTAACAACTGCCAGACAATTCTAAAAGTTCCTAGACAAGGGCAGGCAACTAGCAAAGACAGGCCAGGCAGCGAAGATAGGCCAGGCAATGTGAAAACCACGCCAGGCAGCGAGGCCTGGAAATAACTAATAAATACTACTTCCTCCCGAGACTGATCTGTAGGACCCGCTCCATTTCCCGAGCATCCTCGTCGATCTCCACATCATTGGCCTCGTCAAACTCCTCGCCAACCGGCGTGCTCTGCATAGAGCCCTCGTCTTCCGGGGCAGGTGCGGCCGGTGCAGGGTTGGTCTGCGCATAAGTGTAGCCTCTAGGCGTGAACTTGGCTAGACTTTGGGCCGTCTCCAAGGCCTCAGTAATGTTTTTAGTGGTCGATAACAACCGCGACGTAACGACTGCATATACCGACGGAGCCTGGTAGATGTTCTCGCCAACAACAAAGTAGGTTGCAGTAATTTCCGCTTCGACCGGGCTGGTACGGTCCTGCCGGCGAATCACCCACATATCCGGCTCCTGGCTGGCGGCCAGCACAAACTCGGTGCCCTTCATGTTCTTCAGCTCCTTTTGCAGGTCCTTTCGGTTCTGGAGCTGCTCGTTATAAGCCGACTGCATCTTCAGCACCTGGTTGTTGGAGCTACGATCATAAAACGGCGATAACGAAAAGTACTCCAAGACGTTATCGGTCCTTAAACCGAACATCTGGATCCATTCGGGCGACCGCCATTGCACTTCGTCAAGAGCGACATCACCCACCTCTGCCATTACAAAGAGGACCACCGCCCAAAAAAACCAGGAAGGCCCCTAGCTATATATTACGGCCGTCTCCCGCTCGCTTCTTTCTCTGCTCCGCACCCCCTTTAAATACCCGCGGATGAAGCTGCTTGCTGAAATCCACCCGGATTATTGTCCTTCGACAAAAATCTTCAACTGGGCCTCCCCGCGCACTGGCCTGCAGGTGGTGCTGGTGAAAAAGGCCACTCCGGCCGTGAATGGCTATTTTGCTGTCGCCACCGAGATCCTCAACTCGTCGGGATGCCCTCATACCCTTGAGCACCTGGTGTTTATGGGCTCGGAAAAGTACCCTTACAAGGGACTGCTCGACATTGTTGGCGCCAAACAAATGTCGTCCACCAATGCCTGGACCGGCCAGGACCAAACCGTGTATACGTTGACCACTGCTGGCTGGCAGGGCTTTAGCTCGCTGCTGCCGGTCTATATCGACCATGTTCTCAATGCTACTTTGACTGGCAATGGCTTTGTTACCGAAGTGTTTCATATCGATGGCGACGGCCAGGAACGCGGCGTGGTGTTTAGCGAAATGCAGGGCGTCGAAAACACTTCCGCAGAACTGATTGCCGGCACCATGCAGCGGCTGATCCACCCCAAGGACAGCGGCTACTCTACAAATACCGGCGGTCTGCTCAAGGCGCTCAGAGGGTTGACCAACTCCGAGATCAGAGCGTACCATGAAAAGTGCTACAAGCCCAGCAACCTGTCAATCATCATCACCGGCGACGTTGAGCCGTCGGAACTGATTGCCGAAGTTGAAAAGATCGATGCTACGTTCCCCGATGCCCCCTCGCCGCCGGAGCCCCGGCCGTTTGTGGATAGTAAACAGCAGCCCCAGCCGCTCAAGGCCACCCTGGTTGAGGAAATGGACTTCCCGGAAAAAGACGAGAGCATGGCTGAGGCTCTGATTTCCTGGGTCGGTCCCCCGGCCCTGAACTTGCTGGAAAATACCGCGTTGCAGGTGCTGGGCGAGTACTTTACCCTCGAGAGCGTGGGCAAGTTCACCACCGCGCTTATGGATATTGCCGACCCAGTCGCCAGCGATATCCAGTTTTATACCGATGACTATGTGCGCACGGGCCTCAATTTCTATGTAGGCGGCATTCCGGTCGAGAAACTGGGCCAGATCGACGGCGATATTATGGCTGTGATCGGTAAAGAGGCCGAGAACCTGGATATGGATATGATCAAGGACTGCATTGAACACCGCATGAACAAATTCATTCTCGACGTTGAAAATGACCCGTCCACCTTTGCGTACCTCGCCATTGACAACTTTCTCTACGGCTCCAAAGATGGGTCCACCCTCAAGCAATGGACTGCCTCCACCAAGGAGTACAACGAGCTGCGGAACTGGTCCAAGCAGCAGTGGACCGAATGCATTCAGCACAACCTGATTGCAAACCACCACGCCACTGTTTTGGGCCGTCCCAGCCGCAAGTTGTACGAGCAGTTCAAGGTCGAGAAAAAGGAGCGCTTAGAAGAGATCAAGCAAACAATGGACTTGGAGAAGCTGGGCAAGCAGCTCCACGACGCCAAGACCGCCAACGAGCAGCCGATCCCGGACGAGGTTCTTGAGGCGTTTGAGGCCCCCGACCCGGCAAAGGTGCGGTTCATTCATACGAAATCTGCAGCGACGGCGCTGGCTCGCTCAGAGCAAAAGGACAAGATGGATCCAGAACTCCAGGCGTTGATTGACAAAGAGGATGTGCCGCTGGCTATCAACTTTGAGTCCTACGCATCGCAGTTTGTTACCATCAAGATCTACTTTTCGGCCGCTAATGTCGACCCGAAGCTACTGCCGCTGATCGACGTGCTTCTTAACGAATCGTTTGCGATGCCCATGAAGCTGGATGACGGCACCGAGCTGACGTTTGAGCAGGTCGCTCAGGAGGTCGCCCGCGACGCGGTCGTCAATAGCCTCTCGACCAACTCGTACATCCAAGAGTACGTGATGGTGGAGATGAAGGCCCGCAGCGACAAGTATGCGCGGGCCATCATGTGGATCCAGTACATTCTGTTCAATGTCGTATTTGACGAGGAACGCCTCAACATCTTCATCACCAAACATCTCAACAGTTTAGTGGACGAAAAGCGCGACGGGTCTACGCAGCTCGTGGCCTCGATCTACGAAAACATGCTCACCGACAAGTCGCTGCGGCGCCAGTCCGAGGGTCTTTTGACCGAAGAGTACTTCAAGGACCTCGACGATATGTCCAAGGTGCACGCGAGTCTGCAGAAACTGCGGGAACAGCTCTACAAGCCCGAAAACATGCGGATTCTTGTTGCTGGTGATATCCCTAATCTCGATCGGCCCGTGGGAACCTGGCAGAACCTCTACGAGCGCTTCCACTGCAAGCCCGTCAAGGCTTTGACCCCCGTGCCCTCTTCGGCGGTGTGCCGGACCCCGCTGGGCAAGCAGCCCAAAAAGCGGGCAGTTGTCACAGTTTGCCCGGCGTCCGAGTCGTCTTACTTGTCGGTCGTGACCTCTGCCCCCACATCGTATACTGCCAAGGACCTTGCCGAGCTGTCGCTTTGTTGTGGCTTCTTGCAGGTCACTGAGGGCCCGCTGTGGAAGCAAGTGCGCGGAGCCGGCCTGGCTTATGGTGCGCGGTTCTACGTGCAAATCGAGACCGGCCAGCTGGTGTGCAACTTCTATCGAGCGACTGATGCCCTGCAGGCGCTGGCAGTCACCAAGAAACTGGTTACTGAGTTTGCTGATGGCACGGTGCCGGTGGACAAGGATGGACTTGACCGCGCGGTCTTGTCGCACGTTTCTGATACAGCGGCCGACCGCGGCACCTACAGTGCGGCCATCACGCAGAAGTTCTTTGACAACGTCTTGCGCAAGCGAGGACCCGACTTTATTGAGACATTCATCAAGGCAATCCAAAAGGTCACGCCAGCAGATATCCAGCGCGTGCTTCAGCAGTATGTTCTCGGATGCTTTTCGCCCGAGACCAGCGCGCTATTTGTTGTGGCGCACCCATCGGATGCCGAGGCGCTTGAAAGTGGTTTGCGCGAGTTGGGCTACGCGGTCGAAGTCAACGAGGTCCAAGACTCGGACGAGTCTGGCGAGTCCGGCGAATCCGGCGACTCGAGCGGGTCTGGGTCTGACTCGTCTGAGTACGACTCCGAATCCGAATCCGATTAGACCGGATCCGACCAGGCTGATAGAATAGCGATATAGAATAGATGCATAAATACTAACCGACAATCTTGAGCTCCTCGCCGTCCCAGAACTCGGCCTTGTGTTGATCAAACAGCCGTCTCACCTGCTCCACGTAGATGCTGTGGTACTTTTCCACATCCTCGTTGGACGGTTTCGCGATCAGGGGTACATCAACCGGCGCACCAACCACAATGTCAATTGGCTTGCGGTAAGGCAGTAAGCCCTTGTCGTAGTTAAAGACTCCGCGAGCATGAAACAAGGGAATGGTAAAACCAAGGTGTTTGGTCATGAACGTATGGGCTCTCTTCAGGATGCCCTCATCGTCGAGCTCTTGCTCATAGATGTTTGTTTCGCCAAAGGCCAGAATCGGCACCATGCTGGCGCCGGTCTGTAACGCGATTTTCACAAAGCCCTTGCGGCAGTCGAGAATGAGCTCGAACTTGTTGGGTTCTGCAAGCAAGCTTTCACGGGCTCCTCCTAGAACAATGCAAATGGGGTTGTTGTTTTCCAGCTGCCGCAAACAGCTCTTTTTCGACACGCTGCAGGCCCCCACTGCAAGCAAATAGTCTCTGTGGAAGGGGAAATAAAAGTTACTGGCCAACGTCAACAGTCTCACCGGAATGCCGGGGAACAGTTTGGACCATCCCGCTCCGTCGGTGGTCACTCCGCCAACTGCACCCATGCCAATGATACCGTGGGGGTGGTAGCCGAAAATATAGCGTTGGCCAGTGGGGTTAGCCAGCTTCTTTTTGCGGAATGTCAAGAGGTAGTACCACCATAAACCCCACCACACGGGTCCTTTCCACCACCAAGATGCAATTGACTTGAGGCTGGTAGGCAGCTGCTGCCAGGCCGACGGCGGCTGCTCGCTGGGGTTCACAGCAAAGCAAGGCTTGAGGTCGACGGTCTTGTGCAAGCGAATTGGAAAGTAATGGGCGAAATCTTTCCACCACCATGCACTGCGGCAGTATTCCTGCCATGGCGATAGCGGTGTGCCCCATTCAGCCCGAGGATCGAGGGCCATGAACAGCAGATAGAGGCCGATCAGCGGCCACAAAGGGATGGCCGCACAGCAAAAAAAGAAGGCTGCCAGACACACTGGAATGGCAATTACATGGAAGAGCATGACCATCATCTCGCGGCGACGTTGCCAGCTCGAATGCAGGGCCAACCTCATGACCGCTTTTTGGGGGAGGGAGGACTTTGGCTGCGGGTTGATGTAGCAGTTGTAGCGGCCGGTTGGAGGTGGGACCCAGGGTTGTTAGCTGGGAGTTCGGAGAGTAGCTGATTACTGGAATCAGGACTGGAAAATCAGTGACAAATTTCATGCGTCAAGCACTACAGATGCTGGCTAGTTTGAGGTCTGGTTTGCCAGCCGGTCGCGCAGGCGTTTCGCCGGCTTTTTCTATGGCTCGCTTTACGGCTAGCCGCTCTGGCGTGATGGCCGGTCGATCGCTCCGCGGCTATGCGGTTGTTTCTCGATCCGAGCTCAAACCGACTGAGCAGGTGCCCGACGTAGAGTCGTTTCTGTCCCAGATCGGCCGCAACATGGTGCAGTACAAAGATAATTTTGAGAGCTGGGAGCAGCTGGTGCAGGCGTCCAGCACCGAGCTCAAGGACAAGGGCATCGATACCCGGGACCGGCGGTACCTGCTGAACTGGTTGCACAAGTATGGCATGGGCCAGCCGCTGGAGGAGATCAAGCGCGGCGAAAAGAAATGGGGCGGCGAGCGCAACCGCCGCGCCCAGCGAGCTGCCCACTACGGTCGTCTTCGGGCCGAGAAGGCCTAGACAGCCTGAGGCAGACCAGAGACTGTGTACATATATATTTCTAGATACCAGGGTTATCTGACCTTGGATTCAATATCAAAGGGACTTTTCCCGGATCCTGCTCAGCTGCACGGACCCTTTCAAGCTGCTCGTCTACATATTCGGATCGGTGCTGGTGACAATGTACTCTCGCAGCCGCTTGGCCTCGTCGGCCATATCTTCCTCGGTGCGATCAGTCCGCGAATCGTTGTCTACGCCAATTCGGGTGCCTGCCTCTTCTCTCATCCGCGCATAGGCCTCGTCCATCTTGTTGTCATTCAGCAGCTTGTAGATATCATCAACGTGAGGGAGATCCTTAAGTTTGCGCGGAATCACATGACAGTGCACGTGGGGCACCGACTGGCCAGCAAGCGGTCCGTCTTGGATAGCAATGTTGAGTGCATCGGCGCCATAATACCGTTCAATGGCTTTGGACACAACCTGCACGGCCTCGAACAGATCCGACACTTCCTCCGGCGACAACATCGTGAACCGCGCAACGTCTCTAATCGGGCATACCAGCACATGCCCGGGCAACAGCGGCCGCAGGTTCACGATCGCAAACGATTTGCGGGTCCGGAAAAACACCTGCGAAGTTACGTTGAACCCGCCGAACTTCATAGTCTGGGGTAGTCAGTAGTCAACTCCCACTAGTCCCACCTGCTATGTCCTCTAGAAGCAGAGGTAAATAGAAGCGACGTAAATATATGAAGAGCCTCAACCAAGAGTGGATAAAACAACAAACAAAAATTGACCTTTTTCTGATGCGGGAATGCCTCACTCGGACCGGCAAAAACTGTGGGAACTCGAGTGGATGTAGTGCCCACGGCAGCTCCGGGGTCAAACTGCAAGGTAGACATAGTCAGTGATCAGGACTGCGTTGGAGACACTGAGATCATGCCATTGTTTCGTAAACCCGTGAAAGGTTTTAATAGTTCCGTCTTGCATCAACACGCTCGTGTCTGCAAGATCGGCGACTTGGTCCATTACCTTGACAGGCTCGACTTCTTCAAGCGTGTAGTCGTATGTATTCGGCCCTCGCCACTCCCCGGCGTCAGCTGTATCCACTGGTCCATTTGGAGCATGAGCAGATTGGTTCCCAAAATAGCGGCATCGGTACAGGCATCCTTTACAGTCGAGGAGGTTGATGTCACAGACCTGGCCCTGTTCGCGATAGTAGCAAAAGCCTGCAATTTTGGTAATTTTGTGGGGAAGTGTGTATTTTCGGGATTCCTGGATCTCTTTATTGCCGAGTATCACGTATAGGGTGTTGCTGGACGAGCCGGCAACAATATACACGGGGTCATGCACAAACCGAAACCACAGAGTCGCCAAGGGGACCCCTGCCAAAGCAATAAGACTTGCAACCTTGTCCTGAACATGGAGATCCCTGCTGTGCATCTCGACGTTCCAGAGATATGTTAGCGAGGGGTGAGAAGCGTAGAGCCTAGTGCTGAAACCGAGTGGGCTACCGAGTGAGGTACCGGGGGAGTTACCGAGCTGGTCAAAGATGGGGTCGTTTGCCGTACTTGGCGTATGCTCTTCCATTACCAGTTCCTTCATGTTTCGAGAACGTAGGTCTTCCTGTCCATTCTCGTCAAAATCGTCATCCCAGAACGCTTCTGTCAGATCGCATACCACAGGAATACCATCCTTGAAAGCCGTGACTCGATCATCAGAGATATGCACCCCAGAAAACCCTGCGCTATGCAGAATAGCGTTCACGCCACTCGCGACATGCACATATACGTTGTTGTCGAGCAGCCTAGCGGCTATGCCGTAGTCAAAGTCACCACAAGCACTTTGGAGCTCGACGACCTGTAAATCAACAATTGGCCTGTTTTTGAAATATTCAAACGAGTTGTCAAACGATTTATCGGCATTCCAGTTTCCGTGTCTGTCGAAAGAGCCCATGCAGCCGGCGGTTGCCGAAAACCGTTTTTTGTACCTGGCCAGGCCATGTCCCGAGAGTCTACGGCTGTCAAAGGGAAACTCGTGGAAATAGCGGCGATCCCACTCTTTTGTGTCGATGATTGATCGCAGGCGCTTACAGGTTGCCCGTAGTGATAGAAGGTCTTGTAGTGGCAGCTGCTGCACGATGTGATGCAGAATCACGTCTGATCCTAGAACCAGCATAACACCACAATGATGTCGCTTAGCGTGGTTCTCGAGCTGCTGAGGTAAAAACAACCCCACAAGCTCCGACACCTGCTGCCAACAAGCTGCGGGCCCGAGAGCAGCGCGAAACTGAATGAAAAGTCTAATCAAAATGTGTCAATAAATAGGAAATATCAATAGTACCCCACCAGAAAATGTGTCAACAATCCTCGAGATGGCTGGGATCTGCAGCTCAGTTACTTTGAGTTCTCGCGTGACCCCGTAGACTTTTCCGTTTACAGTATGGGCCATAAACCCGTGGAAGTCTATGCGCTGCCACGGAGTGATGTTCACCACCTCGTCCAGTCCAGGAATGATCTCCAGTTGTTGCGCGGGGCAGAACAGCTCGGCGTAGGGATCCAGCTGGCCCTGCACGACCTGGCCTTTATCGGTGATGGCCCAGAAAAGCTCATTGATCTCGTTTGGCGACGAGATGACCTTGACGAACCGCATCGGCACTGGCGGCGGGTTGTTTTGGATAATGGGCAGTGGCTCGCTCCAGGGAGGCTCGTCGTCCGAAGAGCCGTCCAAGCTCATGGGCTGCGCAAACTGCTGCGCATACAACGAGCCATTGCTCATCAGAATTACCACGCAGAACATGCCACAGATAGCAAAGTCTTCAATCTCGAGGCCGACCGAGGGAAGTTCCACAGACGTATATGGCTCGCACAGCTGCACAATCGACACGGTTCGGCGGTCGTGGTACATCAGCCGCCAGCTCTGCGGAATGAACTGCATGCCCATCACAGGGCTCGGGGCCGGCGACGCTAGCGGCTCTAGCTTCATGCGGTCGCAGTGCCAGACATAGAGCTTACCTGCATCGTCAACTGCCGCGAGCAACAGCGCTGTTGCTGCCATGCGGTCAAAGCGCCGGCCCGGGTCGGCTTTTAGTATCTCTTTTAGCACCTTGCCATGCCGCGGTTGTCCATCCCGGGGCACCAAAATGATGTTACCTGCCGGGGTAAGACTTGCCATGACGGCTCTATTAACGGTCACGTCCTTGACGGGCTGGTCTCCAAACGGCCACGACGGTCCAAAATCGAACCAGTCAGCTAATTCCGACGGTAATCGATCCTGTTTGTCTGAGACATGGCGCGGAATCTGGACGGGCTCTTCGTAAGATTTCAGCTCTTGCTCAAAATCCGCGAATCCGGGCGTCGTCGTAGACTGGCTGCGAATCATCCACGTCGTCCAGTAAGGCACATGCACTGCCTGGATTTGCGAGTACCCCACCGCGTACCTGAGAGGGTCCTTTATAGAAGGAGATGCTATCTTGAGCTCTTGGCGGATAAGTGCATTCCACAGCGGGATTGGCTGGTCCAAGAAATCCCGGACCTCGTGGCATGTCTGGCGAAGTTGCAGGGCATCATAGATCGACAGATACGGCAGCAGATGGTGTTCGAAGATATCCCTGCCAAGGTCCAGCAATGGCATTCACTACTCCTGTTGCGATTACTGTTGAGATTGGGGGCTCTGCGATTACTCTTGCTTGGGAGCTGGGGATGGTAATGAGGGTGCACAAGCGTCTGGAGCTGCAAGCCCAGGGCAACTGGTAGACACAAACTAGGACCCCCTTCAAGGAAGCAAATATTTTAAGTGAGGCTATAATTATTCCACGATAAACGGCGACCATTTACAAACTCAAAGCAGCGTTTCTGGGGCGGATCTAGCTGTTATGCCGGACATCCACCAGGGAAAGCGAGAACACATAGAGAAGGAACAAAACCTAGCGAATAAATAGCTATTTTAATCGACTTCAGCATCATCAGAGTGGCCGGAGCCGGCAGCAAAGTACTCCGCTTCAGAGTCAAAGTCCTCGGAGCCGGCTTCTTCTTGGCTGTCCTCGGAGTTGGCAACAAAGAACTCGGCCTCTGAGTCGTCAAAGTCGGAGACATCTCCCGACGAAGACGCATGCCTAGACGGAATTTCAACCCCCGACGAGACCCCCGACGAAACACCAGTTGCAAGCTCGGAAGATGCAAGTTCAGCCTCGGAAGACTGAGGCTCGATGACCGGGCGGTACTGATCAATGGCCAGAATCACGGCATCCCGGCACACGGCACGGCGGGCAGTGACGGCAGCCTCCCAGTCGGCGTAAACCGGCGGAACCAGCGATACGAAAAACAGGGCCACGTTGCTCCAGATACCGATGGGCTGCCGCATTATATCCAGAATCTTGTCTGCATCCGCTCCTGCCTCCAAACGTGCGACCCGCTGCATGGGAACCTCGGGAACAAGGTCCTCAGCCCGTGACGCCTCCGGATAGACCTTGGGAAGCGGCAGATAAGGCATAAGATGGAAGTTGTAACCGAGAAGAACGCACGTGGCAATCATCGACGTGCCGGTCACTAGCACAAGGAGAAGAATCCAGCGCAGATATGGCCACTGCTTCAGTCCCTCGGCAGCACTGCCGGTAGCCAAAATGCCGGTGATGATGCCCAATAGACCCAATTGGCCCATCCAGTCCTGCAGGCCACCCTGCTGGGTCCACATCTGGTAGCCGACCTCTGCCAGGCCGTCGAGTGGCCGTCGCGGGACCAGCCGCAGGCCTGCAGAAACCTCTTCAGCCAGCTTGGGGTCTATGCGCAGCTCGGAGCCGTCGAGGTCGTAATAGTCGGGCTCAATTTTGAGGCTGGCTCCGGGGACCAGCGAAATGGACAGCGCACCCCGCAGGCCGTTGGCGGCAGGGATGGCTTCCGAGTTGGACGGAGCTGTCGAGCTCGCGGCCGGTCTGGAACCAGCCAAACCAGGGAATGAAGGGTAACTCAAAGGACCCGGCGAGGAACCTGGCACTGATGCACCTGGTACAGATGCACCTGGCACAGACGCATCTGGCAAAGACGAGTCCGAGACCGGCAGATAGCCACGGGTGCCCGGAGGAATAGGCAAGTATACTGTCACCCACAAGGTTCCAGAGCTGGTCACTGCCGTGGCAACATTTTCGGTGGAGTCCAGCGAGCGGCCGTCAACTGCCAATGTCACCTCGGATTCTGCCAGGTTGTAGCGGTCGATGAGGCCAATGCCGACATCGCGGGCCGTCTGGTGTTGCTCCACCGTCTCAATGGTGTAGCGGCCATCGTACCATAAAAAGCCCACTTTCATGCTCTCGTGACTGAGCTTAGTGAATGGTGGAGCTTAGTTGGTGTTAATGCTCTGTCCCTGGCTTAGTTGGTGAGATGCTGTGCTTAGTGACGAGCGGTCCCTTGGGCCTTACAGGGGTGCTGGGTCAGGGACGAAATTTCAGTCATTATGCTAGGCACCCAGATCTGTAGGTGGGTGCAGGCAACGGCACCCCACCGCCCGGGAGCTCGGTTGTTTTCTCAATCGGCGGCCCGGGCCGGCTTTTTCCGAGACTTGCTCGGTTTGGACGGGGGTGTGGACCCCAACGCGCCGACCGAGGCGTCGCGGTTCCACATGCTCGACGAGTCCCCAAACGACGATCTGCGCAAGCGAGCGGCATTTATCCGGGCCCGGGCCCGGTGCCCCGTCACCGGCGGTCCGATTCGATTCACGTGCCCCAAGTCGGGCATCCCCACGCATGCCGACGAGGCGGCATGGAAAAGCGACAGTGACTATTGGCAGAGTGGCCGGTGGGAGCAGCTGCGCAAGGCCAACATGTTTGAGCACGATCTGCGTTCGGGCCGCGAGTTCCCAGAGCTCGAGTTCCCCGGGCCTCAGGAGGACGACCAGATCATCAATTTCCAGAACTGGGATACCTTTTTCTACACGCGCAACTTCTTCTCTATGGACTCGGAGTTCAACCTGGCAGTGGTGACCAAAATGCTCAGCTACCCGCTGACAATGGCCAGCATTCTCGACGAATACTCGCCTTATAGCCTGCAGCCCAAGGGTCCCTTGACGCTGGAGGGTCTCAAGAGCGCGGCCGCTCTGCGCTACACCTTGTTCCCACAAGACAAGACAAAGGCTTGGCAGGATCGGCCGGTGCGGTTCTTCGTGCTGGGTGCACGCATGGAGTCACAGCTGCCGTGGCATGCCTGGAAGCAGCTGTCATATCTGCTGCCCGATACCAAGTTTGAGATCATCTTTATCGGACCCGAGTCCTACTATGATCGCCGCAAACACAAGTACATGCCGTTGGAGCACCGCCATGTGGACCGCGTGGACTCTCAAATGAGCCTCGTCTATTACACGGACTACTTCCACGTGCTGAATGATGCGCGAGACTTTATGCCGTATGACCCGTACTTGGATGCGTTCTTTTTGTTCCATCCCGGCCTAGGTGCCCCCGAAGCCATGGACCAATGGCAAAAGACGGTGCCGGGCTTGCTTGAGTCCAAGTGCCCGGTGTATGTTACCGGGTTCCACAAGCAAGACTCGCTGCAGGACTGGGATTGGCTGCACCGCAACTTTGAGGGGCAGTTTGACACTTTGATCGAGCCTACCGTCAACAAGTTTGGCTCCACGAAATGGGAGTTCAACGATCTTAATCCCCAGGAGCTTTACCAGTTGAACCAGCAATTGTTTGCATTCCGTGGTAAACGCTACCACATTAGCTACGCGTAGGCATGTATATATTCGTTCGGTCTAATTGACACTGACACTAGCAGCGTGAACCGAGCACTTAACCCTAACTGTAAATTGCAGCCACATTTTAGTTTCTATTTTCTTCAGCCATGAACCTTTTACAACTTGGGTTTAAAAAAAAAAGGTCTATCTTTTAATGCCGCAGGTTTAAAGCCTCACGTTTCCGGCAAGGTTTTGACATTTTCAGGCTTTTTCACCCTTATCTACCCGGGCCCAGCCATTCGCGGTATCTAGGGTTTCTCCGCGGACATATGCAATGTGGTGTGACTGTCAACTTTGAGCAGGTTGCACCTGCCCGTAGCGACAATTGTAAACCCATCAATTATGCCCTATAAAGACTTCTGCATTCACTTGAAAATGCTTGAAAACTTTCTCGAAATGGTGGAGTGAGCTTTTGCCAAGAGGTAACGTGAAAAGTGTGGCCACAACGTGGGCCAGAACCCTGCGCCCTGGAAAATCAACCTACCTATAAAGTGCTTGGGCCCCCGGGTTTTGTCACCCATACCCCTGAAATGCGTGCATCCATTGCTAGTCTTCGGCAGCCCCTGATCCAATTCCTCGGCAAGCGTGTGACCCCCAAGGTCGACCACAGCCTGCGCCCCCACCCCATGGCTCCCTCGGCCGAGCTGCCCTCGTCGTTTGCTCAATACCGCAAGTCCTCGCAGACCCATGGTCCTCTGGGCCGCGACCACTCCACCCAGAGCCCTGCTTCCAGCGGAGCTTCCAACGCAGCTACCGACGCCGCTGTGTTTCTGTCGATCTCGGACCTCCCACGGCGGTTCCACTACAGTGCTTTGAGCGACGCCGAGCTCGAGAACATCAACATGGGCGGAGCCGAGACTCTTTTTTAAGGCCGGCGACAACGGTTAGCTGATAAGCTCAACGACCGGCTCAGCGAATGAGCCGCTAAAACGTCACTAAAAAACAATAGACGAGATTTTAGTCTAATATTTATAAACCTTGCTCTAAAGTCGGGCACATGCTGGGCACATGCTTGGCCACATGCTGATCAGCAGCGGCCGGGATCGGTGACCGATCGGCGCAGCTGAATCTGCCCCACCTTCGCTTCCCCAGCTGCTTCCCCAGCTGACATGTTCCTGACCGATAGCTAGGGACTGCTCTTATGAGCCTACACTACAACAAACGAGGTCCCAAGTAAAACTCAGCTTTATAATCGGCGTACATAAGCAAACCTGGTGGCCCCAAACTGGCACCAAACTAACCGGTCCCAAGAGCTTACAGCACTACAGAGCACCTCCGGAAGCTGATCCTAGTACTCGCTTACAGCACCACGCTGACATCTCCTTGCCACTATGGAGCACCACCAAATGAACTGGGGCCGACCCCGCGACGATATCTACGGCGCATACGACATGGCCATCCACAATGCGGAGCCTCGCGCACACACGCAGCAGCCTACGGTCACCGGCTCGAGTGTGATTGCCGTCAAGTTCGACAAGGGAGTGGTGATGGCCGCCGACACGCTGGCGTGCTACGGCTCGCTGCGGCGCTTTGACGACACCAAGCGCCTGCTAAACATCGGCGGCAACACCGTCGTGGGCGTGGGTGGTGACGTCTCGGATATGCAGGCCATTTCGGAGATTCTCGACAACCTCGACATTGAGGAGAACTACGACTGCGGCGGGTACCCCACCTTGACCGCCCCCAGCATCCACATGTATCTGCGCCGGCTCATGTACGGGCGGCGGTCCAAGATGGACCCGCTGTGGAATGCGGTGCTGGTTGGCGGCCTCAAGGACGACAAGCCGTTTTTGGGTTATGTGGACCTGTTGGGCGTGACTTACGAGGCGCCCGCTCTGGCGTCGGGCTTTGGCAGCTACCTGGCCGTGCCACTGCTACGCAATTGCGTCGATAGCGATGCGGATGTGCCGAACGTCACCGAGGAGCAGGCCCGCAAGGCTGTTGCCGAGGGTATGAAGGTGCTGTTCTACCGCGATGCGCGGGCCATTGACACATACGACGTGGCGGTGGTGACTGCCGAGGGCGTCAAGATCGAGTCGGCCAAGGTCGAGAATCAGAATTGGGCGTTTGCCAAGGATATCCGCGGCTTTGGCACGCAGCGGGCGTAGCTGGACTCGCCGCCAGCTGCTAGAAGCTGTGCAACGGTAGAAAAACGCAGAGGGCCAGAAACCGCTGGTTCCTAGCAGCTAACAGGCCCTCGAGGTATATACTAGCTTAATAGCCATTGAATTGTTAGTTGCTTATTTTAGTTAGTTGTATTGGAAGCAACTGTCGTCTGACCATTCTACAAATGCCTAACCGCCGCTCACCGAATAAGATACGAGTCGGTCTTGATCTCAATCACCTTTTCAAAGTCCACGGGCGTATCGCCGGGCACCTCCACCACCGACGCCACGTCCAGCATTCCGAACGTCGCATCGGCCTGCGGCACGGCAAACGACACCTCCATGGGGAAGAAGTCGTCCTCGGAGTCGGCCTCGGCCGTAAACTCAAACGACTGCGGGCCCGGCTCGTGGTGGCTCAGCACCGGGATCATCCACACAATGTGGTCGTCGAACTGGTCGTAGACGCTGCCCGGGTCCTGGATGTGCGCGTTGGACGTCGGCAGCGGCACCGACACATTCACGTTCTCCAGTGTGCCGGTGAAGTCGGGGTCCAGCTCGTACTCGAGCGTCAGCGTCATGAAGCCCGGATCGGCTGCCTCGTTGATCCACACATTGAAGGTGATGGGCGGCTTGACGTCGTCCAGCGTCCACTTGACCAGCAGCACGTTGGCGGCCGGGAACTCGGAGTCGGCGTTGCGCAGGCCCAGCGTCTTTGTTTTTGAAAACAGCAGCCGGTCCATCTTGGGGTTGGTCTTGTAGGCGCTGGCAGGACCGTCACTAGTGGTGCGGATCTGCAGCTTCGCGTGCTCCCGGTCGCCGGCAAACAGGTGCAACGTGCCCGACACGCGCGCCGAGCGGACCTGGCCGTCGCGCGACGTCTCCACCGTCAGGCCCTCGGAAATCGACACCTCGGTGCCCTCGGGCACGGGCGTGGCTGCCTTGGCGGCATGGTTAGCGTGGCTAGCGGGGGCCGGCGCGGCGTGGCTCGAAGCAGCCGGCACCGCGGGCGCACCGGGCAGATCGACCTGCGCCAGCAGCGGCAGGCCCTCGTCGCGGGTCTTTTTCTTGCCCAATTGCAGGCCGCGGCCCTTGGGCTTGTCGACGGCCGACAACAGGCCACCTCCGGAGCCGAACCGCGATGCATTAGGATCCTGCGGCTGCTCGAACGCGGGCTGCGGCATCACCGGTGGCTGCATAAACGGCGACGCGGCGCCGTCGTTGTAGCCGGACGAGCCCAGACCCGAGCCGGAACCGGCGCGCTTGGCGGCCTTGCGCTGCTGTTCGAGCTCGCGGGCCTTCTTTTTGCGCTCCTCGGCCGCCTCCAGCTCCTTGTTGCGCTCGATGATCTGCTGGATCTTTTCCTCGTGCGAATCCATATCCAAAAACGTCTCGACCTGGTGCAGAGTCAAGTCCTCGGCATAGCCCTCGGCAATGACCTCCTCAAACGCCATGATGATATCAAACGCCGACGCGGTCAGATCAAGCTCGCTGGGCTCCGGCACCTCTGCCGTCACCGCCTGCGCAAGCAGCCGCAGTGTCTTGAGGTCCTGCACGATATTGGACGCCAGGTCCGTCAACAGCACCACGTAAAAGCCCTCCAGCGGCTCGTACACATACCGCACGCCCTCGGCCTCTACTGACGTGTGCTGCGAGCCCTGGCTCGTGAGTTTGGGGAGCTGCGACAGCAATGTCCGCACACGATCCGCCTTCAGCACTTGGAACTGCCGCGACAGCAGCACTTTACCTTCCCGCGTACACACCGACGCTGCGAGAATCATGCCAGGTGGAAGTTTGTAAGCACGGGGAGGTCGTGGGGATGATGACCAGGGATCGAGCCAGGAGCGAGTCAACAGGGGCCATATATTTTTTTTGTGTTTTTGAAGTTAATACTAGCCATAAGATATAATGAGCTATCAATTGCTATTTTCATGCCTACTTGACAGCGACAGCACGTCCCCTAATTGCGTGTATATATCCTGTAGTTCAGCCCGTACATCCTATACTAGGTCACCAGCGTTGGTCTGGGCCATTAAGAATACAGAAGAGTTTGTCGACAGATGCGAATCAATATGATCAAGGGTTGGAAAGTGCTGGGGTGCGTCCGGGCCAAAGATCAAGCAGTTCAGGGGAGCATTCGTGTGTAGCCGAGCAAATAAAAGACGCAGAAACACGCAAACAGTCGAAAGTTTTATTACAGCTTGATTGAAACACGAGTTTTGAGCAAAAAAAAGTAAAATCGGCCTCCGGTGGCCTGTCTATCACGGTTTGTGACGCGCTTACCCACGCGGATATGTGGTTCCGGGTGTCACCAATCTTTGCGATGAACACGAACAACAAAGGCGATCTGGCCTAGTGGTTAAGCCACTGGGTGGATTTCCAGGCCCGCGGGCCTGGTTAGCTGGAAAAGAGCGGGTTTCGTGGCCAAGTTGGCTAAGGCGTTCGACTGTTAATCGAAAGATCGTGAGTTCGACCCTCACCGAGACCGCATTTTTTTTGGTCGGCTTGAAAGCGGTAAACCACTCTTTTGTTATGAATGCTGAAAAGGGGGTGCTATTTTTATGAACATGTATACTGAGAAGGCAATGAATGGTCATATTCTTGTTGATACTCTGAAACACACCGGCCACAGCCCGCCAAAAAGCATGTATAATTAATTCTTCATTAAAGCAGGATCTAGGCTAATCAAGATGGGTAATACCAATATCGGAATAAATAGACTGATGCGAGAGCAGCAGCATGGTCTTGTCGTTGGGCTTGCGGTTTACCATGGCCCGCAGCTGGGCGGCAGAATCAACACTGGACGCAGGAACTGCCGCTAGAATTGTGTAGCGCGGCCGATAGATCCATCTCTGCAGCAGGAGCAGCACATCGAAAAACATGGTGCCAGCGGCACCCAGGATAAACGAAAGCTCATTGTAGAGGAACTCCTTGCCATTGGGTCCCATGGCCTCGCGCGAAAATAAAATAGATAATGTGTAGGTGAGGTTGCCCAGAAAGGTAGCCACAAACAACAATGGTGCCATGCCCTCGGTGGATTTGCGTTCATAATTGTGCAGCATCTGCGGAATCCGCGAGGCAACATACATCACAGTAGAAAGGTAGGCAAACACATAGCCCATTGACCATGAGTTTGTAGCCATTGCCTCCAAAGACCCGCTGCCAAGTCCAGTCACAGCTGACCCCACGGTGGTGGGGACTGGCCCGAGGGGCAGGCCAGCTGACCGGCCAAACGACCCAGCGATAGTTGTCATGGAGATAAACGAGGATAGCCGACGGCTAAAACTACGCTTGGCAGGCCGATTGGAATTGTCGAGCGGCTCAACGCCCACTAGCACGTCAGACGGCGGCCGGTTTTCGGCGAAATAATAATACTGGACCGTCAAAACAATATCCATAATCACATAGTAGGTTGCAAGAAACGTTTGAAACCCCAGCTGTCCGGTGAGCACACATCCTATAACGGCACTAATATCGCCTACAAGCCATGCGGCAAGAAACCCCAGCGAAATTCCTTCACAGTGGCGATTCTTTTGATTCTCATAAACTTGAGGTAGTTGCGCGCACAGCCAAATACCAATCGACGTGTACCCTAGGCTGCGAGAGATGAAGCTCCAGACCTCGAGAGACGGCATTTTTTAATGTTGGTTCGTGAACAAATAACAAATGAGTTTCCAATAACCTCCAAAGTCGACCAACCAAATCCGGAAAATATTCTAAACCGAATTTTTGCGCCCAGGTTAAGAGGCGTTGATGAGCGAGCTATGTCTCCTCGCAGGAATAGATAAAGCTCGCGCGCTGATTAAGCGCATGAGATTAGACTGCCGTGGCTGATAACTGCGGGCTTTTAATTTCGATATGCCTGTCGAAAATGGTAAAAATAGATGAGGCTATGTTTTCGGATTAGACTGATGTTTTATACCACGGATTACTTTTCTTCAATATAGCACTGTGTGGCCGCATGTTGCGTACGGCCCATCTGGACCCTCATGCAGCTCTTATCAGAATGCATGATAACGGCGCTCCAAAGCAGGGAGCAACGGCCGCGGCACGACCCCCACACATCGTCTGTAGATCGTCTAGGATTTTGACCGGGGAAAAATCCCCAGTCTTTAAAGGCTACAAAAATCGCTCGGAAAATGTCGCCTCAAAACTTGACCTATCGGCTGTAAAGCTATTGTGCCGCAACTGTGCCGGCCTAACTCGCGCGTCGGCGAGCCTAAAAGGGGGCCGATGGTCATGTGTTATTAGTTAATTTCGCGATCACAGCTTTTCTCGACTTTGCTTTTTTCTAGTGCGTAAAACTACAACCGGCGTTTGAATTATCCTCAATCTTCTATTTTATGCGATTTTAATCACAGGTTCTCGGTACGGTCTGCTATATCCGGCTTTTGGTTGCAGCGGAACACCACAATCGATCTCACTTATACGGGAATTGCCGCTACGCCGGGTACCCAAACTTTTCTCCCGATATTTCGAGGTACGAGCTCTAGAGGCAAACGAGCGGCTTTACAGTAGTAGCTGTGCAGGTTTGAACGCAACTGCATGCTCAATTCCTGGGTAGAAAGACTAAACTTCAAATAAAAAGCTAAAATATGAAAGATCATCTCCAATGCGAAAATACTGCCAACAAAAGCGCAGCCATAAAGCGGCCAAACCCTTCAACTATGAACATGGCCCCTCAGGCATACACTACAGGTATTACAAGTATCAGCTTATGGTAGCGTGATAGTTTGATTTGCTTTTTGCGACACAGGTTTGTTTTGTTTTTTCCCAACCCAGACTAATGGGAGGTATGTGCTGCAGTCCCCCCAGGATATGCAAGCGTTGCCCAGCCATAATTGATAAGCCTACTCCCCCTAATTGCATCGGTTGCGAGAAAAACAAAAGTGAGCTCAATGCTTCCCTACGATGTTTTAGAACACAATTTGTTTCCAATTCTCACTGTGGACCAGCTTCTAGTTCTCAGGCAAGTCTGCAGTGACCTCAAAGATGCCATTGATAGCTCCAGCATATGGTTGCGGCTGTACTGCCAGCAATTCCACGCTCCCCCAGCAATACCGTGCGCAAAGGCCCAAGTATCATTTTTGATGCGCCGTAAGGCTCGCTTGCTTCGAATCCAAAGCTCGGATCAAGACGACTACTTTGGTAACCGGGGCAACTCTCTAGGCGAAATTGCCCACGAGGTCCGCATCGACTGGACCCGACCTCCTTTGCCGGGCCCGGTGGCCGTGCAGGAATCAAGGTATGACTTTGACTGCTATGACCTCAACGAGCCAGTACGGGTAGAAGCGGGACTCAAAGTCGAGCGGCCGGCAACATTGCCATGCCGGCATCACTTGTTCGGAGGTGCCCACATCAAGAAAGTCGGTACCATGAAAGGGGCCATTGCTGTTCTTACAATGGAAGGAGAAATCCGGGTTGTTTACGATTATGACCCCGATCTTGACGTGATGTTCTCTCCACAAATCTACACGCCTGAAAACGGTGGCCGGTTCGTTGATCTAGAGATCGAAAACACTTCGTGGTTCAGCAAGCTTTTGGCCATTGATGATCGCGGGGCCATTCATCTGTGGGAACTGAATGAGCTGGGCGAGCCTCCCATCAAATTCGAAGTATTGACCGGCGTCATGTGCCATAAGCTTGCACCAGCGCATAACAGGGACGCGTTAGTATTCAAGAACCAGTCGGGCGTACACATCCGCACTCGCTCTAAGACTATGTTGCTAAGCAGTGACTTTGTCGATGATTTCATTTGTTTGCGGACGAATACAGGATTCAATATCATCATGCTCATGGAGGATCGAAGTGTGCAAGTCGCTGAGATCATGGCTCCTAATAATTCTCGGGACCCAATAAGGCACGTTGGCAGCCATCGCCTGGAATGTATCGACAGGCTTTCTCATACACGCGACCGGCTCTACATGTTTGCACAGGCATGCGATGGTACCGAAGTAACTGATCCCATGGTGTGGGTTCTCACTGAACAAGGCCGTCTTATAGAGTGCCGTCTACAGAAGAGTGGGCCGGTCGCCCAAAGCTACCCACTGACTGGAATTGTCAATGTTTCTATGAAGAAGAGCTATTCCCAGAACGAGTATTATGCACATCACTGGGATGGGAGCACCTTTTGGCTAAGAAACGGATCTGCAAAGCCAATAGAAGGAGACCCCATAACCGGCGTTACCAGTGGCTCTGAGTCTGTCCTTGTCCTCGGTATGCCTCCAGAATATTCTTTTTAATGCTTATAGCTTTTATTTGTCTGTTATTTGAAACCAGAAAGAATGTTGGTACCGAGGGAGATCATTGGCACAATGTTGATAGTGGCTTGGCGCCGCTGCCAACGGTTGCTCGACAGGCTACCAATAATTTATCCCAGACCACCTGTTTGTGCAGTTTGTTGTCGCATCTTACTGTTTTCTCTGACTAGCAGGAGCATACGGGTCTGCAGTATTCTCAACGTGCATACGGAGTCTAATGGATAATTATAGCCTTGCATGCGCATGAAAGTGTTAAATAAACCGGCATGCTAAAGCAAATGAGTCTATGCTTCCACAAGACATTTTCGAAGAACTTATATTTCCTACATTGACCATTAGCCAGCTGCTGGCTTTGCGACAGGTATCTCGAGCCTTTCAGCAAGCTGTCGATGAGTATGACTTGTAGCAGCGCATGTACTGCCAGGAGTTCAATGCACCTCCTGTTATCCCTCGGTCGAAAGCAGCGGTTGCCTTTATGAGGCGATGTAGTGCCAAGCTTCTTCGCACCGCAATATCTCAGCCAGCCTCATGTGAAGCCATCGGGTACGACTTCGACAGAGCCGAGCCCAATACACACCGGAACTGGGCAGGAAAATCAACAAGGGGAATGAAACTTTCCTTTTTCGACACGTTCCGAGGCTGTGACATTATCAGAACCATCTCTAGCGACAACGATCCAAGCAAAATATCAACGCATCAGGTACATCTCTTTGCGGGGCGACACATTAGGAAACTCCTTATGCTGCCAAGCCGTTGTATCACTTTGACGATGGAGGGTGAGATCTGGATAACTGACCATTACTTCCAGTCGCCTGAAACCCCGCAAGACTACAAGCCACCCTGCCATCAGGTATTCACACCTCCATACGGGCGAAGATTTGTCGACGTACAGATCGCAGGCGGATACAATCTCGAAAAGCTCACAGCTCTGTGCGATCATGGCAACATTCATATCTGGTCTCCAACTGGGCAATGGTCGCAAGTCATTAATGCCCAGTGCTCAAAGCTGGCGTGTGTGCGAATTAAAGATGCGCTTGTGTATTCCAGTCCGGAAACGCTTGTTCTGCAGTATACAGCCGGTGAGACTAATTACAACAAATTTATGACCACACGGCAATTGACGCGGGAACTGTCACAGCCGGTGGTTGACCTGGCAGGTGTATGGGCTGGTGGTAGTGGGTTCAAGATCGTTATGCTGATGCAAGACAACAGTGTCATAGTGCACGATGTGATAGAACAGCAAAACTCACCGGAACTGTTGATACGAGAACGGGACAGTCCGCTAGAAGCTGTCAGTGATCTGGTTGATCAAGGCGACTGCGTGCACTCAATTGCAGCTCATTCAGACGAGAGCGAAGGCGGTTGTCGTGTTTGGTTCCTAACTGCGAAAGGAAAACTGATCGAATACTGCTTTGGAGCAAATGGTGAGTTTGCAAACGTTTATGCCGGAATTGAGGGAATAGTCGCAGTCTCCTTGGGTCCCATTTACCGCGACCACTATGCCCATCGCTGGGATGGCTCCGTGTATTGGCTAGGTGACCAGTACACGTTTACTGCTTGTAAAATCGAAAGTGACCCATGCGTGTTTCGCTATCTTCAGCGAGATAAACATGGATCGACAAACAATTTCGTCGGCGTGACCGCATTGTACCTTTAATCCAATAGCTATTGGATCGTTGATGTATCCCAGGCGAGAGAATACCATATTGCTGTTTGCTCGTGGGTCTGCCACTGTCTTGCTGTAGCTGGTACACTACCACAGGCATACGATTGTCGTCTGCAGTATTTTAGAAAAACAGCGGAGCTTGAGAGTTAAGCATGACTTGAAAGTCTCGTGCAGGGCGATCAAGAACTACACTCCGGACAATTGGCGATAGGTCTACAACACAGTCAGGTTGAGCTGCGCATGTACACTCTGCAGTTTGGAATTCCGTCAGGTATTCCTCAGGACGATTGCGTAGCTCTATTTCTGAAAAGATGCCATGCACGGCTGCTTCGTACGTATTGTGCTGGGTGCGATGCATTCAAGCGTTTTGCAGGCGGTCTTAATAGGCCACCGGATCGAGGACGATCCCTCTACATTTCGCTACATCCAACGATATCATGTCGGTCCGCAGCAGTTTACTAGTCTAACGGCACTATATACATAAAGATCCACTGGCAACAGACTCAGATAAGTAAGCTTTGGTATGGGTTATCTTCATGACTTTTGTCAGAAGCAGAACTGAAAAAAAGGTTTATCATCATTGACGGTTGCCTGGAGGCTCTTTTTGCTCTTTAAAGGCTCTTTTTGCCGACACGATACGTCTGACATGCCACAGCATTCATTCGGAATCCACTTTCAACAAGGGAAAACCACTCAGCTATGAGGTTCCACCCGGAACACTTGGTTAGTATTGCAACAACAAAGATGCCGAGTCAGTTGGTGATGCATGTTTGTGTTCTTGCTCATCTTTGGTCTCACCGAACAACAGTGGAAAATTTCATCATATCGACATGTAAATCGTGTACATACCTTGGTTAGACATGTTTACCAGCGGGTCATAAACGAAGAATTCCTAAAAACATTTGGTCCTGCATGAGCTTCCTCAGACGATTGTTTTAATCCTTCCCGTTGCACGTACCTTTTGGCTTGAAATTTTCACAGTTACAAAGCAAGAGAGTGACGAGGGAATATATAGAGTGCGGTCACGTGAGTCAGGGTAGGGCCCCCCCCATGCAAGGTGCCAGAGGAAGAATAATAGGAGGCATTCATCAAGCAAAAGCTAGAGATAGAGAATAAATAATTACTGAAGATGAAACAGTTCCTTTGGCGGAAGACAAATCATTAGCGCCTCTCGAACTGTGTAGATCACTTTGGCTATAGGCACACAATCAACTGCTACCTTGTCTCCGTATAAAGGATACACCCTACCATCCCAGGTGCTGGCATAGCGAGCTTGGCGCAAGTGACCAATAACAACATCACAGACGCCATCCAGGTCAGGAATCAAATCGAATTTAGTCAAAGGAAAGTCTAGGTGGAATGCAAACTCGCCCTCGTAGCATCTGCCCTGGTCGTCGATGGCCCAGAACTCAAACGAATTGGGCGACGCCTCCAATCGCACAATCGGCGAGTTCATCCCCGTAAGCTGCTGAACATTTCCCAGGTTGATCGGCAGGGCAATGGGCACTGCATCTTCCAGTGAGATCTCTAAATAGTGGAGATCCCCATCGTCTGTAGCATAGACAACTCGGTGCCTATCGCTGTAAAACAGAGCAAAGTCAGAGACGTTACCCTCGTGAGCCTGTACCGTTACGAGCGGGTTGCGGCCGGCCTTGATAGCGACAAAGCCATGAGAGCAGCTGCAGATCAGCTCGCTGCCAAACATGGTGCCTTTTATCCTGTAAAACGTCATCCCACCGATCCTATCGATAAGCTCGTAGGTTCTATTCTTTCCCGGCTGATACATGTACAATGCACCATCGTCGCCAATTGCCGTTAGCACCAGGTTGCACGCAGCCATCGATACAAACCGGCCACCACTGGGGCATTGGATCTTGTGGTTCCCTCGCAGGAATGCAAACTCCCCAATCACAACTTCAATCTCGCCCTTGGTAGTCAATGCTGCGCAGCCGTACACATTAATCCCCGCGTCATTGATGGTTTTGCCGAGGAAAGGCGTGCTGGTGTAAAGCGGCCGCTTCATGCCTGCCATGAGGGCCATTTTACCCAGCCAGCCTTCCTGGGGCTCCTCTGTGTCTTGGTTGTTCCAATCAATAGAGACGTCCTCGAGATAGTCGCCTAGCGGTCTGAGGCTATCGTTTGGAATTTTGAATCGATACAATCTTGCCATTCGTCGCCGTAAAAAGGCCAAACTCAGCTCTTTACAGTCGCATGGAAGGGGGACGCCGAACTCGCTATAAAAGCGCTTTCGCCAGACATTTGAACAGTCCACCGCATATTTAAAGTCTTTTGAAGTTTGGCGAAGAGCCAAGAGCTCGTCAACTCCAAGAAATGGCAGAATATAAGTTTCCCAGATATCCAGGCTCACCATTACTCACTTTACTGCCTTACTTTACTTTACTGCTTTTGGGGCTTACACTAAGTAGACTCCCAGCAGCCAAGTTCCCAAGGTCCCAAGCACAGGTATCAGCATCAGCTGTAAGGCCTTCCCAGCAGCCAGTCCCAGCCAGGTACCACCAGCTAGGACCACCAGCTAGGACCACCAGCCAGGCACCCAGCCCGTTCCAAACACATACTAGAGTCGACTTACAGATAGCTATCGGCACGAACACTTCAATGACTTTATTTTAAAGGCAATTTTCTATTTACAACCCGTCTATTTCTATTGCACCCATCTAGTTCGAAACGCATTTTCTTTGCAAAGTTGGCCACTATCTGGTTGTGACTGTTCAACCAAATATCTAGACTAGTCTCACTGGAGGCTTAGACATCCATTGAAGATAGGATGACGCACCCCAGACACGTCGGTCGCGACGGCCACTTGTTTCCTGCGCGACCGGTGAGTAGCCGAGGTTAGGGCCCGCAACCCTAGCCGTTTTTTTCGCATCTCTGAAACATGCGCGTCTATTTTTCCGAGCCGGTCAAACATCGTGACATTGTGGTATTTGGTTTGGGCGGCACGGAGTTGTGTTTGTGTAGTTCTCGAACTCATTTTCTAGTTGTAGATATCGTATCTCGTTCGACCGTTTCTTAATTTAGGATTATGCGAGGCCATTGCATAACCTCGTTGCCCCGACATAATCCAACAAGAGGGTCGCTGATTGCTACCGGCAGAGGTAATCCTCACGATTCCAACCCTACAAAGCGCCCCGCAAAAACAGCTCCGGCTTCTAAGAAAGCAATATGTCTACTCTATATAATTGATACTAATTTTAAATAGTGAGGTTCCGCACAGACTTATCGGCATGGGCTGTGAGTCGGCGGTCTGCGGCAGGATGACGTCACCTGATGCATGGCTGGTACCCCCTTTTTTTTACTAACGATTGCTGTGCATCAGGGTGTCTTGTTCTTTTAAATCTTGAATCTCACCCTTCATTCTACCGATCATGAGCGATCATCGGGTGAGCCACGACCGCAACTCGTTCGCGGACTCGGCCGATTTCCACACCACCCAAGATTCTATTTATCCTCCGGCCAAGCGGGCCGTTTCTCGCACAGAGTCCCAGGAGCCTATGAACCCGCAGGGCCATTATGATTCTCATGCTGCGGCGCAGCCTGTTTCTCAGGGTCACCAGCCGGCCGCTGCGCCGGCTGCCTCTACTGCTGCTTCTGCTGCTCCTGGCTATACACAGACCCCTGCTTATGGCCAAAACGCATACCATACAGGTGATCCCTATCACACCGGCACCAACTCCCATGCTGGCGCCATCAGCCACGACCCCTCGACCTTTCATGGAGCCCAGGGCTACGCTGTTGGCGGCGACTACAGCCGCGGCGCTTACCCGCAGGGCCAGGCCAATCCCTATGCCCCTCCGGGCAACAACTACGATCTCGGCCGCGGCCAGCACCCGGACCACAACGAGCAGATGGTGGACGATGCGCGGACGGTGCAGTCGCACCGTCAAGGCTCTGTGCGGTCTTTTTTGGGCCGCACAGCGTCTCGGATCCGCCATTCGACAGACTCGCACCGGTCCAACCCGCAGCCCGAGGAGGAGCAGAAGCCCGTTGACCCGGTGAACCATTTGCTGGATTCGATTGCAGAGGAAAACGACTCCAAGGACGATCTGCAAATGGACGTGGCCCAGGCGGCTGCGGAGCTTGCTCCGCCCACCGACAAGAAGTCCGCTTCTCGCGGGTACCGGGAGAACCTGCAGCGGCACAAGACGATCCAAAAGTACACTTCGGGCTCCAAGCTTGTCAAAGGGATGCGCAAGATCTACACCGACATTCTGTCGCGCACGCTGGTGACGCGGATGTTTATTTGGTGGCTGCCGCTGGCCCTGATTCTGTTCATTCCCCTGGCCGTGGACGCGTTTGGCGACCGCGACCTGGACGTCGGCCATACCCGAGTCATGTGGCTGTTTATTTGGCTCGAGGTGGCGTGGGCGTCGCTGGCGGTGGGCCGGCTGCTGGCCCACTACCTGCCCGAGGTTTTCGGAGTATTGATCACGATCATCTACCCGCGGTGGTTCCGCTTCATTGACGCGCTGGTCGCGCTGGAGCTGCCGGTGACGCTGGTGATCTGGGCGTTTGTGTCGTTTATCACGTTTATCCCGCTGTTGAGCGACAACCACAGCGCCCTCAAAGAGGCCCAGGGCATCCAGAACTGGCAGCGCACCGTCAACAACATTCTCGTGGCGTTGCTGGTGTCGTCGCTGGTGTTTTTGTGCGAGCAGATCTTCATCCACTTGCTGTCGACCAACTACCACCGCACGCGGATGGCCCTGCGCATCAAGCACAGCAAAAAGAGCATCCAGGTGCTCACGCTGCTGCTGGAGCTCGCCTATAGCTTCTTCCCGCAGGGCTGCAACGAGTTTGCTGAAGACGATGCGTTGCTAGCTTCCACAACCATGGCGTCGGCCCACACTGCGCGCGAGAAGCTGGCCAAGTTCAGCAAAAACAACAAGTTCATTGGCAACGTGAGCAAAGCGTTGGGCGAGACCACCAACATGCTCGGCGCGCTGACCCGCGACTTCCAGCGACCGGTTGCAGCGTCAAAGATCGTCAAGACGGCGCTGGCGCTCAAGTCTACTCGTGTGATCCTGGCCGGCCGGATCTGGAAGTCGCTGGTCATGGAAGACAGCGACTCGTTGACCTACGAGGATATGCTAAACACCATTGGCCACGACCGCAAGGAGGAGGTGTTGTACATCTTCGACCTACTGGACACCGACGGCTCGGACGGCATCTCGCTTGAGGAAATGACCAAGAGCGTGAATGATATCGGCAAGGAAACAAAGTCGATTTCGCGGTCGCTGCAGGACATCGACGGCGCCATCACCAAGCTCAACAAGCTGCTGCTGTTTGTGTGTTTGCTGATTGTGATCATCATTTTCGTGGGTATGCTTGCTCCTAGTGTCGGCACGGTGCTGGCGACGCTGGGCTCGACCCTGCTTGCCTTGTCGTTCATTTTCGCCACCACCGCCCAGGAGGTGCTGGCGTCGTGCGTGTTTTTGTTTGTCAAGCATCCTATGGATGTGGGCGATGTTGTTTACATCGACGTGCCCGGCCTGGATATTCGCCGTATGGTCGTCACCGAGCTGTCGCTGCTCTACACCACGTTCCGCGACGACACCAGCTTTGTGATCCGGCAGGTTTCCAACTCGATTCTGAACACCCTGTTTATCGACAATGCCAGCCGCTCGCCGCCCATGACCACATCGGGCACGCTGCAGCTTGGTCTTCCCGATACTACCGGCGCCGATATCGAGGCCCTCAAGGACCGTATCAACCACTTTTTGGAAGAGAACCCGCGCGATTACATGCCCGGCGTGTTCTACCAGGTCATGGCGTACCCCGATCTGGACCGCATCAACATCTTTTACCTGGTCACGCTGCGCAACAATCTCGAGGACTCCAACACGTTCTTCCAGCGCCAGGGCCGGTTTTTGCAGTTCCTTGGTCGTACCGTCTACGAGCTGGGTCTTACTGTGCCTCGCCGCGAGGACCCCAGCCACCAGGACCCGTCACTGCCGTTCTACATGGTGCACATGGACAACAAGGAGGTCAAGGAGCACGGCCGCCGCCGTCCCATGGGCTTTTCGGGCTCGGACGAGGTCACGCTTACCGACTCGCCGGCTGTGGAGGAAGCCAAGACGCCGGTGTCGCCCACCGCGAACCACGCGTCGCACCCGCCAGTCACCGAGATGCGCACCTCGCGTGGCCGCACCGGCAGCATGGTGTCGCACAGCACTTCGGTTGCGTCGAACCCCACCGGACTTCGCCGCACAAACACCCGTCGCGCTTACGAGCCTGTGCAGTCTCCTGCTGGCCAAGACGCCTAGGCTTGGTCTGTATTAAAAATATGTAACATACTAGAATAAGTTAGACGGAACCCTCAACAGCTAGCTCAACCAGTGCTGCACAGCCTAGTTGAATCTCTCGGAAAATGGGTTCACGGGAACAGCGCTTGTGTCGCGCAATCCTAGGTTTTTTCGCTCTAGCCCAGGGTTATACTCTTGTCTGGCTCGTTCTCTATCAACTAGGTTAGCGTCTCAGGTTGAAACCGGCGCATCGAATCAAGCATAACATTTAAGGAAATCAGGCAATTGAAAACATTAAATAGTGTAGATGGTAGACAGGTATAGCCGCGATGAGGCCTGTTGCTGGGATTCGTATTTAACCCGTATACAATTAAAGACATGCTATCCCTGCCGGTTGTTGCAGCCCACCGCAAATGTCTGCTAAAGCTCAAGTCCGTCGGAGCCGCCAGATAGAATCCAGGTCAGGAGACGCTCGGGTAGCAGCGCGCTGAGCAGCTGGTACGCGTAGGAGCCGCGGCCCACGTGCACGACGCGGGGTGACGGCGCAGTGAGGGCGTCAAACAGCGCATGGTGCAGCACGCGCAGGCGCGAGCCGCGCGTGCGGTTGGTCTGCAGGTGGGCGGACGATGCATAGGCGTTGCCATATAGATGGCGCATGTGCTCGGGCCAGCCCAGCATGTCTGCACGCATGGAGTTGACGATCTGGCGCTCCTGGGAGCGGGCGTAGCCGGTGTCGAACGAGCCGAGTTTCACGTGAACGAGCGGGATGTGCTGGGGTTCGAGCTCGCGGGCCAGCGACAGCGCCAGCGAGTCGAGGGCGTTGACGCACAACGCCTCGGCGGCATGGAACGCCGGGTTGAGCGACGAGATGATTGCCGGCGTTACCAGCACCAGGCGAGCCTGGTGGTGGCGCGTGAGGTCCAGGAAGCCACCCGACAGCAGCGCCAACGGCGTGATAAGCTTGTTCTGGATCGTGTGGGCCCACACGGCTGGGGCAATAGCCTCGACAGGACCGGTGGGATAAAACAGGTCGGGCAGCACGACGATGCCGGCCAGCGACAGGCGGTGGGGCGATGCACTGGCAAACGACGCCACGGGCGTGCGCAGGATCTCGTCGAGATGGCGGGCGGCGCGGGCAATGTCGTTTGCGTCGTCGGTGTCGACCACCAGCGGGCGGATATCGGTACACTTTTCGCGGAGAACCAGCTCCTGCTCGGCCCGCGAGCACAGAATGTAGACGATAAAGCCGCGGACGTTGAGGTCCTGGGCCATGAGGCGGATCAGCGGCTCGCTGGGGGAGCCGCACAGTACCACGACGGAGTTGCGGCCTCCGTCGGCGGCCCGCGCGGCCATGCGATGGCGGGTGCGGCGGCGGGCCCAGCGTTGGCTACCAAACGGGCGCCACACTAGCGCGTAGACGGCGGCGGCGGCCACGCCCAGGCCAATTGCCGACACCGCGCGCTTGTGGGAGGCGGCAAAGTGCTCTGCGCGGGCCATGAGCGACGGCGGCGGCGGCGGCGGCGGCGGTTTGTAAACGGTGAGATGGTCGACGGTGCTTCCGACTTTTTCGGTGACTGAGGACGCTGCGTTCGACAGCGTGTGGGAGACGGAATTGACCATGCCGAAAAAGGCGGTGTGGACCCTGTTGCCGAGATCGTCCATTGTGGCGGGATCAGATAAGGTGGTGGTGAGTGTGGGTGGGACTTTGGTTTGGCTTTAGAGGGTTTGCTTGGCTTTGGGACTTTATTTTGGAGGGGCCTTGGGACTTTGGAGAGTCGGCTTTGGGGTTTGGCTTTGGGACTTTGGCTTTGGGACTTTGGCTTGGGAGTTTGTTTACTGTAACTGCTTAAGGGACTTTACTATCTGCGCCTGGGCGGCCGTTAAGACTTTTGTTGTAGGCAAGGCAATGGAACCAACCGTAAGTGCGCTGAAGCGCCAGGAAAACCGCCAAGAAGCCCAGGATCTGCTCGACAAGGTGTACAAATATGTTAAACCCATCATGCGCAAACGAGGCTACAAAGTGGCGTATCTCAGCGAGTTCTATCCGAAAAACTCGCGGCTGCTCGGAATTAACGTCAACCATGGTCTGCGCATCAATCTGCGGCTGCGGCAACCCTACGACAAAAACTGCTTTCTACCGTTTGAAAGCGTGCTGGACACAATGCTGCACGAACTGACCCATAACGTGTTTGGGCCCCATGACCGCAAGTTCTTTGCGCTGTATGAAGAGTTGCGCGACGAAATGCAGACAATGATTCTCAAAGGCTTTCGCGGTGACTTATTTATTGGCAACGGCCGCCGGTTGGGGCCCATCAATGGGCCTTCTCCTCTCCGTACAGGGCCTATGCGCACGGCTGGTCTTGGAGCCACTGGACCCCTGCGAGGCAAAGGGTACCGTCTTGGAGGGATTCGACCGGGTGGGCGCCGGTCGGCCAAGGCAATGGCTGCTGAGGCCGCTGAAAGACGACGAATTGCGGATCGCGTGTGTGCTCAGGACGTGCCGTTTGAGGATCTCGGCTGTGAGGAGATCTCTGCCGAGGAGTTCTACCATCCGCGTTCGGCTGCGTCTCGTTCGTCGGCCCCGGCTGCGTCTGCGTCTGCGTCTAAATCTGCTGCGTCTGCTTCAACCGTTATTGACCTTGTGGAGCCAGACTCGGTGTCTAAAATTAAACCTAAAGAAGTCATTGATTTGACGTGATATTTATTATGTTTTTGTCTGCTGAGTCTACTCAGCCTCCTCAGTCTCACCTGAATCCCAAGCCTCTGTCTGTATAGGTGCTAGTCACTGGAATGGGCTGGGACTGGAAGCACTGTTTAGGCGGGACTAAGTTGGGACTGTTTAGCCAGGGAGCGAGGAGGCCGGCCGGGATATAGGCCAAGCACTAAGCACACTAAGCATGGCTGTTCAATACATTCTGCTGCTGTCACGGCAAGGCAAAGTGCGGCTGGCCAAATGGTTTGAAACTTACAGCCTCAAGGACAAAAATAAGATCGTCAAGGAGGTCACCACCCTGATCCTCGGCCGCCGCTCCAAGATGTGCAACTTCATCGAGTACAAGAGCTCGAAAATCGTGTATCGTCGCTATGCGTCCATGTTCTTTATTGCCGGGATTGAGGGCGACGACAACGAGCTTATAACCTTGGAGGTCGTGCACCGTTTCGTGGAGCAGATGGATAAGTACTTTGGCAACGTGTGCGAGCTCGACATCATCTTCAACTTCCAAAAGGCATACTACATTCTCGACGAGCTGCTGATTGCTGGCGAACTGCACGAGTCGTCGAAAAAGGATGTGATTCGGCGGGTCTCGCAGCAGGATGCTTTGGAGGTGGCCGAACAAGAGGAGGAAGGCATTGGCCGGCTGCTTTCGTAGGCAGTGCCTAGCCGCCTCGGCACTGTCTCTGTCTCTAATGTTCGAGTGTTTGAGTGCTCGAGTGTACGGTCTCTAGTAGGCTCAGCCTAAGATAGCTATTTTATAATGAGCAACTAAGTTCCCTCTGAGGGATTTATGGGAAGCAAAGAAGGCAGAAGTCTGATGGCTGAAGGCTGGCTGGAAGCGCAACGAACGAACAAGAGAACAAGTACACCAAGCACGCCTTAATCACGCAACTTCTCAACAGTGGTGGTGCCGTTGTAAAGCTCCTCCACCTTATCGTGGATATCCTTGTAGGTCTTGAACTCCCGGAAAGGAATGCCCTCGCGCTTGCAGTAAGTAATAAGATCCCGGCCCTCCTTGGCAAACAGCAGATCGGTTTCCTTGGCGGCGCTGAGATCAGACACACCGTCGCCAGCATACAGCAGCATCGGCCGGTCCTTGAGCTCCGCATACGGCTTGATGGCCAGCGACTTGTCGTGGCCATGGGGGCTGTCGTCGCGGTAAACAATGTGCCAGCTGCCGTCGGGATTGACCTTGACGCCATTGGCAATGATCTGGATCTCCTTGGCGGCCTGCTCGCCCACCAGCTTGGTCAACAGTGCGCGGATGATCGGCTCCATGCCCGAGGAAACGACCACAACCGGCACGTTGTGGGCCTTGCTCCACTCGTAAAAGCTCTTGAAGCCCGGATCCAGCTCCACGTTGTCAAGAAGCACCTGGATGCACTCGTCGAACGTGCGGGTCGTGGACTCGAGCATCTCCGAAAACGAGTCGCGGAAGTTCATCTTGCCTTCGAGAACCGCCTTGTTGAGGGCCTTGCGACGCTCGACACCAAAGCCAATGTGGTCCGTCAAGTAGTCGTTCGAGTCCTGCAGCGTCACCGTGCCGTCCCAATCGGTGAAAAGAATGATCTTGGGGTTGGTTTTAAGTGCGGGAGTAGCCATTGCGACAAGAGTGGGTGTGGTGTTGGCAAGTGTGATCTAGGTCCACTGCCTCAGGTGGTGGGCCGAGGTTAGGGCAGGGCACGGAACCCCACGTGGACGCGTCGATACCGATAACACCGATAACGCCCCAGAGTAGCCCCAGTTTATATACGGTAAACCGATCCGTGAAACATACGCGAAATATAAGTAGAGAATACGTGAGCTAAATCACGAGAACATACTAGTGCCAGAACATACTACAATGTAACCGTTCGCTCTTGCAACACCTTTTGTGTGCGGGAAAACCGCTCCTGCCATTCGGGATGCTGCTGGATCAATTCCTCGGCTTTTCGCGTCCATTCCTCGCCCTTGAGCGACAACGACTTGACAAACAGGTCATTGTATCGGCTCGTGTCTACGGAGGGATTGTCGGGGAACGTGGTGCTGCCAGTACCGGCCTTGGTCAACCCCCCGATGAACTCGGGATAGCGAGGGAACCACAAATGAAAGTCGCGCAGCCCAAGATTCAGCCTGTCGTTTTCCCATTGCTCAACATCAGCAACAGTATACTTTTTGGCTCCTGGATACTCGGCCCACAAATAAGACGTGGCCTTGGCCTGCGCCTCCATTGCTCGCCAGGTGATCCCGTCGGTGATGATCGACGAAACGGCCAGCGAGCTATCATACTTCCACCAAGTAGTCCAGTACAGGTTTTTGGAGGTATTGCTTCCCTCGCGGTGGATGCCCCCATACTTTTCCAGATAGTCCTCGAGAAACGGGTACGATAGATGGTAGCCAGTACCAAACACGAGCTTTTCCACACCCTCGAGGACCTCGCCGTCCTCAAAGGTGACGTCCAGGCTCTTTAGATCCCTGTTTACCTCGATCTTCGCAATCGGACCGTGCGCCTCGATAAATGGCTGCCGGAACGCAGGTACCGTCAATTGCTGGATCGACCGCAGCGATACATGCAGCGGCAGAGGGATCTTGTCATACACGGCATGAGCAACATCGGCACTGCTCCACGACAGCCCAAACAGCAGTGTCTTTTTGTCCCTGAAATCATTGCTATCTCTGTAGACCTTGGTGTGGATAACGGTATTTGCGGGCACTCGCCGCACCGCCTCGGCCAATCCGGGGATATCGGGCACGCGAGGGACATTGAACCGGCCGCTGGCAACATAAACAAAGTCGAAATCCTCGACCCACCACTCTTCGTTCTCCCATGACGGTTCTTGGCGACGCAGCACCAGATTCCACTTTGTGTCGGGCCCATCCTCTTGGCTCACGCGCTCGACCGTGGTGTTGTACAGCACTTTGCCTTCGTTTTGCTTAAAGTAGTCCAGTATGTACTCGCGCACCACGTCGTGGCTGCGGAAGCCATCTTCCACACCAAACCGCTCTTTGCTGCCGGGGACCTGCACGTTCTTAAACGGCCGGTCGGTAAACGCCATGAATTCGGCAAGAATGTTTGTCTCCACAGACGGATATAGCCCTGTTTCTTCATACCGGGTCTTGTTGCGTTCGGCTCGCTGTTGGAACGGCTGCTCTCGGCTAGCCCGACGAGCCCGCTTGGGGATCTGCCGAGGAGGGTCCAAGTCGTGCCGAGAAACGCCGACAGGAGGAATATCAAACTCGGGTTTTGTGCCCAAATGCTCGTCCAAGTTCCAGGTGCCGCCGGCGACTTTCCGGCGCTCGAAAACAGTCACATCCTTGAACCCCCGCTGTAGAAAGCTATGCAGGGCAATCGCTCCGCTGGGCCCGGCGCCGATGATGGCGATGCGCTTTTTGGACACCTCTGGCGACGCCGAGAACTGAAACGTCATAGGGTAAGTTTATCGATAGCCGGCCCTTGTTTAAAAAGTCGACGATTCGCGAAACCCCATCTGCGGTCACGCAATATTCGCAATGGATTCCGCATCTGCAATGCACGGTCACGTGCAACGTACCTCGTCCCGCGGCTACTTCCCCCACCCCGCCTGTAGCCAAGACAGTGTCAGGAAATACCTCATTTTTGTTTCAAAAGCAGTTGCTATGCTTATTTGCTATTAATTGATCAGTTTTGCCGCTCTGATTCATATCCTGCTTTGCCATTGACCTTTGTTTAGTATCCCTCTAGTGTCCTCTTGGTTATCTCTATTATTTACATACTGGCTCATGGTCCCCCCTGCTTACTATGAGTCTCAACGCAGCTAAGATTTTACCGCCTATTAATGTGCTGTTTCTGTACATGGAGCGCAAGGCCGCAGTATCTATATGGCTATTTGAGCAGAACGAGTCTCGGATCGAAGGAGTGATCCAAGGATTTGACGAGTTTATGAACGTTGTTGTTGGATCGGCTGTGGAAGTGAGCTTGAAATCAGATACCCGCCGGGACCTCGGCGATATTCTTTTAAAAGGAGATAATATCACCTTGATATCGTCATTAGAAGGGTAACTGCTGATGCGGGGTGTCACAGCAATGGCGGGGAACCCCAATAAAACGACTTTAAAACATGGCCTCAACCCTAGGATAATTATATATTGCATACCTTTAAAATTCGTCCAGAAATTACCACTTTAAATACCGCACTTTTTATCGTCTAAACAAATCCCCGCCTAATACAACCGCATCCAGCACTTTATCATGCGGCTCCACGGGCAGCTCGGCTACCAATTGCTCGCATAAACCCACCCCAATCAGCACAGGCGTCTTATCGGTTCGGGCCCGGTGCTCTGCAATAAACGAGTCATAAAAGCCTTTGCCATGTCCCATGCGTTCGCACCGCGCAGTGAACCCTACTCCCGGTACTATAATTAGGTCCAGCCCGCCTTGTTTGAAGCAATCGGTTCCAGTTTGTGGTTCGCGGAGATTGAATCGGCCTTGCGGCTGCAGCTTCTCAATGTCCTCGAGACTGCATTCAAGCATATTCAGGTGCGTTTTCTGGCCCGCAAACTGCGCCTGGCCATCTTCCAACCGGGCTATTCTCGGCAGAAACACCGTTTTACCATCCTTGAATGCCTGGCTAACCAAGTCGTCGGTGCGGGCTTCGCCCTGATCCATATGCATATACAATGCAACCCGGCTGGCGGCCTGGTACTCAGGCATGTTGCGTATTGTTTGAGCGATTTTCGCGCTCTGCGAAACAATGCTGCCCGGACTTACTTGGGCCAGGGAGGTTGCAATTGATTTGCGCAACGCTTTCTTGGACATTAGGGTGCAAAAAAAAATGACTCGATCCTAAGCTGGTTCCTTACTACAGCACAGATGTTCCAAGTGGCTTAGTCCGAGTCCAACAAAAAAAAATCTCCCGGGGGTGAGTCGAACACCCGATCTCAAGATAACAATGAACCATTACAGTCTCGCGCCTTAGCCAACTGGGCCACCGAGAGGTGATCTGGCGTCTGAAAAATAGTTGCCGAACTCACTCGAGAACTCGAAATCACGTGTTTCGAATAAACTCTGGCCGTTACCAGGGAGCCACAGATATGTTTGGTACCAATTTTATACCCATTGCGGTCGTAAATACTGCTTTATTGGCTTTAGAGCCTCTTGTATCATCGTAAGGTACTGAAACGGGCCTGCTGGACGGTAGGCCTGGCTCGCTAGGCGATGTGACCAAATACCGACAATATATCATTTATCTATTCGATTCGAGTCTCTTCTGCATACTCCGACCATTTGTGGTTGTCTTCTTGTCACTCTGGTCACTAGTTTGGTCTACTCAGAAACTCCTGGGACGCCTACTGGGACGCCTACTGCATCCAAATGCGGCATTGAACCTTAATTTTTGCTCTGAAGTTTGTTTGTCCCCGTTTTCGTTCTACTGTCGCGTCCGCACGTTGGCGGACGATGCTACACTCTAGCATTAGTCGACAATATGCTCGAAGTGTTCAGCGTGGAGACAAGCCATGTTTTTTGCACGGGCGCTTGACCAGACGCGACGAGCTACATTTCGCATTGGTTCTGTGGGACACAACAAATCAATTTCATGCCTACAACCTCAATCCCATGTCTCGGCTGGCCGAACGAGGTCAAGGTACCCGAGTCTTGGCACTGATTTTTCAACAGAGAGAGACTCGGCCGGACGATGCACTTTCGGCGAGGACTGGGCTCTTGAAAATTCGCATAAGAGCGACACTGGACCGACTTTTGTCCGTTTTTGTCGTACCTTTTCAGCCGATCTTTTCTACTGGTGCGGCTCCTTGGTAGATCACGTTTGGTTTATCGGTTGCTAGCGGAGTTTGCTCATCTGCCTCATTGCGCACTGCTTGATAGGGACTAGACACATCGGCCATACAAGTCAAAACAAGTACTTCAGGAGCCCAGAAGTTTTGGTAGACTGCGTCCAAGAGAGCACTCAGAGCTTGAAACGCTGAGCCAAGGGCCGCATCCATGGCCTCGATCGACTGTTAGTAAAGTGTCGGGGCTAAGCGAGATTGGCGATGCTACTGAAATATCACTAAATAAATAGACTTGTTCTGTGGAAACATCCACGGAACCAGTACCTACGGAGCTCGTCGAAGCTAGATTTGAGGGTGACGCAAAATCAAGTCAAAGACAATACGTGCTGATCGAAGAGTGTGCCAATGGCACTACAGAATTATATAAATTAGACTACATTGGCCACCGCACGCACCATGTCGAACTCGGGCGACGTGTTCTGCGACGGAGGCTGCTCGGTGCGTAAGTCCGGCGTGACGGGGATGGCCTGGTTCGGCTGCTCGACTTCAGATGGTTCGCCAGCGGGATCCACGGCGGTAGGAGCACTGATGGTCTGGGGCAGCCGGCTTTTGCGGAGCCGGGCCCGGCGAGCGGCGAGCGACTCTTGCGGCGGCTCGGCCGGCGTGGTAAACGCGCCCGACTTGAGGCGCTGTCGACGCTGGGCAAGTGTCTCGTCGGGGTGTAATGCGTTGTTGCGGCGGTTGATTGCGGTAGAGTGCCACTCGACGCGGCTCTTGTAGTCGTGGTTGGCCAGCTGTTGCAGCTCCAGCAAACTGGGTTGGTGAATCTGGTCGACCGGGTGCAGAAACGGGCCCTGCGATAGCCGGTTCGACTCGAGCGTGTCGGACTCTTTCATCAGCACCTTGCGCTGGATCTTGCGGCCAGCTTTGCGGATCTCAATCTCCTCGATCAATGACGGAGGCTCGCCCGACAGCGGCAGTCTTCTCAGATCGCCGTAGACGCCGCCCGACTGGAACATTTTTGTGTGCTGCTCAATGACCTCGGGGTCATAGCGCGTAAAAGCGAGATCGTTTTCCTCCTTGCGATGGATCTCCGAGTCACTGTCGTCGCCCAGCCCATCGTCTTCCATCTCATCCTCCTTGAGGCCCTTTTTGTGGGTAAACGCAGTGTACATACTGTTGAACCACGACTTGCGGTTGGCGTCCTTGGCCTTGCGAGTGGCAGGCACAACTGCCCCGCCCGCGTCAGTGGCCAGGTTCTGGTAGTCGTCGTCGTCGCTCATGATGGTGGCTCGGTCGCTGCCGGTGCTGCCGCTGCCGAGAATCATACTACCGGTCTCTTCAAAGTAGTCGCCCTGGTTGTATCCCTCATCGCCAAACTCGGCTGTTCCGCTCATCCGCGGGGTACCGGCCGGCATGGGGTTGCCGTGGGCGTCCAGACGCGTCGTGGTTTGCTCCGAGTCCAAGGGCGACGCGCCCCATGCGTCAGGGGCTCCGATCGACAGCAGGCCGCTGCTCCGGCGCCGTATATGGCTGCGCGTCTTGTTTTTCTGCTTCGACAGCAGCGGCGGAAGCCGTAACTGCGACGGCACGGGCGCTGGATAGTACACGGACCCGGACGGAATTGTCTGGGGAGGATACTCTACCGGGTGGTACTCGACATTTTCCGGGCGGATAATCTGGCCGTAGCTGATGCCCATGTCCTGGAGCTGGGTTTCGGCGGTGATGTTCTCCATGGGCGGGTCGTTTTCGGGGTTATCGTCCACATAATTGGCGCTTGTGTTGGCGTGGGCGTCTTCGTCGTAGAAGTTGCTGGCGCTGGCCTCGTTAGCGGCCCGTGGAACTGGGTGGTGCAGGTCCACGTCCGAGCAGTCCACGGTGTGCATTTCCTGTGGGTACTCGACAATGTCTGCCAGCTCGCTGGGCAGGCTCTGGGCATGGGCGGCAAAGTACTCCATTTCCGACTCGGAGCGCACCATGCGTTTGGGCGAGTGAGCGGGCTCGGGCATGGCCAGCGGGTCGTCTTGGTGCGCTCGCGGTGTCGAGGCCGAGCTCATAAGCACTCGCGAGGGGCTGGCCGAGCCCCGACGTCTGGGCGTCGAGAACTGCGAGTCGCTGGACTGTCGGCGGCTGTGCACTGTTTTCGATGGCGGCGACGGCTCCTCGGTCTGCATAAAGTGCTGGACATGGCGCAAGGGGGACCGCAACGGCGTGGCCACGGGACTTGCGTCGGATTCGCCGCGAGCCGGCGACCGATTTGGGGACCGATGCGGGGACAGTGCAGACTTGCGACTCGGCGACGGCGTTCTTGGCTCGCTGGTCCGCGATGGAGAAACGTCGCCAGAGCGGACAGCCGAGATCGTGGATCTTGTTGGCGATTTGCTGGCAATCGACGCCCGCACGCTGCGAATGGGGCTTGTTTCTCGGCCAACTTGCGATCCGCCCGCATCGCCGGCATTTACGGCTGGCGAGTCGGAAAAGTCAAAGCCGTCAACAGATACCACTCGGATCGGTTGCGGACCAGGCAACTCGCGCACGGCTGGCCGGCCAAACGAATCCTCGGATGCCGCCATATAATCCCGATACCCCGAAAGTGGCGTTCCCGTATGTGAAGACTCGTCGGTCGAGTCGCCTAGACTCGTGAATTGCGGAGCATGGTTCATCCCCAGGTGTGAGACAAAGGCTTGTTTAGGTTCTTCCCAACTGGGATTATTACTGCGTCACTTTCAGTAGGACATGTAAATATAGAAACTCGAGACTGCCAGGGAGGAAACTACAAATCAATTTAGCAGACTGTGACTTTGCGGGTACAGGTTTATTGAGAAAATGCCGAAGTGGTATCCGAAAAGTGAGCTGGTGGAAAATCTCTTATATGATTCCAGGTCTTCATATCTAGCTTTCTGTATCTCCAGTTCTGGATCGAGCCCCAGCTTCAGCTTCAGCTTTGACTCGGCTCTGGCTTGGCTCTGGCTCGGCTCAGCGCCAGTTTTTGAGCTGTTTTACACCTGTGTACGGTTCCAATGCTCTCTCAGATTTTTTTCATAGTGCCCTGACTTGCTATTCAATGCTTGTATGCGCTGTTTAGGTTGCACAACGGCCAGAACCAACAGTAGTGCCAAGGATACTTCACGGGTAACACTTTACTTTACCTAATAGCAGAATTATGCCATATATTCCGCAAAAGAAAGCCCAATTGGCCTAAAAGGGCCTCCTTTCATTACCCTATTGAGAGAGGCAGTATGACCGATATCTCGATTTTTCTGACGGCTGCGGCCATATCCAGATGAAAGCAAGACTTCCCGTCCGATCAGTCCTATTGAACCATCTGAGAGCCTTACCAAGTATTGTAGTGGGAGACCATACGAGAACAGAAGGTGCTGCAGTTTTTTTGTACCACTTTTTTTCGGTTGAGTAGACTAATACAAACGTTGCGAGCATCGTTATAACTAACGGATTGTTTTAACCGTCACCGCGAGAAACTAACCCTGGCAGCAACCGACCTTATTTTTAAGGCGCATGAACAATCGCTGTAGGGTTGCATTTTCTTGTTGACGTCATAGCTGTTCAAGTCTGTTCTAGTCAGTTTATACATGAACTGCACCACCAGATAGCCCTGCTAAACACCACAGCGAACAAAACTGCAAGCGAAATTCTGCTGGCCGTGGCTTGTCCGACAGGCCAGTTTTATGTTGCGGGATAATACTCATGCACGTGAATGCAGATAGATTAAGTATAAGTTCGTGGGGGGCAGATAGGCGGCGTGATCTTTTCAAAACCCAATACTCAAGATACGAACATAATGAGACCAGGTAAAGAACAGGATATCGACAAAATCATCGCACACGTACCTCTAGTCCGGCAAGGCGAGTACCGCTTAATGCTCGCGATCTCGGCTTCGCTGCTGGGGACAACTCCAGGAAAGGACCCAGTGCCGCATAGAATGCTCAGCCTCACGATGGCGAGAGTGGAAAGGTTTCGATCAGTTATACGTTTGATTTGCAGATTGCGGCGGTGCCCACATGCCAGAGAGGTATGGCGCAACGACACGACGAGGCTGTGTGAAGGTGAGACCGTGGAAGACCTCGAGTATCAAACCATGCTTCTCTTTCTTCGGATGCTCGACCTTTTCAAAGGCTTCAATTTCGACGATCCCGACAAGCCCTTTTTTATTCGACTCAGGCTGCCAAAAATGGTTCTTCGCGAGTTTGAATTGCCGCTGAATTACACCCCGGAAATGGCGGACGTTTTGGCCCAGTATCCCATGTCTGTACAAAAGATGAGTGGAGTCTACAGCGCAGATATACTTGAGACCGCGGAAAAAGCCTCCTCATTCAGCCATAAACCTGCAAAGCTTCCTGAGAACCAGGCAGCCACATATATTTCCAAATTGAGCAAAGACAATGGTTTGCCAATGTGGTGCCGCTCAGGCCAACACGGTATCAGTAAACTGCGATCTGAATGGATCGAAAAATGCTTTTTTCTTACATGCCAGACGGCAAACAAGCACGATTTTGAATGCCTGCGACAAGTGTTTGGAAGCGGAAACGTGGACATAATGTGCCGCAACTATCAAGACGCGTTGAAGCACCCTCAGTTTTACTGCCGAACAAAGCTCAACTTGTTCGAAGTGCCGTGGCTACAATACTTTATGCGTACCGCGTCATCGGATAGCATCCATGCCCATTCTTCGATTTCAGAGGTACATGTGAGCGCAAACCGATCCAAAGACATGCACATTGCGAGGCATTTCGACAGCGCTCCTCCTGTTTCAGAGCATTGCGACAGTGACCCTTCTGTTATGCAGCGGTCGGATCGTATCATTACTGTGTTAGGGCATCCCGACAGTGTCCCGCCTAGCCTGCGGCATTCCGACAGTAATTCTCCTGTTGTGCGGCGGTCGGATCGTATTCTCAGCGATAAGATGAATGAAGTAGTGGTCAAAGAAGAGGAACCCAACATATTCTATGAATTTACTCGACCAGCTCACTAGTAACTGCGCGGATTCCCCAGTAATCATTCGTTTAGCCGTCTAACAATGCGGTTTGATGCGCAGATCGAGACCGGGCATGCGAGGGTCGCAGGCATGGCTTTCTAGGAACTTTATAAAACCAAATAAAAGACTAGTCAATCAATAAATACAATGGATACCACCTTAGGGCCGTGGTATGGCATCACGCGGCAAGCTCGGTCAGGCTCCTCGCAAGGCGGCCCGGCGAGCCTGTTTATTGAAGATGTAAAAGTCGAGGTCTTCTTCAGGGACATTTTCATCCACAGAAATTGTGTCGATGTCGTCGTCAAAGTACTCGTCGTCGCTGTTGTAGTCGTCGTCATCATCGTGGCCCTTGATGATGCTTCTAAAAAAGATCATTTCAACCAGAATGGCAAATAGGCAAACGGCAGACGTACCCACCAGATGATATCCACCCACCCAGTGCCATTCGCCATATCTGAACAGGCTTGCATTATCCACAATAGTTTGGAACGACAGAAGAATGATCGCATCAAATAGCAGCGCAATACTGGTCAAGACACGGACAACAACGACGGTCTTTTTCCGGTGCCGCAGGCCCCACGAGAAGAGCAACGCCAATAGCACCAGCAATTCCATGACCAGGGAAAGCGCAATGGCAAACGCGGTGGTTTTCCACGCACCACAGAAGCCGCCATGGTCAGAGCAGTAAGTTCTTGTGGGGAATTGGTCGCAAAGATTGCCCACGCAGTACTTTGTGAGGCTCACGAGATGACCTCGCCGGTTAATGAGCCAAGGCACTCGCAATGCCTTGATAGAGGTGATGATAGCAACACCGATAAGGACGGTGGCAGCAGCGTATGCCAGGACCGCCTGCTTGCGAAGCATGTGCGAACGGTTGTTTCAGATTTTCGGAGCACGAATATTTATTTTCAATAGCGGGAATTGAGCCGGATAGGTGCTTGGAAACCAATCAAACACACAGTTTTCTCTGATTCCGGCGGGGGTGGATGCAAGGGGGAAGATCAACGGCAAGCAACGGATGGGAAAGGGCTGCTTGACGCTGAGTGATCCTGGTAGCGGGGTGTCTTGTGACCGAGATCAGTTCGGGGGATGGCTGTGGACTGTTTGCCTTATTTTTTAGGATACTTTTAGAACGCCATTTGAGTTGATTTGCATCAAATATTGCAAGAATTGCCGCTTGCGAATTTTCATTGCAAATCGGCCTGTGAGATTGCGAATTCGGGACCTAAACGATGATGCAGATGGGTGGTGCAGATTGGTGGTGCAGATGGGCGGGGTGACGCAGATTGGCGACCCACTTAGGCTGTTGGCTTTCAATAAGCCGATGAGTTGCTGCCAGAAAACACAGGATATGTTGACATACTTTCAGGACGCTCGGAAAAAAAATTCTGTAAAATGTCTAGGCTCACCCTGCCCGAAATGCATAAGCGTCAGACTATTAGAGACTCGCACTCTGCGGGTCAAGTGTATGCATTCCTAATCGGCTTCCTCGCGCCCCTACGCGAGGTTGCAGCAAGAGCCAAAAACTTCCTCAAACATCTATATAGGTTTAGCTAGTTACCGGCTCGATATTGGTGAAACGCGGAAATTATGCTTCGAACTCTGTTTCACCGCAGCAAGCGCCGTGCGAGCGCTGGTATGCAATCAGACCTGTTAAGAACTCAACCGCGTCTATGGCTGCGAAAAATGGGCGTTAAACCAATGATGGCCGCTCATTAAGCATGATCGAAGGTGGACGCACGCCAATGGGCACTGGAATTTAGACAACAAGCTCGTGCCCTAACATGCAGCCTGCATGCAACTGCTAATCGTAACTGCAAGTGGACATACTTCAATTGCATATATTATTCAGTCCATTCCGGTTTGCAGCTTCGCAAGCTACAGTCTCGCAGTCGAACCAATGCCATGAAGATAGTGTTTGGCATGAAACTCCAAAAGTATAGCTTAGACGGCCAACGACACGTCTCACGGCTATGCATGTCTCAAATATCGATTTGAAAAGAGGTCAGCCTATATAAGCGCATTCTGAAAGTTCAGCTCGTGACGATGGATCGGATGGATGAACCCCTCAAAGTTCCGTCGGCCGAACCTCAAGCAAGAGACACGGAAAGAAGGGACTCCGAACAGACCTCAACCACTTCTCACATTGATCAAGAGTTCAGTTCCGTCGACATTCTGGCACGAAAAGATAGCGCCGCAGATCATGGGTTCCGAGCCAGTGACGCGCCCAATTTTGCGGGCCCGTGTAGTGATATGGGAGATCCTCAAAAGACCACCGTGGACAGGCAGAGTTGCCAACGGCCAACCAGAAAAACGGGACCGGTACGACAAAAAAAGAAGTCCAAGAAAGCTGACCACCAACCCGCGGTTATTAGGGACCGCGATGGTCCGTACGACAAGGGGGAGGCTGCGTCTATCGAAGAGGAGAAGCCACGCGAAGAACCCAGTAGAATGGGACGCTTCAATTTTGATCATTTCAAACCATTTGTGCCTTTGAGACGGCCAATGGTATTACAGGTGCCGAACACCATGGCACAGCTGATGATACAGACACCCCAGTTGATGCCGCAAACTGTGCCGCCGTTTTTGGGGCACCCTATCATGACACCGGCCGCGATCCTGCCAGCTGTGCCGGGACCATTATCGGATTCTATGGCTGCAGATATGTCCGGAAATACCCCTCGAACATCAGCACATTCGGTAAGTGCCATATCTGAGGCGTCATCTCCGGCACCTGAGCCGACACATCCCGCACCTGTGCTGGCACCTCCCGCACATGTGCCAGCACCTCCAGCACCTGAGTCGGTACCTCAACGCTCAGAAAGTGTGCCTTTAGCCAAAACCTTAGCAGAGAAAGCAGGCCATGCTCAAAGCGTGTCGCCAAAAGCCACAAGCGAATGTCCACCAGTCAGAGGACTAACGGAGGAAGGAACAAGTCGCAATTCCACGAGTGATATTGGAGAGATGCCAGGTGTTGGAATGCCGGGTCTGGACACTTCTGCTCACAATGAAGGTAAAGCAGCGAGTGCTGAAATCGATCAGACAAAAAACACTCAAGGCGAAACAGCCCGTAACGAGCACCTCAGGAAAAAAATCGAGAAAAAATCGAGTAGGGTGGAACTTGGCAACAACACAAAGCAGCCAAATAGCAGGAAAGACCAGCCAATGGGCCAGACTGAGGACCCAAGGAGCGGGAGCGAGCATAGGGGGAGCCAGAGCCAACCTACGAAGACCGTTGACGAGGAAACAGAAACTGCAGCGCGACAACCAACTGATTTTGATTTCCCGGTGCTGCGCCCTCTTAAACGACTTGATCGGCGGCTGGTAGAAGAAGAGATCAGGGCGAAATTCATGTCAATGGCAATGGAGCCAGTTCGGCAAGCCGTGGTTGCCGAGATTGACCGGCGTAATCACGGTCTCCGGCGTATCTACTTCTCTGAACCGTTGCCGGACGTGGCGTTGCCAAACTCAATCAACTTTTCAAAGGGTATATATCCAGAGGGCCAGCGTTTAACTATGCCGCGCGAAACCATGCCTGTGGATGAACTTTTCGTCCACATTGGCGTTCTCCATGTTATAATGCAGCGAGAGGAAAGCATTTATCAAGCTACGGGATGGGAGCCGCCGGTAGAGACTGGTCACAGAGACCGTGGCACCGCGATCTACGAATTTGACTACATCGCCCATGCGCGCCAGAAGATGTCGCGGGATGAGATTGCCGCGTTCGAAGGGTACCTCGCGGGCAAACTGCCGCTGCCTGAGTGGGCTGAGATAGAGGCCAGCACCGACCGGATCACACGCGCGCCGCCGCAGAACCTGGACGAGTTTGGTGACCTTCTGCGGTTCCTATATGGGCGGACAATACTTATCGATGACGCCAAGAAGTTTGTACGGCGGAGGCCGCGGCTGATTCCTCTGCTGTTTGCACTGCAAAAGGTAGTGAGTTCCGGCGTTAGTTTTGCCGACCGGTCGTTTGCGACTGTTGTGCTGGCCAAGGAGTTCCGGTGCCGCGACGAGGTGCGGCGAGTTGGCAGCTGGGCACTGAGCGAGTACCAAAAAAGCCAAGACGAGATCATCAAGTCGAAAAACGCGCTTTTAGACTCGGTCAAGGAGCAGGTTGCGAACGCGGAGCGAACCTATCGGCGGCGATAACCGGAGGAAGTATAGGCTCAACTGTTGCGGATACTTATAGTTAACGGTTACTAGGCAGTCAATTCAGGTTTCATTCAGGCCAGAGAAGGTCCGTATCAATTAGATACTACTGCGATTTAGGTTTAAGGTCGTCGAGTTCGATCTCCTCGACGTTGTTTGTACGGGTGGTGTTTGCGTCAGACTGTTTCACGGAATGAGCAGGAGCAGAGGGCTCGGCAAGGTACTGGCGGGCCATTTTCTTGGCTTCCTCAGTAAAGCGCTGGACCATGGCCTCGGCAACCGACAGCGCCGGTCCCGCCAGATTCAGCGAGTAGATGAGGTAGGCGGCTCCACCCAGCAGCGCCACCAGCATGATGAGCAGCGGGTTGCGCAGCACGGCCATGAGCTCGTTCCAGCCCAGCACCAGCAGAAGTAGCCAAAAGTAGTAAGGAATATGCACGGCCGAAAACGCAAGCGCGCGTTTGGCGTCGAGGAACGCGCCGTCGGCAAACCGCTTGAAGCGCGAGCGCACGCTGTCGGCAGTGGCCGGCGACACGAGGCTCTCAAAGTCGATGCCGCTGAATTGCTCGTCGTCGAGCTCGGCCAGCACATCTGCGGGAATTGCCAGCACCGAGCCGTCGGGCAGGCGCGCCTCGGACACCACTGGCAGGAGGTCGAGCGCGCCGTCGCGGGCCCGCACGTACGCGCCCTCGATGTTGTCGCCCTGCTTCCAGACCACCGGCACGCCGTGCTCGTCGTAGCGGAACCGCTCCTCAAAGCGGTCGCGCAGACGCTCCACGAGCCAGTCCTCGGCCGTGAACCGGTTGAGGGCCTGCAGCAGCCCCAACCACGCGGCCTTGGCCACCGCCTGCTTGCCGCGAGTATTTTCTTCGGGCGGTCCGCCGAGCCCGAAGTCGGCGCCGTCCTGGAACGGCTTGAGCGCGTCGCGCTCGGCTGCGGCCACCAGCTCCTGCACTTTGCTCCACGTGTCGGGTCCGCCGGAGCCCAGCACGAGCGGCAGCTGGGCCTCGAGCTTTGCGGCCATACTGCGTTTGAGTTTGGCGGCAATGGCGTCGAGTTTCTTGGCCCGCAGCGCCCGCGCCGCGTCAGCGAGGTTTGTGTCAAACGCCGCGGACTCGGCGGTGTGCGAGTAGAAGCTGGGGTCGATGGTGGCCTCTGTGGCGCCTTGCTGGAACGCGTGGCGGGCCTGGACCTCTGCGGCCGCGGCCACCGACGCAAAGTCTGCGTCGGGAGCCGCCTGCACGGCCTTGCGGAACGTGGCCAGTGCCTCGAGCTCCAACGCCGCGAGCTGGGCGTGGAAATAGGAAACTAGCAGGCCGTCGATTTTGCCCATTAGCTCCATGCGTTTTTCAGAGTACACAGTCTGGGTGTAGCGGCTTGCGCGCGAGTCGTAGAAGTCGAGCGACGCATCGCGCACCGCCTTGAGCGGCTCACCAAAAGGCGTGACCACCGACTTGCCGCCGAGCGGCAGCGCCATCTGCTCGAGTCCAAGATTGAAGAGTTTCCAGGCCTCGTTGGCGATATCGTCGCACCGGAACCGCGCAACCAGGATCTGCTGCGTGGGCAGATCCAGGTCCTTGTTCTGCTCGATCTGGGTCCAGATCTGGTCCGCGTACAACGGCCAGCCGTCTAGCGGCACCTGACGGTGGTAGTGCGGGTCAAAGACATAGTTTTTGTTGGTGGGGTCCACGAACCACTGCTGCAGCGTCTGCACATCGTCTTTGAACTGCGCGGGAAGCAGCACCTTGTGCGGCAACACCGCAAAGTCGATGTCGAAGAAATCGCTGAGCTGAGACTGCTCCAGCTCGGGGCTGGGCTTGGCGATCTGCGACCAATGCTTGTCGAGATCGGCCTTGAGGGTTGCCGACAGGTTTTCCAGCGGCGTCTGGCCCAGAAAGTCGCGGATCACAAACAGCACTTTGGAGCGAGCAGGCTTGGCATTGCCGGCCAAAAACAGCGACAGGTTCACTTCAAAGACGGTTTTCAAGAGACCCATGTTCGCGCCCTGGTAAAGGCCGACCTGCGACTCCCACATATTCACAATCAGGACCTCTGAGCTGGCCAAAGCAAACAGAGCAGCCTTGCGCTCAAAGTCCTGGTCTTCTCCACGTTCGCGGCCGTCGGTGCCTTCGACATCGAGAATTAGGATATCTTTAGAGTCCTTCTTGACTTCAGGATGCGCCACGCCCATCCAAATGCCCTTTGTGGTTTGGCCGCGGGCGGCCTCGTTCATGACGCCGAAATGGGTGCCAAACAGCGCATTGAGCAGCGTGGACTTGCCGGTGCTCTGCGAGCCAAACACCGAAACCAAATGGTATCCAAGGCCGGCATTTTCAAGGCCCTCGCTGTCGAGATACTCGCCGATTTTGGGGTTGAATTGCTTGTTTTCGTCAATGACCTGGCAGACCATTGGGCGGAGCGGAGTAATCGGGAGCAGGGTGGGGGGGGCCGGAGCAGCAGCATGGCTGGGAGCTGGGAGCTGGGAGAAGCCCGCTGGGAGGAGCCCGCTGGGAGGAGCCCGCTGGGAGTAGACAGCATGGAGCCACGCTTATGTGGAGGGTGCGCCCGGGCCCAAGGAGTAAGCATGAGCTACAGCAAGCTGAAGGTCAACGATCTCAAGGAGCTGCTCAAGGAGAAGGGCCTGGCGACTTCAGGCACCAAAAACGAGCTGATTGCTCGGCTAGAGGAGGCCGCCGAGGCTGCACCGGCAGATACAGCGGCAGATGCTTCTGCTCCGGCAGATGCTGCTGCTCCGGCAGATGCGCCTGCTCCGGCAGCTCCTCCGGCAGATGCTCCGGCAGCTGCTCCTGCTCCAGCTGACGCTGCTGCTCCAGCTGATGCTCCGGCTGAGGGTTCGGCCGAGGCTGCGGCCGAGACCGCGACCGAGCCGGCCGCCGCCGAAACCAAGACCGAGTCCACCCCCGCGACCAAGGCGGAACCCGAGACTAAAGCCGAACCCACCCCCGAGGAAGCAGCTGCCGCACTCGAAGCCGTTGTTGCCGAGCTGCAGAAACGCATCACGCGCCATAAACGGTTCGGCACCGACGCGTCCGACGCCGAGGCGCGCCTCAAGCGCGTGCAGCAGTTTGGCCTCGTGGACGTGGCCGAGGCGTCGCGCATGGTGACGCTGCCGGCGCTGGATACTAACCGCAAGCGGTTCAAGAACCGCAAGGGCAATAAAGTGACCGTCGAGTGACGCAGGTATAGCTGCTGATCTCTAAAATAAATAGCTATCTAATTCGACGTTGCAGACGCTAATCCTGGGCGTCCCGGCGCGGGCAGTAGACTGGGCAGTAGGGCCCGTCGGCATCGGCAATGTCCTCAAATACCATGCCACCAGTGCCGGGCGTCAATGTCGAGGGCGACGGGCTGAGCGTCGAGCTCGTGCTGAGCGCCGGGCTTTGGCCGGGACTGACGGCGAAGCTCGCGGCAGACGGACGACGGCCGTCAAGTGTGGGGGTAAAAGGAATATCGATAGGCTGGGTTTCGCTGTGGAAAGACTCACAGGACATGATGGTACGGATTCAAGCCGGCAAACTGAGCTATAAGCAGTGCATGAATTCTGGGATCTGTTTCGACCATAGGGCGGCCAAGACCGGTGCAGACACGATTGGCTACTCCTTGTCGTCCAGTTCCATCTTTGGGCCGCCATCATCTTCAGGCGCTACGGTGTCGGATGCCGGCTCTGCTGGCCCTTCAAGCCCGTTCTCCGGCTCCTCCTCCGGCTCGTTCTCGGGCTCGTTCTCGCGCTCAGGCTCGTTCGTGCCTCGGACATCTTTAAAGCCCTCGTTGAGCAGAGCCTCGCATGCCTCGCTCCGGTCGCCCGGAAGCACCCGCAGCGCATAGGCTGTGCAGTCCCACTGCCGCTTTGTTTGGCAGCGGGCCAACCGCGCTTGCAGGCGCTCTGCCAGCTGCTTGATCTGGCGCTCCTTCTCCACAAACGGCATGATGTACTTGAGAATGGCTTGGACCTTTGTTTCCTCCAGCGTCTGGTCGGCTACCAGGCCCGACAGAATGTCGATGGCCGAGTTGTAGATGGCATTGTCCTTGGTGGCGTATTCGGCAAAGAAGGTATGGGCCAAGGTGGAGATGTGCAGGTCCGGCGACTCGAGAGCCTTGGCCATCTCGCTGATCTTGCCCTTGATCTTGATCTGGCCCTTGAGAATCAGGCCCGTTAGCGTGACCATGGCCGTGCGCTGCACCGCAGCATCGGGATCGGCCATGCGGCCGTACAGAAACGCCGTGTGCTTGTCGACCAGCGGGTTGAAGCACAGCGCCAGATCGCCAAGCGCCACCACGAGATTGGCGCGAATCACCGGCTGTGGCGACTTTTCCGTCAGCGCCAGCAGCACCGGCAGGTTCTGCTCAGCGTACTGCGAGCTCACCAGCATCATTTTCGCTAGCGAAAGCGTCGCACATAGTCCCATAAACGGCCAGTGCGGCTTCTTGAGCTCGCTCCGGCACAGCTCTGTCACTACGCGGCTATACGGCGCCAGCATCGCGTTATCGCTGTACAGCAGCTCGTGCTCGCGGATCTCGCGCACCGCGTCGGCAAAGTCGTCCTCGGTAGTGCCGCCCATCATCTCGAGATCGTCGTCGGCAGCGCCGGAGGTGCCATCGCCCGCCGCGACCGTCGCCAGCCGCGCCTCAGCCTGCTCACGGAACCGCCGCTTGAACAGCAACTCGTTGCGGTCCAACGACACCGCTAGATTCAGCGCCACCTCGCCGGCCACAAACAGTTCCTGCGCAACCAGAGCCTGCTGGACCAGTGGGTCCTCCTCGACGCGAACGCTCTCGTGGAACGCCTTGAGCAGCTCGGTGTACAAGTTGTCCGGGTCTTCGCACAAGTCGCCGACGACCTGCAGGGCGATCTTGGCCAGCTCGAGCCACCGCAGGTCAGTGGACGGCTGCAACAGCAGCGTGCCGAGCTTGACGAAGATCTCGTGGTCGTACGGCAGCCGCGATGGCGGCACCGCGCCTTGCCACTCGGAGGGGTCCATGAGGCGGTGGAGAATGACGCAGCTGGAGCACGCCAGCTCCACGTCGGCCAGCCCGCGCTCGCCCAGCCCCACCCGCAGCACCTGGTCCAGCCCGGCCTTGGCGATGTTGCAGTCCTGGCCGGCAAACATGCCCAGGACCATGGCGGCACCGCGGCGGCTGCTCTCGGTGACCGACTCCTGGTCGGAGCCGTAGATCTGCCACAGCATGCGCACCACGCCGCCAAGCAAAGCCTCTTCGCGGGCGGCCATGAGCACAAACACGCGCTCCAGCGACTTGACCTCGTCGCCGCGCGCATTCAGCGCCAGCTCGATCAGGTTGCCGGCCGCGTACAGCGCGGCGTCGCGCTCGGACGCACGCTCGGGCGCGTACAGAAACAGTTGCGTGTAGCAATCCACCAGCTTCTTCTGTACGCTCTCCTTATCGTCATTGTTGGCCTTGCTCCACACAAGATGCACCATGCGCCGGATGCCTTCCTCGGCGCTCTCGACCCCGAAAAGATGGCACACCAAAAACAGGTCCATGGCGTCGACCAGATCGGCCTTGGCGGTGGACCCCAGCAGCGCCGTGGCTGTATCCACGCAGCTGTCGATCTGGGAAATGAATGCGAGCGCGTCGCGGCAGTACTTTATCTGTAGCTGCAACGCCACGCTGCGGTCGGCGTCTTCAGGCTCGGTTTCCGAGCCGGCGGAGCTCGTGACCGGCTCTTCTGGCGCCACATTCTCATTATCGCGGCGGGCGGCCGCAGCAGCTTCTTGGGCCTCCTGGGCCTCCAAGTCTTCTGGTTCTTCATCGATACGGTTGTCGGACGCAGCTTGTCGCAGCGCACCATCGACGTCGCGCATGCACTCGTCGAGCAGCGACTCTGCGATGTCGAGATCGCGCTGCCACGTCTTGCGCGATAACCGGCCATTAGCAGCCCGGAAAGGGTGTGACTCGATGAGCGCGGTGATGAGCTTAAACGCCTTGTCGCGCACAAACTGTGAGCGGTCTTTAAGCTTGGCACTGGCGGCTTCGGCCAGCCTGGGCCGCAGCGTCATGATCCGGCCGTTGCACTCGACAATCTTGGTGAGCGACTGCACGGCCCGAGACCGCGCGTGATGGCTGGCATCGTAGATGCGGGCGGCAATCAGCTCCACGAGCTCGCGGACCTGCGTCGCAGCCACGCGCTCGGCGTTGAGCTCTTCGTCGTTGCCGTCGCCGCGATCGTCGGCTGCCGCCAGCTGCTCCACCAGCTGCTCCGGCAGTCCTTGCTGGAGCACGAAGATGGCCGTGTTGGCCAGCACGCCAAGCATAGCCGTCCGCAGCGCCAGTACGGGGCTATCGAGCAGCGGCACAATCACCGGCAGCTGCAGCAGCGCCATGAGTGGCGCATCGGCGCCGATTCGGTCTAGCATGGTGGCAAAGTGCTTCGGCCCCTTTTTATCCTGCAGGGACCACTCGCGGGAGGCTAGCTCGCGCAGCACGGCGTCTCCGAGTGCGGGATGGTCAAACTGCTCGCGTAGCACGCGTAACAGCTCGGCCAGCGGGTCGCTGGCATGCTCGTAGTAAACCAGCAGCTGCACGGCCTGGGTCTGCACCACCGAGATCTGGCCCAACCGCTTGACGGCAATCGCCAGCGCCCGCAGCACGTGCTTGCAGAGGTCTCTGTCACGAGCGACGCTTTCGAGCTCCAGCAGCTTGAAGCACGGGCGCACAAATAGGGTGGCAAACACATCGCGCTCCGCTCGCGTGGGTAGCAGCGCGTCCAGTCCCACCCGGACCAGCGCGTACAGCGCGTCCAGCAGGGTCACCACGAGGGCGGCCGCGGGCGATTTTGAGACCACACGGCGGCGTTGAGCCATAGTTTCAGTGGCGGCCGGAGTCTGATGGGCGGAACCGGGCCGCGATGGACCGCCGGCATGCGCCAGCGCCCGCTCGGCAGCCGTCAGCTGCCAATGGGCCAGGAACGCATACTTTTCCATGGTCTCGCGGATCTGCGCAAAGCGGGGAGCGTCGAGCTCGGCCAGCGCCTCGGCCGCTGCCTTGCTGCAGAACTGCAGACCTGCCACGACAGCGTCCACTAGTGGTGCAACCGCGTGATTGGCTCCGGACGTGTCTGTGGCCAGCGTTTCGGCGTGAAGATCCACCGCGGCCTGCCATGTGTCGTCGTCGAGGATCATTTCGGGATCACTGGTTAATCTATCGACCAGCGTAGGGATATCCATGGCCGGCGCGCCAGCCAGCTGGGCCGGATCAGCCACAAACTCGCTATATGTATCCGCGAGGTTGAACATAAACAAGGTTATGTAAGACGTCACATGCCTTATATCACCTCGCGTGGTGATCTATCAACTCTATAGGGATCTATCACTTTTGAAATGATTTCGCACCAGTAATAGCTATAATTGACTGATTTTTGTTTGCCAAATTCTGAGTGTTTACATGCTATGTATACGACATCAAATCGATGCGTATCATTCGGCCAATTGAAGTAATCTATCACGCCCATTGTTCTCAAAGTGATATTATTCCGGAAAGTGATCATTCACGCTCATTGTTCTCAAAATAATATGAGATAATTTCGGAAAGTGGTCTATCGCTATTGCATTCTGCATTGTTCTCACACAAAGTGATATCACATCACTCAAGATGATGTACCGAAAGCGATATATCACTTATGCATCTTAAGTTCGTCGCATTGTCTCATATCTAAACCCGCCAAAACGCGTGTGAGGAATCTACATCAGATATCACACCGTCGCCTCGGCAAAAAGCCATAATGGTTACTACATTTATACAGTCTTAGAAGTCATAACATCGGCATGGCAGCTCAATCGCGCACCTTGGAGTAGCCCTTCGCAAGCACCTTCTTGACCCCCATCTGCTTGTTTTCCAGCGCGTTGAGCAGATCGCGAAGCACAATTGCTTGGTCCTCCTTGACCTCCTTGAACCGCTGGCCATCGCCGCCGCGCGTACGGGCCGGCGGCGTCGCGTGCGCCTGGCCCGTGCCTGAAGACAGCCACGAGTACTGCTTCTTGCCCATGGTCATCATAGCCGCGGTGTCGTTAGCGGCGCGGTGCATGGTCTCCTCGGTCAGCTTGCTTCTAGATTCGCCGCTGCCACCAATGCCCATGGCCAGTTTCTCGGCCTGCCGCCGCTGCTCCAGGTCCTTGTCTTGCTGTACAATCGTCCTTAACGCCTTCGACACGCTGCTGGGGTTATCGTTTTTGGACAGCCGTCGGTGCCGCGAGTACAGCGCTGTGCCGGTGATGATTTCCGCCAGCCACTCCTCGCAGGCTGCCGCCAGCAGTCCCGCCAGCTCGAGATTGGGGCCGTCGGCAATCCGCACGCCCTGCTCGTGCGCCCCGCGCCGCACGGCGCCGCTGAGGTTCGCATAGTCCAGAAACAGGTCATTGACGTCGGTAATGAGCGGCGCCGGCGTGGCTCCGCTCATGCCCTCGGCCGGCAAAGTGCTCGAGAGATTGGTGCTTTCTTCCTGGAGATCCACGCCCGCAGAAAGCAGCACATCCGTCAGCTGGTCGGGATCCATGCCGCCGATTCCAGCAGCGCCCGCGCCGCCCGAATTAGCGCCCGTATTACCCGTATTACCCGAACTAGGGCCCGCGCCTGAATTGAGCCCGGGGCCGCCTCCATTTCCAAGGCCTATGGTGGAGCCGCCAGCGCCGCCAGATACACCCTGCGCCGCTGTCGGAGGCGTCGACCCCATTCCGTCGTCCTTGAACCGTTTAGGCGGACCCGCGGCCATGGGTGATTGCCGCTTCGACATTGTGATTGTGGTGGATGAGCTGAGATGCTGATCAAGGCTTTGCTTGGTAATATTTCGCATATGCGTGGTCATCAAGCTCCCAGATTTTTAACCAGTTTTTATTTTCCACTGCAAAGACAAAGATTTCCCCGGTGTGAAAAAAATTACCTAATGCTCACCTTTACTGGCAGCGACCAATTTCGCCAAAGATTGGTGCTGGCCACTCTTAGTGGCAAGCCCATTAAAATTACCGGTATACGGCCTGAAGATGTCAATCCAGGCTTAAAAGATTATGAGGTTTCCTTTTTAAGGCTTTTGGAAATGATCACAAACGGTTCCGTTTTCGAGATCTCGTACACCGGTACCACTGTAATTTATACTCCTGGGTTGATTGTTGGAGGAACGCATACGCATACCTGTCCTTTGAGCCGCGCGGTTGGCTATTTCATCGAGCCTCTCTTGTGGCTCGCTCCCTTTGGTAAAAAGACTTTAACAGTCACTTTCAAGGGCATCACTTCCAGCGAGCAGGATCTCGGGGTCGATGCCATTCGAACCGTGCTTTTCCCGGTGCTGGAGAAGTTCGGCATTCTGGACTCTGAGCTGCGCATTGTCAAGCGTGGGTCGGCCCCGAAAGGCGGCGGCGAAGTCACTCTGAAAATGGGATTCCTGGTTCTGCAGCCGAAAACCATCCATGCCCAAACGCCGTTTCAGGCCGCCAAAATCAGAGGCATTGCCTACTCGACGCGGGTCAGCCCTGCCAGTGTAAACAGAGTCATTGAGGCAGCTCGCGGCGTGCTCAAGGCCGCGCAGATTGAGACTTTTATCTATTCAGATGCCGCCCGTGGTGATGAGAGCGGCTTGTCGCCCGGCTTTGGCCTTACTGTTGTTGCCGAGACTCGCTCGGGGTGGCCAGTGGGTGCTCAAGGTGTAGGCGAAGCTGGCGGTGTGCCCGAGGAGCTCGGGGCTCGTGTGGCCAAACAATTGCTCGCCGAGCTGGCCGTTCGTGGAGCAGTGGGCCGCATGGAGCTGCCGACGGTCCTGGTGATGATGGTGCTTGGAAAAGAGGATGTCGGCCGGTTGCTTGTAGGAAATGATGCTCTTGATGCCGACATCATCACGCTGCTGCGGGAGCTGAAGTCGTTTTTCGGCACCCAGGCCATTGTGCGGCCCGTTGACGAGGGTCTGATGTTCTCCATCAAGGGCTCGGGCTTTGTGAGTGCCAGTAAAAAAATGGTTTAAACTTGTAAATGGATACCTTAATTTTCTATTTTAGTTGTTCGTCGTATTGTCTGAACTGGTTGTTACTGGCAAAACTTGAGGCTGGCAGTAGGACTGGCTAGTGCCATATCTGCTTTAAGTAGTCCATGTTTAGGACCCAAGTTTGTCAGTGCATGAACGCTCGCATCAACAGAATGCAACCTGCCATCTCTGCTTTGACCCATATATCTGCGGATGTAGCGCATCCGAGCTTGTTTGTGCAAACTAAAGATGGAAAACGGTATTTGTTTGGCAGAATAGGGGAAGGCTTCCAGCGAACGCTTGTGCAGAGCCGCATCAAAAGCACCAAAATTTCAGGCATCTTTCTTTCGGGACCCCTCGACTGGTCCTCCGTCTCGGGCCTTCCAGGATACCTTTTATCTATTGCCGAGGCCCACAAGGTTCCTGCAATTCACACCGGGCTTGCTGAACGAGCCCATGCCATGCGGGCCAGTTGGCGGAATTTCACGTTCCATAACCCGCTAGATATCGACATCGCTCAGCCGCCAGACTTTCAAGATAATAACCTGGAAGTCCAAAGTGTGGTTTTGCCTCAAGAAGAGACCGGATCAGTGCTTTCTACCTATAAGCTGTCGCCCTCAACTTCCTACATCATTCAAATGCTGCCTACTCGCGGAAAGTTCCTTGTCAACAAGGCCCGTGAACTTGGCGTGCCGCCCGGGGCGATGTTTGGCAAACTTTCGGCGGGCCAAGCGGTAACAACCCCTGAAGGAAGACTTGTCGAGCCCAGCGAAGTGCTGGAGCCGACGCCTACGCCGGCCAGAGTGCTTGTTTTGGACCTCCCCACAAACAGCCATATCGAAGCAGCCCTCGCGTATCCTTGGACGCATCGCCTCAAGCGCAAAAGAGGCAATGATAATGACTACGATGTTGTTGTGAGCGTTGTGTACTACTTTTTGGGTCCGCAAACGGACCTCGCAAGCCCTGCCTTGGCGGCGCTGTGCGAGCAGTTCAAGGGCGCCAGGCAATATCTGTCTCATCCCCAAACGTCTCCCGACTATCCTACTCTTGCCAGCTTGGCAACGATGCAGGCGGCCTTACGGAAAGATATACCGTTTTTTGTGAAACCTTATAGTGCGTCGGCGGAGCTCTCTCAGGCACCTCACAGTCTGATCCCACTACATCAGGGCGACACTGTCGCCGTTCCTACATCTGTCGCCAGTGAACCAGTTAACATTATTGACTCTGAGGTGGTGGATAATGATGCGCCATCGTTTGTTTTTCCAGACAACGAGCCGGCGTTTGTGACTTTAGGAACCGGCTCGTCCGCGCCCTCCAAGTATCGCAACGTCTCCAGCACATATGTGCGTATCCCCACGTCAGAAAAAGTAAGAGGCATTCTACTAGACTGTGGTGAAGCGACCTTGAACTCACTCAAGCGCTTGTACGGGCCGCAAGGTTTGCAACAGCGGCTGCACGAGATCGACACTATTTACATCAGTCACATGCATGCCGACCACCATCTTGGATTGTTGACCATGATCAAGGCTTGGCAAACAGCCAATCCGGATCGAACTTTGACCCTATTTGGTCCCGATCGAATCCAGGCGTTTGTTTCTGAATGGCACGCCATCAACGGTGACGAAGTTGACCTGGGCCGTCTCAAGTTTGTGGACTTGGAAGATGTGATTGTTGGAAAAGGCTACCGCTCTACTCCTAGCAGCCCAGAAGAACGTCCGGTAGACCAATCGATGACCGTGCGCACATGCCGAGCATACCACTGCGACCGCAGCTACAACGCCGAGTTCACCTACAATATCAACTCCACCGACAGTTTCCGATTCGCTTATTCGGGCGACAGCCGGCCCAACCGGTTTTTTGCCAATATGGCCAAGGGATGCGATGTGCTTGTGCATGAAGCCACGCACGAGGACGAGCTTGCGGCCGAGGCCAAGGCCAAGCGGCACTCAACAATCTCAGAGGCCCTGGAGATCGGCAGAGAAATGATGGCCAAGCATGTTGTATTGACCCATTTTTCGCAAAGGTATCCGGGCATGCCTGCATTGCAAGCGGTGAAACTCACCAGCCCGACCTGCTTTGGGTTTGATGGCCTGCATGTTTCTGTGTCTCAGATCGCCGAGCTTCAGGCGTCGCTGAAACAAGTCGGGCAAATCATTGACCGATTAGCCGAAAAGGACGACGCAAGCGAGCCGGAAGAAACGTTGATAAAATTAAAAGCATAACATAAAGCACCAGTGCATGTACATAAGTTAGAAAAATAAAAGGATGCAGAGAGTGATAAATAAACGATTAGGTCCCTGCCGGCCATGTCGGAGAGATGCCACAAAGGACACGATGATGGCCCGCAAGGTCAAAACCTTCATGAGCGGTAGGCTCAATGAGAGTCGGGGTATTTTGGAACTGCCCAGGTCCCACGGGGTCTGGAGGCGCCGGTAGTTCCAGTGTTGCAGTTGGTACAATAGTTCCAGGTGAAATAGTTCCAGTAGTTCCACAAGCGGTTCCAGGGTAGTTGCAGCAGGTCCGGAGAAATGTCCGATGAGGCCGTGAGTTCAAGCAAAGAGTCTCAGCGGAGAGTCTGAGTAGTGGGGAATGTGCCGGGTGCGGAGGCAAGGCGCCCAAAAGCTTTGAAACTTATCGCTCGAGGTCACATTGCCGACGTCGAGGGCAGTAAGGGCACATACCATGATGGCAGCGGGCACAGTCGTAGCGATGGGCCGGAAAAGCAAAGTAGCCACATTCGCAGCACATCCACTCTACAATGTGCAATGGATCGGTACCATAGTCATATTCGGGCGGCGACGGAGCGGTGGCATGGACATGGTGGTGCCCCGAATGGTGGTGATGATGGGGTTTATCGGTAGAGGCCGCATGCGGATGGTCTACGTTTGGCTGCGGCGAGCCACGAAGCACCGAGGATGCGGTCACGGACATGTGATTTTAAAGGCGAGCCAAGTATGAAAGATCAACCACGAACGAGTGACAGATTCAAGCGGACTGTATAAAGGAGCAAAGTTGTCGATGCGGGCAATACGTAAGGGCTGAAATAGTCGCAGCGCTAGGGGGCTTCGGTCTGCGGGTATTTTTTTTTATGTCACCTAGACATGCATACTCCCTCGCATAATCTGCATGATGGTGCAGAAAAAAGACTCCGGGCCAAAGCAGGGTGCAGAAGCTCCCAAACCAAACTCCTATCCCTAATCCCATATCCGATGCCGGCGTTTTCAGGAGGGGCATATTAACTTGGCAGGGATGAATTTCTTGGTTTGTGAGGGATTAAGGGGGCTAATTTGCCAAAAGCACCCTTGCGCAACCTAGAGTTGCATCGCCTTCGCCTCGTTTTTTTCCTCCCCGAGCCAAAAGCTTGGCAGGCTCACCCTTGCATATCGCTACCGTCCCCGCAGCTTGCTGGTGCATCATCAGGCCAATGAGTCAGCAGCGAGGAAATTCCCGCTGCTTTATAGGCCCGCTCTCGAGCGGGTGACGGTATGCAGGAAGACCGTTGCCAGCTCGGTCTCTCAACAAAATACCGCATTTATGAATTTTCACCGAACGGCCCGGTGGTGCCAAATCCATTAAATAAGTTTTTATGTACGTTGCGACTATAATTTCGACCGGCCCACTTTTGGTCACGCCCACCCACATAATTCGGTGACTTTTTTGCCGATGATTTTTTTCCTGCAGGACCTCGGGTGCTACGGCACAGCGCGCTAATTGAGTGCTTAGCAACCTCTCGTAGGTCATAACCCGAACCCTGGCTGACACAGGAACAGGGTATTGCCGGCAAAGATCCGCAACACAGAATTATGATGGGAAAAAATCATAATAAAAGACAATAATAATAGTCAAGCTTGTAGTGGTGCGTCGTTTCATTTGCAATCGGATGCTAGAGTCCCGCCAAACCCTCTGTTTGTCTTGCTGGCCTTGCCCAGAGCGCTATCCAAAGAATCAGTATATAGTCATGTTATGCATAATGCTCATGCACCTGAGGTATGTGAAGGGGTAAACTGATGTTTCTGGGGTTTTGTGGAGGTTGAGGGAGTAATAATCTGGTAGTATTAAAGCGGTGATTTCTCCGCATTTGAATATATGATTTGCTGGCCATAATACGAAATAAATTTTGTCGGCACTTTTTAACGCCTATAGATCGTCCGATCTGCAGCAAGTTAGGTTCTCGTCTGTCAGCATGGAGTCAGCATGGAGTCAGCTGACATGAGCGTAGAGCCGACTGTGGTCATCGATGTGTCAGCGAGCGCCACCGGTCAGCAGAGTGGTTCGAGTGGTAGCAGCGTCCACTCGGAGCGGCTTACTCAGCAACAACTACAGGCCGCCAGCCCCATCCGCCCAGCCCTGGCGGCCCAGCCTAGTACCCCCTTGTCAGCTGGGTTCTCTCCACATCAACTCCAAAAGCTAGAGCCTACATACAAGCGCTTTTGAGCATGTCCAACTTCATGGAGGAAGAAGAATCGCCATGGGGAAACCAATTGTCAAGCTCGCATCATTTGGGCGACTCTATTCTCGGAACTGAGGATACCGTCTCGCCGTGGGGTGCGCAGGACGACAGCCAGCCGGCGGATGCTGCCAGCGACGCCGAGGATTCGGGCAGTGAAAAAGACGACGGTAGCAGCAATCCGTACGCCAGTACGGTCCTGACGACGGCCGAGCCGTTCCGCGATCCGCTCGACAACCCGTTTGAGAGCCCGTTTTCCAGTGCCCGCACCGACGCAGAGCCGCTGCATTCGGCGGCCGATCCGTTGGCGGCACTGACTGCCGGCGCCGAAGGGCCGTCGGGCGACCTGCATTTCGTGCGCCACTCGTCACATGCGCTCGGAGCCGACGGCGCCGAGACGGCTCAGCCCAGCGAGGCGGCCAAATCGGCGGCTGCATCGCCCGCGCGGCGGCGCGGCAAACGCACGACCGTCACTGTTTCCGAGGATCCCCTGGCGGGCCAGGGCGGCGATCCGCTCGGCGATCCGCTCAGCGGTCCGCTCGATCTGGGCGGCGCATCAAAGGACCTGGCGCGGTCGGGCGAGCTGGACGAGGTGCCGCTGGCCGGTGCAGAGTCCAGTGCCGAGCCTGACGCCGACGAGGTGCGCATGGCGATGTCGCAAGTGCATCTGGATGGTCCTGGCGGAGTGGCTGGTAGTGACAGTGGAGCCGGCAGTGGCAGTGGAAGTGGAAGCGGCAGCGGAGCCACAGAAGACGTTGCGCCCGTGACGCCGCCCAAAGACGATGTGGATCTTACGCCGCCCGTGCACTTTGAGATCGAGGTCGGCGACCCGTCGCGCATCGGCGACCTCGCCAGCGCCCATACCGTCTACACCATCAACACCAGCACCGACTATGCGCGGTACCCCAAGAGCTGCAGCGTGCAGCGGCGGTATCGCGATTTCCGGTGGCTGTACCGGGCGCTGGAGTCCACGCATCCCGGTGTGATTGTGCCTGCGCCGCCCGGAAAGCAGGCGGTGGGCCGCTTCAACGAGGACTTTATCGAGCACCGGCGAGCCGCGCTGGAGCAGATGCTGCGGCGGGTCGTCAAGCACCATGCGCTGTATGCCGACGCGGACCTCGAAGCGTTTCTGACGTCGAGCGACTTTAGCGAGTACCAAAAGACGCGGGTGATTCCCGAGGAGGAGACCGAGCCGCCGGCCACGTCGGGCGGGTTCATGTCGTCGCTGGGGCTGATTGGCCGCCCCGAGGAGCCCGATGGGTGGCTGGCGGACCAGCGGGCGCGGCTCGACCGGGCCGAGGCCGAGCTGCGGGTGATTTGCCGCGCGTTTGAGCAGATCGAGGTCCAGCGCAAAGAGCTCAGTGACTCGCTGCAGGACTTTGCCAATGTGACCGAGGCACTGGCGGTGGTCGAGCCCACGCAGCGGCTCGGCAAGGCACTGCGGCAGTTTGCCGGCGTCCACGAAAAGCTGGCCGCCGTGTACACGCGCCAGCGGCAGCAGGACACGCTGTCGATCGGCATGCGGCTGGAGGAGCAGCTGCGGCAGGTCGGCTCGGTGCGCGACGCGCTGGGCGCACGTCAGCGTGCGGCCTCGGCCGTCACCGCCGCCGGCAGCGAGCTCGACAAAAAACGAGCAGTGCTCGAGAAGCTGCGGCGGCAGGGCCGCACCCAGACCGAGCGACAGGCGGCCGTCGAGCAGGAGATTGCCCAGCAGGCCGAGAAGCTCGAGTCGCTGCAGACCCAGGCGGCCGAGACCACCAAGCGCGTGAACCAGGAAATGGCGCGGGTGTCGCGAGAGAACTATGAGGATCTGCGCAATTGCGTGGAGATCGTGGTGGAAGCGGCAGTCGAAACGCAAAAGGAGGCCATTGAGATGTGGGAGACGTTCTACTCGCGGGCGTTCCGCGAGGGTTCTTAGCGGCCGCTACTAGCAGGCACTTTACTAGCATCTAGATTCTACTTTCTGTAGCCCTGTAGGTATCGCACTGGTATCGCACTATCCGGTGTCAACGCTAACAATTACAGCTAGGGCGTACGCGCTACCAATTGCATCTAGGGCGTTATCATCGCGCTACCAATTGCACTTAGGGCCTTATCTACGCGCTATCAATTGCACTTAGTGACACATACCGGCGCTACCAACTGCACTTAGTGACACATACCGGCGCTAGCAGTTGCACTTAGTGGACGCTGCCAACTGCGCTATCGCCAATTGAGGATCGTTCTGTATCACATACTATAGCTTACGGTCTGACCGTATCACTAGTTTCAAGTCTGCTATTAGACAGGTGCCAGACCGGCATCAACTAGCACCCGACCTCCAGTACTAGGATCAACCGGGTCTACGCTTATCAGCACTTATCAGCACTTATCAGTCCACTTTTCACTCATGCACTAAGCATATCAGCAACCGCTTCCACTTGCACTTAGGAGCATATCAGTTGGGTATCCGCTTCCACTTGCACTTAGGGGCCATCACTTAGGGTATCTGATAGGGAGTGATAGGAAATGATAAGGTGATGGGACTGTTGCTATTGCAATTGGTGACTTGTGGGGGTAGCGCCTTTGAACAATTCGTAGTGAAACATAAATGAGGTTCCAGTAGGTATTGCACTAGATGTCTATAGTTTAGCATCTCTCATTTAAGGGCCTCTCTAGGACTTTGTTAGGACCTCTGTTATCCCCGCTATCTATTGCCGCGGTGCTATAGTGGGTTATCTACATTCCGATGGTATCTGCACAGTTATCTCCGATTGTTATCTGCGGCGATATCGCGACGTCTCCACGGCGATGGTATCTGCAATGTTATCTTATCTGCGCTATCTCCAGATCAGCAGCTGCATATAAATCGGTGCCTCCGCGGGCACCCTGGCCCTACGCTATAACCTGCACTTGGCGAACACAGATAAGCTGTGACCTGCACTTAGGGGCCGCCAAAGGGCACGGGCACCCAGCGGCTTATCTCCATATCATGTCAGGCACCGAGCCAGCGACGGTTATTCAGCATGTCAGATCCGTTGGAGGACCCTCGGGCAATGCCGTTGCAGGTGTTTACCACTGCGGCGTCGTTGCTGGAGCTTGTTGACAGTAAGTTTTGGCCTAATAAACGGCTGCGATTTCTAGGGCGCCACTAACATCAGAAAAAATCGTCTTGACGCTGCGGGACGGCCGCACGTTGTTTGGCGTGCTGCGAAGCTTCGACAGCTTTGGCAACCTTGTGATTCAGGAAACGGTTGAGCGCATCTATTTGGACAACAAATACGCCGAGACGGTGCGCGGGGTGTGGATTGTGCGCGGCGAGAACGTTGCTTTGTTGGGCGAGATCGATCTTGTCAAGGAAGACGAGAGCGAGCAGCAATTGGAGACACTTGAGCAGATCGACTTTGACGAGGCAGAAAAGATTCTCACGTCGCTGCACAAGCACTTTGACGACAGTTACGAGGCTCATAAAGAAAAGACCCTGGCGGCGGGCATTGACACCACTCCGCTGAGCGGGAACCCCTATATATTCTAGTAGTTGCTTGATGTTTAGGAATAGCACTATGAAGTGAATGCCTTAATCTGTCAATTTATAAGGGCCGGTATGCCTTGAAGGTCAGAATTCCTATCCTGGACCTCTAGCTTTAAACCACTACTGAGACCTCTACGTCTACCTAGACCTCTTAGCTAGACAGACCTCGACAAGACCGCTCCCAACCTGAAATTCTCACATCAGCGAAACCCAAATTTCAGTAGCCAAATTTCACCACCCATTCACCCCAAATTTCACCTGACAAAGACTTGCAATGACGGTCGGCAGAAAAGACCTCATGGCCTTTCTGGGCAAGAAAAACTTCAAGGGCCTCTACGTCAAGAACCCTTTGGCAGCCACTCCCGCATACTCCAAGTTCAACAAAGCCACCACCTACACAAAGTCCTGGCCCGTCAAGCCTTGGCACCGCCAGGGCCGCCGGTTAGTGGACTGGAAACAGGTGTTTGCTGCCGACAACGTCGAGCATACGCGCCAGCCGTTTGCGGAAAACAAGTTCACGCGCAGCAACCGGTTGGTGGGCCCCGAGCTCAAGCAGAACATTGTCGCCGATCATGACGCCGGTGCAACCACACAAAAGCTGTCGTTCAAGTACGGGCTGGCGGTTCCGCGAGTGGATGCGGTGATCCGGCTGGAGAAGGTGCGCCAGCAACTCGAGAAAAAGGTAAGTTCCCCTATCATTTTCCTATTTTTCCGGCAAGTGCCGGAACGATGGCCGAATGATAGCCTGCAATGATGGTATGATTAGTCTTTAAGACACTTTTTTCATGGTTCCAAAACAACATTTACTGAGCAAAACTAACCAGAATGAAATTACCGGCGAAATGAAGAAGATGGCCAAGCACATGACGTCGATGTTCGACGAGATCCGCACCAACCGCGACGGCGTGCCGGACCGGCCTGTCGACAACCTTACTGAGATTCCTATTCCTCAGCAGGTGCGCAACCAGCGGTTCCTTTCCATTGCCGAGAGTGAGCCGTTTGGTCCTGTGGACGCTGCCGAGGTGCTGGGCATCGAGCCGGCCGCGCAGACGCTGGAGGAGCTCACGCAGGTGGCCGATGAGGACTCTGCCGCCAAATCGACCAAGTCGACCAAGTCGACCAAATCGACCAAGACTTCGCCCGTGTCGTTCTACGCACCCCAGCTCGAGGGCGAGCGGTCGCGGCTGCGGTTCACCGACGCCAAGGTCGGCCATGTGGGCTACCGCTATGGTGCTTCTCGCGACGACAGAAAGCATGCTCGTCGCGTGAGTTTCCTGCCCAACGGCAACATGACGTATCCGCTTCCCGAGCACTCTTAGGTGGCTGCAGCGTGCTACCGCTTGAGCATGCTTAGACTTGAGCATGCCTGGTCCTCGTAGGAGCACTATAAATATGTATATAAAGTCGGATCGCGAATCGCTAATCAGTGCGAGTAAACTCGTGGATGTTGGCAGCAACTACAACCAAACAGGCCAGGATCGCGCATATTGAAAAGCTGCCGGTTGTATGCACGGCTCCTCGCTCTTCTTGATAGCCAAACACGGCATGCACATAGTTGTGAACGCCAACAATTGGTAGCACCACCGCCGCGATGATCATCAGCAGGGACAGCGAGTAGTCCTGCAGCCGCAACGGCTCATCTTCTGGCCGCGAACTACGGATGTGAAACAAGTACGAGCATGCCGCCAGCGTGAATGCCGTGGAGCCCTTCACTGCCGCTAGATAGTTGCGTTCGGCGGCGCAAAAGTCCCGTGCCTGCGACGTGTCATTGGTGATGTGGATATTGGACCATGGCCCAAACAGAAAAAACACACTTTGCTTAACGCGATCAGGAAGCATGCTTCTAACTTGTCAAGCCTAACTGCGGAGACAAAAAAGGGCACCAGCACGTGACATGATCTGATGCATGTGCACTGGCTGTGCCCCATGCCTCATCAACTGCCTGGAACTGCTACCGGCACTGGTGAAGGCTACCTAAAGTACTCATATATATTTGCAGCTAGAATCAAGAGGCAGCCCACCATTGTCCATAAAAGGAACGTCTTCGTGGTGTGCACGCGGCCCTGGTTTTCTGCCAGCCGAGCAGTGGCATGCACGTAATTGTGCAGGGCCAGAACCGGCAGCGAGATGGCGAGAATGATCATCAGCAGCGCCAGCACCCAGTCGCCGACTTTCACTCCGGCCGCGGTCTCGTTGGAGTTTACGAGGCCTTGGAATAAATAAGAGCACGCGGCAATCACTAGGGCCGGCGCGCATTTCAGGGCCACCAAGTAATTCCGCTCGCTCGCACAAAAGTCTCGCGCCTGCGTCAGACTGTTTTCGAGCTCGTAGCCCATCCACGGCCAGCGAAGGAACCGGGCGGTATCTGCGAGGCTCATGCCCCTTGTGGTTCGGATTAGAAAGCGGATGCAGATCCTAGATCGGCCGGCGAGTCTTAGATCTGCAGTCCCTCTTGTAATGGTCGAATTTCTAGTGCTAATCTACTAATAAATAGAGGTCGGCGGTGATCATGACAGCATTGGCCGTGGCCACCGTTTCCCATGTTTTGTCAAATGGCTCGAACTTCCTCACTGCCCCGTTCTTCATCAAAATAGTTGTTTGTACCAGATCGGCCACATTCTCCATGATTTTGTGAGCATGGATTTCTGACGGAAATTTGATTGTATTGTTCCCATGGTCGGGCGAATGGCGAACTTCCGAGCAGTAGGCATCCCCGCTACTGTCTAGAAGAAGAATCACCACGGTATTCCCGGTATCGACACCGTAAATCTTTGTGATAACATTTGGAAGCTCGCGCTCCAGCACATTTGACCATGACACTGTCCCATCTTGTCCTAGTCGTTCGTACATGACCAGGTACAATATCTTTCCGCTGGACGCGAAAATGATTCTTCCCCTAAGAAATAGACAGCGGGGAGGTCCTTTCATTACGTCGAAAAGAGTCAAGATGCCAGGCAAATTCAGGCTGTGGCAACTGTGGCGAGCCCTGAGCAATGGATCGGCAGTTGCAAACCTTGAGTCCTTCTCCAAGGCTGTAGGACCGCCCAGGTCCTCGAATAGTATTTTCCCACCAGCATAGAGCTCATGGTAGTCATTCGCTTCCCACTCGTGGATGGTGATCTCGTCTGTCTCCCGTGTCAGAAACTCGGGTTCACCGTAGAAATCTGAATCGGTTTTTTCATAAAATATGAACCTCAAATCACAGCACAGTAAAGTATTGCCTTGAAACCCATACAGTTCAGAATTGTAACCCATGGAAGGATGTACGTGTATTCCACTCAAACCTGTAGTCTGTAGTCGCGCATTACCACCACTACTTGTCCTAATCAGGATTTCGCCGTCAAGGGATCGGATCACAATCCCCTCATCAAGGTCAAACGAATCACAACCATCGAAGCCAATGCTGGTACAACACTTCAGCTCGAAGAAATCAAAATCAACAATTGAATGCTTGTCAAAGTATCTCAGACATGCTAGGGCTGGGGGCCCAGAGCCGTATCTTGCTGGGGAGAATTTGGAATTTACTATATTAAGTTTTGCCGCGGAACGCCTAGCGTACCGCTCCAAGCCAAATCCTTCCAGTCTCCGCGAGTCGTGGGGAAAGTCGACGAAATAGCGGTGGTACCATTCGACATCGATCAAGCTTTGCAGGCTCTTGCATACCTTTCTCAAAGATAGCAAATCTTGAAGCTCGAGAAGCGGGAAAAGATGATACCTCAAAATATCAACACTGAGCGGTATCATTCCAAAGCCCTGTTTACTTTCAGGGCGAATCGATGCGGATCTGTGGTAAGCTCGGAAGGCGCAGCGTTTACTGCAAGGCGCAGCGTTTACTGCCATAGATACTGCAGTGCCATGATATGTATGACTCATGGCATGACTGCATGCTATGACTGCATACTTGAACTGCACGAACCACATAGCAACGCCAAGTTTAGCCGGCCCTTAAAGCACCCACTCTTGAAAGTACCGCCCCTCATGCCACCAGCGGATTTACTAACCCACTTCAAACGATCTCCCGTACGGGGTCACAAAGGTTTATTAACCCGCTCAACGATGTCCCTCAAAAATATTGCGAGTAGAGTTTAGGCAAAGCGTTCAGAGCATCAATCAGTGGCGAGATACCCGAAGGCGGTCAACAAAATAGCATTGTGCACTCCCAAGCTAAGCCAGCTTTTCGACGGTCCGTGGAATTTCTTGATGGTTCCGTCCTTCATCAGAATTACTCTTTCGGCCAAGTCCGCAACGCCGTCAAACGCTATACAGGGCTCGGCATTGTCAAAAGAGTAGTGCCACACGTCCTGTGATACTTGTTTTCCAGTAGCCTGTAGGCAATACAGTGTGCCTTCACTGTCCAAAAGGAGAATGTCGCAGAGATGCACATCCTGATTGGAGTAGCGGGCACCGCTTATCTTTATTATCGGGTTTGGAAGTTCATATGATCTGGGGATTTGGTAGTCGGCCCCCCCTAGAACAACGCACGCAGTGTTACCACAAGATCCCGCGACAACATACGTAGGGCGGTCAACAAAGCAAAACCATAACGTTTCCAGAGGATGGGGAAACTGACGGATTAGGTATAGCACCTTGGATTCAATCTGAACACTCTCATGGTACATCCTCCTGTACAGAAGGTACTTAAACGAAGGCGCTGAGATGGCAAGCGCAGGCTTTTCTTGGACGATCCCCCCCAGTAGCTTGAACGCATCATCATACGCGGGACTATCGGGATCCTCTTGAAGCACTAGCTCGTCGGTGACCTGTGGACGGGGAATCGGTTCATCATTTTCATCAAATTCATCAAACCAAAATGCTTCCGTGAGATTGCATTTCATAGCGACATTGTTCTTCCAAGCGATTAATTCCTCGTCGCAAAGATGTACTGCAGACAGATCGTCAGTAGCAAGTACTGCGTTTATGCCCCCCTCAGTATGGATCAAGAGAGTGTCGCTCAGTGTTCGAATGACTATACCAAAGTCGTCACCGCAGGAGACCTCTATTTCGAACAAATCAAAATCGACTATCGGAAACTTTTCTGCATACGCAATTGTCTTCTCATATGCCTCATCAGCCCACCACTGGCCAAGGTGATCAATATGGCCCATGTGCTTGAATCTCGCGAGATAACGCTTCTTATAGCGGCTCATGCCTCGTCCTTCGAGCCTAACAGTGTCATAACAGAATTCCTGGAAATAGCGCCGATCCCACTCCTCAGAATCAATATTAGCTTGCATGAGCTTGCATGTTTGCCTAACCGCTAGCAGATCTCGAAGGGATAATTGTGGCAGCAGATGGTGCACTATGATGTCGGGGCCGAGATCTAGCATGGCACCACAATAGTGCTTATGTCCCGGTTCCACATGAGGGTGCTCCACAGATGACGTAATGATTTCTTTGAGGTATGTTCAACCGAGCAGTTTACAATCGTCGAGGGAACGCTTTTTCAAAATTTTTTTTTTTTTTTTTTTTCCCCTCTTTTTTCTAATATCTAAATAATTCAATTTACAGTGATATAGGCGAATTCTGTGACCAGAACAGCTCCTGTGATACCAATATCACACCAGCGCTGTAACAAACCACTGAAACACCTGATAGTGCCGTTTTTTGATAGTGCGCACGTTTCCGTCAAATCGGCAACATTCTCCATTTCGACTCGTGGCTCAATGGATTCAGTTGGAAAAATGAAGTCTCTACCCGATTCCAAGGTTCCCGTGAATCTCAGACAGTACAGCGTACCCTTGCAGTCCAAAACGTTGATGTCACAAACAGGTTTTGCATCGAAGTAGTAGTAGATGCCCTCTACCTTCACAATCTCGTTGTGAAACTCGTAGCAGCGGGGATTCTTGTAATTTGCTCCGCCTGAAACAATACAGAGTGTTCTGCCGCATGAACCGGCGATCATGTAACTTGGACGATCGAGCACGCGAAACCACAGAGTTTCAGCGCGCCCGGGCAGCTTCTCATTCAGAGATTGTACGATTGGTTGTAGGTTGACGTAGTTCTCACTGTAAAGCTTTTTGTACGCAAGATACTTCGATGAAGGACTCGCAGTATACAACCGAGACCCTGCAGCCGTGGTCTCTCGAGCTGCCAATTGCTTAAACGCATTGTCACACATGGCCGCGGTACTTTGAAAATCTTCCTCCATCAATACATTATCAGACACACGGGAACGACGAACAGGCTCATAATTTTCATCTAACCCATCTTCCCAGAAAGCTTTAGTGAGGTTGAATTTCATGGGAGTGGAACCTTTTATGGCGACCAATTCGTCCTCAAAAATATGAACGTCGTGCAAATGGGCTTCATCGAGTCGTGCATAGACTCCATAGTCGGTATAGATTTCGGTGAGCCGGTCAACAGTACGCACTGCTACGCCATAGTCATACTCCTCAGGACCTATCTCCAGTTCAAACACATCCAGGTCCACGATAGGGCGCTTTTCAAAATATTTGAGGGCCTTGGCATGTGTACCGTGAGATATAGGTTTGCCTTCCTCGTTCAAATAGCCTATATGCCTAGGCTTCGCAAGATACCGCTTAGCGTATCGGCTTATACCTGATCCTGTGAGCCTCACGGGATCCAGGTAGAAGTCCTGGAAATAGCGTCGATCCCACTCATTCGCATCTATAGTGGTTTTCAAAAATTCCGATACCTGCCGCAACGATAGCAGGTCTCGCAGTGGCAAGTGGGGAAAGACGTGGTGGACCAAAATGTCAGTGCTGAGCTGCCGCATGGGGGGTACCACAATGTTTACCACTCACTTGGCATGACTTAGATCAAAAGGTCGCTTATATAATAGTTCTACTGTATCTGGAGCTGTTTCGGGGCCTTTTGGTGCCCCTATAGTTTCCGCTCTAGTTTTTACACTGCTGAATTGAGTATTTGTAACCTCAGTATGTGATAAGGTTAAGCCGTATTGGCTGGGATCTGGGGCATTTTCTCTCTTTTGGTTAGGCATACACCCCGGGCTAGGATCAAACGGTAAGCTGGAGAAACAGCGAAATTCACCCCTTCAATCAGATGTTGACACAACTGCCTACTGCTTTAGTGACAGAGCAGCAAGACAAGCGGATTGAACGGTACAGCTAATTTTTTGCTTTATAGCCTGTGCCTACTGATGTTCCGCTTTGAACATTCACAGATTGCGTGTAGTCATGCGGGGAAGAGCTGCGGTCTAAGACACCATCAGTCATTCAAGTTCATCGTAGAGCTGATCTGACCTTTACCATCAGAAAATTGGCTCAATCCAGAACGCTCTTATGGTACTCGGAACACTATACTACCAAGTCGTTTCTGGTGAGGCCAATCGTACTCGCGTGGTCTTGCCTTTGGCCATTGTCCAGCACTTTAAGCTGGACGTTGCAATCTCCGGTCCCAACCAGTACTATCCGGCCGAATTTTACAGAAAAGTGGTTCCCTGCTTTCGCTTCGAGGATGGAACTTCTCTTGGAGAAAGCGTTGCGATCAATTTGCTGTGTAAGTAACTTGAACCAGTGATCAGCAGAACAACTGACCGTGCTGACCATTTAGGAGGTCAAAAAGTCGTTTGGGTCGAAACTAACCAGTACTGGAGCAAGTTGAGAACTGCGGAGGATTGCTAGGTGACGGTGGAAAGACTTCCCGTGCTCTCATCGTTCAGTGGATGTTGTTCTTCAACTATGAATTCATGGGTCAAACAGTCCCTCTGAGATTGATGGAAACAGGCCGTATGCCCTTCAGCAGAGAGCAGTTCGACAACTCACTGCAAAATTTACGTGCGGATGTGCTGCCGTATCTTGAAAGGCAATTGACCGGAACAGGCTTTGTGGTTGGAGATGCTGTCTCCATCGCTGATTTATATGGCGTGCAGATGTTTATTCGTCCTTTGAGCAGCTTCTTTGATAGCTCCTGGCGTAACGAGTATCCGGCTACTTGGAACTGGTGGCAGCGGGTATCTAAAAACCCAGTTTGGGGCGGTTACTGGGACCACTTCGAGCCCATTGAACATGCACCCGTTCCTAGAGACTGAGCCTGTTACTGATAGAGCCACAGGCCACAGTTCAGTCACCGAAAAAACTGAATCCCCGTCGCATTTTATTCTTTTTAGCTTGTTGTGATGTACCAATCAACAAGTTTATTGACTTCTATGCCAGGAAAGTGCGACTTCACGAACATGCGGGTATCAGCCGCGTAACTCGCCATAAATTGAGTTCCCTGCCACTTTGACTTGAAAGAAAACAAAAAGAATTTAGCCCCGCAAGCAGATTCGTCTAGAAATGTGCACTGAAGCGTCTTGAGAACAAAAACGGCGATTTTCGCCTTGGCAAAAAATGTTCTGTCTAAATAATGCCTGTACTGAGGTGGGCCAGTCTTCTCGAGATGCAGCCAGCGGCTTGGCTAATTATTATTGCCTAAGTAAAGATAGAGAACTGGGGAGACTAGTATTCTTTCATCAAAGTCGTAGAATAAGGGAGCTACGTGGTATTTTTAGTAGCTACTACTAGCCTCGGCAAACCTGTAACACCTGAATAGTGAATTCGAAAAAGAGACATTTTGGGCCAAATATGTGGCATCCGCGTAGGACTAGGGCCATCATAAGTGTCTAGTCGTATTTTTATAGTGAAGCCGAAGGCTACTTTAAGTATCTAGCCGATGTAGCAAACCGCACGGCACTGCTATTTTTGGACCTAACGCGGTTGCTGCTGCAAGATGGATGGATAAGCAGAGAGGCTCGGTACCCCGAACAAGATAACTGCGACCCTCAGGTGATAGGGACATAACTTCGGGCGGTGCCAAGTTAGCTGCCAAGTTCTATACTTGGTTGCTGTCGCTTCGCTCGGAATGTTGCCGGTAAATAAAGACAAAAATATTAAATGAGTACTTGATGATGAGCGTGGCGTCGGTATACTTCCCTTTACTCCGAACAATCAATACAAGATGCGGCGACAATGGTTAAGCGATATACTGTTTGTAGGGCGGAAGAATTTCCTGATAGCGCTAAACTAGCCTACGGCAAGCTGATCAACTATAAATAAATACCCAGCATGCGTCATCAGGTAATGAATGCAATGCAGGAGGTACAGGTTGGCTGCAGCTTGAGAAACAAAGAGCAATAGCACTAGCGAAAATACGAAGGCATCAAACGAAGTTATTCTAAAAACCAGGCACTGCACCAGTCGGATCATTTCTGGGCCTGACCACTTATCGGCCCTGGACTGAAGAACACACAGGGCACGGGTTATATTCCTATACACTCTCTGTGCCGATCAGACACAAGGTGCGTCCTAGTTAACGAGACCCTGCGCATACAAACAGAACATAGCTACAGAAGGCGGTACAATGATCTACGATCTGAATACCCCGGATCCAAGGCCGTAAGATCTTGGCTTGCTCTTTATGATGTGTGAGTTGCTAGTTGTATCACCGAAATTGTGGTCCCGAAAAAGCATAATGGTGCATGAACGGTTGCATTCGGCAACAAAATCTCTTTTTCAAATGCCTGTGAGTGATGTCGGAATCCAGCATGGAAAGTGGAGTGCGATCTTGCACTGAACTAGACCTCTGCTTTCAGTCCTATAGATCTATGTGCTAAAGTTAGACTCCACGCTGTGGTGCAAATTTTGCCATGTCGGCTACCGTGCTTCGGTATTCTTGGAGATCATTGGTGCAAGGTCATCTGATCTCCTGCAGGAATCTATGCTGTAGCGGACCATGGGGGAAAAAGAAATTATGAGAATGCATTTGACTGATACGGCTGTATGACTATGTCCACAATGTGGACGGCTTATGGTGGGCTGGCTGCGAATGCGAACGTAACTAGCATATTATAGCACTCGCCAGAAAAGAAAAAAAATGAAAGAGAGTACATATTTTGCACATGAGGTGGCTGCTTGGCGTGCCTACATTCTCCGGAATATGCATACCCCTGCGCCCTTGACCTGGAGACGCATGCTATATGCAACATGCAAGACCGCACGGACCGGATCACATGATACATATTGTAGATGTACAAATACCTCTGCCCAGCCATACCTCAATATCAGGTCTTGAATCGCAGCCATCACATGCGTTTGCGAATTCTACTGTCGGCGCTACTTTTCCTAGTAGCCCCGGTCTATGGACAAACACCTACTGTATCACCCAGTATCACTTCATGTGCTTCTGTATCTACCTATGTTACTGCTACCAGTACCAGCTCGGCAAGATGCCCTTTATGCTTGGTTGCTGGAATCAATATGACTCCTCTGAACTCAGCGTACACTTCTGCCACTAACTGTGCGTCCTCAATTATTTCCGTGGCTACTGCATCCCCCACTGTTCCGGGTGTAATTGCTTCGATGATCGTGGCTGCATCGGTGTCTGCAGCGCTTGATGATGCGATTTCAGATTATAACGACCAACTTGTGGCTGCCGGATTGAGCTTTCTCGGGATTCCCTGCGTTAGCCGGGCAACGGCCCCACAGGTGGTGAACGATATGACCGGGTTTCTCGATGCCTTTACCGACATTTTCGAGGCTGGAAACAGCATCATTCCGATCGTTGGCAGTGATTTTGCATTTAATCTCCTCTTGTTCCAGTGGATCGCATACCACAACTCCATGATCCAGTCTGTCCAGCTCACACTTATTACGTCCACGGGCTGCTATTCATGCGGCTACGGCGCCGCAATCAACAGTCGGGTTCTGAACCTGAATTCTATGATACAAGCATGGGCCCAGAGACGTCTCTACGTTCTACCGCCTCTTCTTACAATCAACGACAGATGTGTTTACTCGACGTCGTCAGTGACTGTCTATACGCAATGCGAAACCTGGATCACCGCCTCTCCTAGCTTCATCCCCTCAGGTAGCGTTGTCTTGTCTACTACTTTTCCATTGACTGAGACCGCTCTCTCCAGTACGCCATCCTCTGTGGTGGCTTCCACTCCAACTAGTTCCATCCTGCCACCTGAGAGCGCTATCACCACGGCAGCAACACCCAGTTCACTTCCCTCTGCTTCCGGAAGCAGTCCGGCGAGCACTCTCTCCACTGACACGTCGAATACCCTGACCACTAGTCTATCTCCTAGTGAGTCTTCATCAGCGACTTCGGCCTTGGAATCGGAGGCTCCTACTTCATCTGGTTTACCCCCCTCTATCTCTTCTGAGGCTTCCGGCTCTGGATCTGGCATCAATACGGCAACTGGCTCTGACTCAAGCGCTACGGGTACGACTAGCGCGCCGCCTTCTCAGGCGTCTGGGTCTTCTGCCGCTGGACCTGCGTCTGATGCGACTACTGCGACCGGAACTGGCTCAAGTGCCACGGATACCGCTGCTACTAGTTCTGAATCGACTGCTACCGGGACCGCTGGAGAGTCTACCGCGATTGCTTCTGGCTCTGGCGCGACTGGTAGTACCGGTGGCTCCACGGGTAGTGCAGGTGGGTCTACTGCGACTGGTTCTGCCTCTGGTACTACTGGTACAGCGACCAGCACTGACTCATTTACTTCAGTTAGCGCCGTTGGTTCTACTGCCACTGGCTCTGGCGCCAGTGCTTCCGGTGCTGTAACCGGTTCTAGCTCCCCTGCTACTGGTACTGCGACTGGTACTGATTCGGCCGCTACTAGCAGTGCTGGTGCTTCTACGGCCACTGGTTCTAACTCCGGTGATGGCACTGACTCAAGTGCCTCCGGTACTGCCGGTGGGTCTACCCCTGGTGCTTCTGACTCGACTGCAGCGGGTACCACCAGTGGGTCTACTGTGTCCGGTTCTGGTTCTGACTCGACTGCCACTGGTGGTGTCGGTGGTTCCACTGCGACTGGCTCTGGCTCAGGTGCTAGTGGTACCGCCGGTGTCACTACTGCGAGTGGTTCTGATGCGACTGCTGGTAATACTGCCGGTTTGTCTACCGCTGCTGGTTCTGGCTCTAGCGCCTCGAGAACTGCGGGTGGTTCTACCTCGGCCGGTTCTAACTCCGGCGTTACTGGTTCTCAGACCGGCTCTGGTTCGAGTGGTCCCGGTACTGCTGGTGAATCTACCGCTACTGGTTCTGACTCCGGCGTTACTGGCAGTGCGACTAGTACAGACTCCAGCGCCACTGGTACCGCGACTGGTACTGACTCGACTGCCTCTGCCTCCGGAGCTTCTGGTACTACTGATGGTTCTAACCCTAGCGCTACTGGTAGTTCGACCGGCTCTGACTCCACTGCAACCGGTACCACCGGTGCTTCTACCACTGTCTCTGGTTCCGGCTCCGGTGCTAGTGGCACTGTGACTGGCTCTAGCTCGTCTGCTATAGAGTCCGGCGCTACTGATACCGGATCTGAGTCGAGCGCTACTGGTACTGCCGGTGTCTCCTCGGCAACCTCTGGCACTGCCGGCAGGTCTACTGCCACTGATTCTGCTGGTGGGTCTACTGTGAGTGGCTCTAATTTGGCCTCTACTGGTACTGGTGCTGCCTCTACTGCCACTGGATCTAGCTCAGGTGTTACTGGTAGTGCGACTGGCTCTGAGTCGACGGCGACTGGCTCTGCCGGTGCCTCCACTGCCACTGGATCTGGCTCCGGTGCTGCTGGCTCCGGATCGACTGCTACGGGCAGTGCGAGTGGCACTGAGTCTGGTGCTACCGGTTCTACGTCTGGCACTGGCTCCGGTGCTGCCGGTACTGCTACTGGTTCGGGCTCCGGCGTTACGGGCAGCGCGACTGGCACTGACTCCGGTGCTACTGGTTCTGCTACTGGCTCCGGCACTGGTGCTGCTGGCTCTGGCTCGACTACTACGGGCACTGCTACTGGTTCTGGCTCCGGTGCTGACGGCTCTGGATCGACTGCTACGGGCACTGCTACTGATTCTGACTCGGGTGCTACTGGTTCTGCAACTGGCACTGGCTCCGGTGCTGCTGGCTCTGGCTCGACTACTACCGGCACTGCTACTGGTTCTGACTCCGGTGCTGCTGGCTCTGGCTCGACTGCTACGGGTAGCGCGACTGGCACTGACTCAGGTGCTGCTGGCTCTGGATCGGCTGCTACGGGCAGCGCGACTGGCACTGACTCAGGTGCTGCTGGCTCTGGATCGACTGCTACGGGCAGCGCGACTGGCACTGACTCCGGCGCTACTGGCTCTGCTACTGGTACTGACACCGGCGCTGCTGGCTCTGGATCGACTGCTACTGGCTCTGCTACTGGTTCTGGATCCGGTGCCACTGGCTCCGGCTCTGGCGCTACTGGCACTGCGACTGCTACTGATTCCGGTGCTGCCGGTTCTGCGACGGCCTCCGGCTCAGGTGCTGCTGGCTCTGGCTCGACGGCTACGGGCAGCGCGACTGGCACTGACTCCGGTGCTACTGGCTCTGCTACTGATTCTGGCACCGGCGCTGCTGGCACCGGGTCGACTGCTACGGGTAGTGCGACTGGCACTGACTCTGGTACTACTGGTACTGCGACAGGTCCTAGCTCCGGTGCTACTGGCACTGCGACTGGTACTGACTCCGGCACTGCCGGTAATCCTACTGGTTCTGGCTCCGGCCCTGCCGGTACTGCTACTGGTTCGGGCTCCGGCGTTACGGGCACCGCGACTGGTACTGACTCCGGTGCTGCTGGCTCCGGATCGACTGACTCCGGTGCTACTGGCTCTGCTACTGGTTCTGGCTCCGGCTCTGGCGCTACTGACACTGCGACTGCCACTGACTCCGGTGCTGCCGGTTCTGCAACTGGCTCCGGCTCAGGTGCTGCTGGCTCTGGCTCGGCTGCTACGGGCAGTGCGACTGGCACTGACTCCGGTGCCACTGGCTCCGGCTCCGGCGCTACTGACACTGCGACTGCCACTACCTCCGGTGCTGCCGGTTCTACGACGGGCTCCGGCTCAGGTGCTACTGGCACTGCCGGTGGGTCGACTCTGACTGGCTCGAGCGCTACTAGCACTAACTCTGGTGCTACGGGCTCTGCGACTGGCACTGACACTGGTACTGACACCGGTGCTACTGGTACTGCGACTGGCTCTGGCGCGACTGGTACGGCGACTGGCACTGACTCCGGTGCCGCTGGTTCTGGCTCGACTGCTACGGGCACTGCGACTGGTTCTGGCTCCAGTACTACTGGTTCTACGACTGGCACTGACTCCGGTGCCGCTGGTTCTGGCTCTATTGCTACGGGCACAGCGACTGGTACTGACTCTGGCGCTGCCGGTACTCTTACTGGTTCTGGCTCCGGCTCTGGCGCTACTGACACTGCGACTGCCACTGACTCCGGTGCTGCCGGTTCTGCAACTGGCTCCGGCTCAGGTGCTGCTGGCTCTGGATCGGCTGCTACGGGCAGCGCGACTGGTTCTGGCTCGGGTGCTGCTGGCTCTGGATCGACTGACTCCGGTGCTACTGGCTCTGCTACTGGTTCTGGCTCCGGTGCTGCTGGCTCCGGATCGACTGCTACGGGCAGTGCGACTGGCACTGACTCCGGTGCCACTGGCTCAGGCTCCGGCGCTACTCACACTGCGACTGCTACTGACTCCGGTGCTGCCGGTTCTGCAACTGGCACTGGCTCCGGTGCTGCTGGCTCTGACTCCACTGCTACGGGCATTGCGACTGGCACTGGCTCTGGTGCTGCTGGCTCTGGCTCGACTGCTACGGGCACTGCTACTGGTTCTGGCTCCGGTGCCACTGGCTCCGGCTCCGGCGCTACTGACACTGCGACCGCCACTACCTCCGGTGCTGCCGGTTCTACGACGAGCTCCGGCTCAGGTGCTACTGGCACTGCCGGTGGGTCGACTCTGACTGGTTCTGGATCGGGCGCTACTAGCACTAACTCTGGTGCTACGGGCTCTACGACTGGCACCGACACTGGTACTACGGACACCGCGACTGGTACTGACACCGGTGCTACTGGCTCTGCTACTGGTTCTGGTACCGGTGTTACTGGCTCTGGCTCGACAGCTACCGGTAGCGCGACTCGCACTGACTCTGGTACTACTGGTACTGCGACTGGTTCTGGCTCGGGCGCTACTGGCACTGCTACAGGTTCTGACTCCGGTGCCACTGGCTCCGGCTCTGGCGCTACTGGCACTGCGACTGCTACTGACTCCGGTGCTGCCGGTTCTGCGACGGGCTCCGACTCAGGTGCCACTGGTACTGCCGGTGACTCGACTGCAACCGGTTCTAACTCCGACGCTACGAATACTGCAGGTATCTCTACCTCGACTGGCAATGACTCCGGCAGTACTAGTCCCGTGACTGGCACTGGCACTGGCACTGGTACTGACACCGGTGTTTCTGGTACTGCGACTGGCTCCATCGCGACTGGTACTGCGACTGGCACTGACTCCGGTGCCGCTGGTTCTGGCTCTATTGCTACGGGCACTGCGACTGGTACTGACTCCGGCGCTGCCGGTACTCCTACTGGTTCTGGCTCCGGTGTTACGGGCACCGCGACTGGCACTGACTCCGGTGCTACTGGTTCTGCTACTGGTACTGACACCGGTGCTGCTGGCTCCGGGTCGACTACTACGGGCATTGCTACAGGTTCTGACTCCGGTGCCACTGGCTCCGGCTCCGGCGCTACTGGCACTGCGACTGGTACTGACTCCGGCACTGCCGGTACTCCTACTGGTTCTGGCTCCGGCGCTACGGGCTCCGCGACTGGTCCTGACTCCGGTGCTACTGGCTCTGCTACTGGCTCCGGCACTGGTGCTACTGGCTCTGGATCGACTGCTACGGGCACTGCTACTGGTTCTGACTCCGGTGCTGCTGGTTCTACAACTGGCACTGGCACCGGTGCAACTGGCTCTGGCTCGACGGCTACGGGCAGCGCGACTGGCACTGACTCTGGTGCTACTGGTTCTGCTACTGGTACTGACACCGGCGCTGCTGGCTCCGGATCGACTGCTACGGGTAGCGCGACTGGCACTGACTCTGGTACTACTGGTACTGCGACAGGTTCTGGCTCCGGCGCTACTGGCAGTGCGACTGGCACTGACTCCGGTGCCACTGGCTCCGGCTCTGGCGCTACTGACACTGCGACTGCCACTGACTCTGGTGCTGCCGGTTCTGCGACTGCCACTGACTCCGGCGCTACTGGCTCCGGGTCGACTGCTACGGGTAGCGCGACTGGCAATGACTCTGGTACTACTGGTACTGCGACAGGTTCTGGCTCCGGCGCTACTGGCAGTGCGACTGGCACTGACTCCGGCACTGCCGGTACTCCTACTGGTTCTGGCTCCGGCGCTACGGGCTCCGCGACTGGTCCTGACTCCGGTGCTACTGGCTCTGCTACTGGCTCCGGCACTGGTGCTACTGGCTCTGGATCGACTGCTACGGGCACTGCTACTGGTTCTGACTCCGGTGCTGCTGGTTCTACAACTGGCACTGGCACCGGTGCAACTGGCTCTGGCTCGACGGCTACGGGCAGCGCGACTGGCACTGACTCTGGTGCTACTGGTTCTGCTACTGGTACTGACACCGGCGCTGCTGGCTCCGGATCGACTGCTACGGGTAGCGCGACTGGCACTGACTCTGGTACTACTGGCACTGCTACAGGTTCTGACTCCGGTGCCACTGGCTCCGACTCTGGCGCTACTGGCACTGCGACTGCCACTGACTCCGGTGCTGCCGGTTCTGCGACGGGCTCCTGCTCAGGTGCCACTGGCGCTGCCGACTTGCCGACTGCGACCGGTTCCCACTCTGACGCTACTGGTACCGCTGGTGTTTCAACCTCGGCTGGCTCGGGCTCTAGCTCGACCCCTACGGGTACTGCTGGCGGTGCTACTGCGACAGGCTCTGACTCGACCGCCACAACCGAGACTGCAGCGACGCCAGCAAGTGTCGCCTCTTCTGCTAGTGGTACTCCGATTCCCGGTAACACCAGCGCGGTACCCAGCCCAGATGCTACCGAGTCTGCTGGATCTTTCAAATCAGGCACTACCAGTCCTGAATACGGTGCTACAGGCGATGCCTCTGCAGTGCCGAGTGAGACCATCACGACCGGCGCGCCTACCAGCGTTCTCGCGACCTCGTCGCCAGGCACAGGCACAGCCGCCCCCGGAGCATTGTCCACCGGTAGCGGCGCTGGAGGAAGATCGAGCGTTTCCGCGGACCAGCCCCAATCGACTGGCCAGGGCAACACCGGACTCGGCTCCACGACGTCTGGGCTTGCTCAGAACTCAGCAGCCACTCGTGCGCCTCGTCGCTGGTGGCTCTTTATGGCTGCTCCGGCTGTGTTACTTCTATAGGCCCTCTATAGCCTCCCGCTCTAGCTAATTACGTTTACTTTTTCTCTAGTGATTGGCCCTGGCTGGACTGCTAAGGCCCGACCAGCGATTTTTCCTGAAAGAGCAAACAGGAGTACAAACTACTATTCTGCTTTTTCTGGAGTCTAAGAGTAAAAAATATTTTGGAGGTATAAAGTTTTGTGAAGTCTAAAAACAACAGGAATCACATGCCACTCGGAACACTTTACTTCCAGGCAGAGGCCGGGGAGCCCAATAGTACGCGCGTGATTGTACCCCTGTGCATTATCAAGCACTTTAAGCTTAATATCAGACTTTCTGGCCCCGACCAATACTACCCGTCTCAATTCTATGAGAGGGTTGTTCCATGCTTTCGATTCGAGGACGGAACTCCTCTCGGGGAAAGCATTCCGATCAATTTATTACGTAAGTATCTTGGATGCAGCGACCATCTACAAGGCGTGTAGAAGAGCCTTGGCTTCTGGGGAAACTAACAAGTACTTGACCAGGTTAAGAATCATGGAGAATTACTTGGAGATGATAGTGAAAAAACCCGTGCTCTCATAGTTCAATGGATGCTGTTCTTCAATTATGAGCTGATGGCACAAACAGTGCCTTTGAGACTAATGAAAATTGGCCGCTATCCTTTCAATCGGGAGCGGTATGATACTTTGTTGAATGTCCTACGCTCTAGAGTTTTCCCTCTTCTGGAGAAGCGTCTCGAATCAACCGGGTATACCGTTGGCAATACTACTTCTTTGGCTGACTTGTACGGGGTGCAAATGCTCTACCGTCCGCTGGGCAGTTTCTTCGACGAGACATGGCGCGCGCAATTCCCTTTGATCTGGTCGTGGTGGCAGAATGTGTCAACTCATCCAGTCTGGGATGGCTACTGGAATAACTTCGAAGCAATCGATAGAGCACCTACACCTGGAAAGTGAGCTATTTGGCTCCATTCTGCAGATAGAAAGTGTGCTGGCTATAGCATTATCTACATATACTCCAGCGATTTAAGCTGGAGTTCATAATGGCTGGTGCGGAGTTCCTGAGTACTCCATTCGAGCTTCTCGTCATAGTCGATATCCCACGCGTGCATGCCTATGCGATTCCGCAAGTATTTGCATATTTGCTCAAGGGAAAAAATATCCGTTGTGACGCTGGGAAAAATTAAATAGACGCTGATCTGAGGACTGATCAACAGCATCGCTTTCCATTCCATGGGTATCTAACTCAATATATAGTGGGTACGAGGAGCCTAGTATGCATGCACGATGACTGCATAGGCCAAGGCTGGGAGAGGCTTTACTGGGCATTCTCTCGCTCCTTATCTTTATAGTAACCCGTTATTTGGCATTCCGATTGCAGGGCTGGAAGTATCTATCTACTTAGAAGTAGTTACCTATAATACTCTCAGTTGGAAGTTAGGAAAACATCGCCGCCCAACTGAATCACATTTTCTACATTGGCATCCTTCGGTGGTCCATTTCCAATCCGTTTGACTGTGCCATCCAGCATCAGCACCGAGCGATCGTTCCACAATCCATATGTCTCGAGCATGCTTGCAGCCCCCGTCAAAAGTAGCTTGGGGTCAGCCACATACAGTCTCTGTCGCTCGGGCCACGGTCGACGAGTACTCTCATAGTAGAACCAGTCGCCGTATACATTGCCTTTATCATCCAAAGCGTAAAACTGGTCGCCATCACAGATCATCTTAATCTTGTGGGGAAACTTGAATTTGAGCCTTCCGGATTGTAGGCTCCCAACCTTGTCGATGCGAGTGTCTGTTACCCAATCGTGAGGCATTGCCGACACAATCACGGTATCTCCGGAAGCGGCCGCGACGGCAATTTGGTAGGTATATGGGTAATAGCTCCCTAGTTGAGCAATGCCCACGTCAAGTCGAGGAGGATTTTCTTCTAAAAGAAGATCGAATCGCCATGTGTGGCATCTGAAGTCGTCGGGGTAGTCGTCCGAATCAAACGTTGTGTAGTATTCCGAGTATAAGAAGTCCATATAGAACGAATAGTATTTCAGTGAGAAAGGGGCCTCTGTCAATCGCCGGGGAAGATGAGCATCTGGGTGTCTATCAAACTTCTCGAATAGTTCCATTTTTTCATCGTTTAGGCGCACAGCCAAGGGAGAGCTGGATAAGGTTGTTCGCTTTTCGACTTCTCGCTTTAGAAGCTCGTCATCGCCACTGTTTAGGATGTTGGAGGGAATACATAGCCCATCAAGGTCATATGCGATAATCTGCCTGTCTTTCCAACCGAGGAGCAACTGCCTCTCTGAGCCTATACCATCCCTCCCCCATCTAACGGTCCAGATACGCGACACATCTGTGGTATCGATAACGGACCGCACACCCTGACTTGTGTAGGCAATAATAGAGTCATCCAAACGGCGTACCAGTACCGCACCTTCTTCTGTGTCATAGTCGGGGGACACGTCAACATAGACGAGGTCAACAATTGGTTCGCTAGCAATTTCCTGCTGGACAGCGACATTCTCGCGAAAATAATAACAGAATTCATATGCCACGCGCGCCTTGCAACGCCTCACATACCTGTCGAAGCCATTTCCGTCTAGTCGTCGCTCATCGTAGGGGAAGTCTTCATAGTAGCGCCGGTCCCACTTCCAGTCATCGCTACTTTCAACGAGCCCGTATAAGTATTTGCAGACAAGCCTTAATGATAGAATATCTTTGAAATTCAGGTATGGAAAGACATTGTGGGTGAGGACATCATTGCCAAGGTTGAGCATAGCCATGGGGCGCTGCGAAGTTTAGCTATATAACTGAGAGATGACTCACGCGTAGCTCTGCACGACATGCAGTCACCGCGCGACGTGCATATGGTTAATCGTTTTGGGACCTTGTAGAACTGTACTCGCATGACTCACGCGTACCTCTGACTGCATTAACAAGTAGTTTGCCCGTGCTTTGGATATCGCGATATGGAGTATTTAATAGCTGTGAACTTGTGAGATGTATAGTGAATGCGACAGCACAGCTGTCATGATGCAGCGAAGAAAACTGAATCAGTGATCATGACCACATTTTTGACCCCGTAGTCGTACCATGCTCCCAAATAGGAATCGTAAACCTTTACAGTGCCATCATTCATTAACAAAGTGCTACCCATGAGGTCAACGACATTCTCAAATAGAAGCTTAGGATCCGAAATGATTGGAGCACTCGAATCTTTTGACCTCCAGCCCTTTCGCCAAATGCCCTCACTAACACTATACCACCACTTGTTGTCGTAGAATCAGTTGCCAAACAGATTTCCTTTCTCGTCCAGCACACAGACAGAACTCTTCCCTCCAGAATTATTGTGACCGAGTTGGATGAATTATGTGGAAACGAGTGAGAAGATATGTGTCGGGGCTGGGCGGCAATCCGAAGGCTCAATACAGGCGTACACTGTATTGCCTTGGATGCTAACAAATAGCCGTAGCCGTAGTACCAATGGGAGGCGCAAAGAAGATCAAGAGAACCAACTTCCATGAGTTTGTTCATAGCGTCATCGTAGTCGTCCCAATCGTCATGGAAATAGTGGTTCGCGTATTCTGCAAACGAGTGGTAGACCGATGCAGCGGTTGCAGATATCAATCGCTTGGGTGGCCGATGTCCAAGGTGGCGTTCCGTGAGTCTTGAAGATATGTCGTTGCGGTTGCCCGTATTCCAGTCCGTAGAATCATATACAAATGCTCGCGCCATCTTGATGTTTGTCTGGTCGGGGTGCTCCTTTTCGCATCCAGGATAAAAAGAGTCGCGATCGACATACGCATCACGCAACGGGTATTTAACAGCACTCCATCCTTTGAAGCTCTTAGGACAGCGTGCTTGAGGGGTTTGCCAGGCCAGTAGTCAAGATCAGCCCGAAATCCTTGACCAGTATAAATATCAACAGAACCACCGATACGGCGAATCACAGTTGCATCGTGGACCACAAAATCACTGTTGATTTGGGGTAGGTATTCGAATTCTGTGTAGGGAAAGTCCACGACCGGCTCGCTGGCTACTAATTGATGCAAGCCATACCGTACGGCGGTCATTCCAAATTTGTTAGAGCCCTGTTAGGAAAAAATTAACTTGCCCCGGTGCCATTTGGCATTCCTTGCGATGCTACTGCCTCCAAGTTTTCTTGAATCAACAGGAAAGTCCTCGTAATAGCGACGATCCCAGTCGCTGCAATTGTCAACAGCATCGAGCAAATCCTTACAGACAGTTCTTAGCGCAAGCATATCGGAAACGTAGAGTAAGGGGTATACATAGTGTGTCAAGATTTCATTGCCAAGGATCAGCATACAGGTTCAGGCACCTATCTCGCTTCTAATGTTATACTGCCGCGTGACTGCATGTCTTTAGTGAGTCACACAGTGCGTGCTATGTTTTCGGCTAGTTTTACAGGCTACTAGTGCTGGGCTGACTGTGGTAGGCGCTTTTAGCAGACCACTCAACGGCTCCACGGGCCACTCACGGGCCATTTGATCGGTAACTGTGGACCCCTACATAAGCGAGCGTGTCATGCTGTTTGGGGCTGGTGTTGGAGCAGACAATAAGACTTTTTTGGGAAATTATCGTGAATAGTCAGGCCAAGGGCCAATTCATATACACTTGCGGGTCGACCATGGCTACCATTGAATGATCGATCATATGAGCAGTGCTCAATAGTGATCTATCACCTGATATTCATATATTATCAGCATGTGATCACATATGAACGATGAGCCACGGTGCTGACATACCACTGACGAGCCAGGTCCCCCCCGGACACGTGACGCCCTTACCCTCCCCGGGGATAACCTCCCATCGCTGACAGTGCCAACTCACCCTCATTGCTCCAATGGCTGGCCTCCCCATCAAGTTCCAGGAGAACCTCCAGCTGTCGTCAGTGGGCGTGCCCGATTCCGCAGTGACATTCAACACGTGCACAATCGAATCCGACCGGTTCGTTTGTGTGCGTGAGGAGTCTGCTTCCGGCAATCAGGTCGCCATCATTGACCTCCACAACAACAACGCCGTCACCCGTAAGAACATGACGGCCGACTCGGCGATCATGAACCCCGAGCAGTTTATTATTGCCCTGCGCGCGCAGGATACGGTGGTGCAGGTCGTCAATCTCGAGTCCAAGCAGCGGCTCAAGTCTACTACAATGAGCGAGCCCATTTCGTTTTGGCGATGGGTCAGCCCCACCACTTTGGGCCTCATCACCAAGAAGTCGATCTATCACTGGGATGTGTTGGATGCGTCGCAGGCTGCGCCGGTCAAGATCACCGATGTGCACGCGAACTTGGCCGACGTGCAGCTCATCAACTACGAGGTGTCGCCGACCGGCAAATGGACGGTGCTAACCGGCATTGGCGAGGTTGGCGGCAGGGTCAGCGGCAAGATCCAGCTGTTTTCCAAAGAGCGGGGCATCTCGCAGTACATCGAGGGATACGCGGCCGGGTTTGGCAGCCTCCGGCTCGAGGGCGCCAGCGAGGACACGCAGCTGTTTGCGTTTGTGAACCGCAACGAGCAGGGCGGCAAGCTGCACATCATCGAAATCGACCATGCCGAGGGCCAGCCCGTGTACCAAAAGAAGCAGGTGGATGTGTTTTTCCCGCCCGAGTTTGCCAGCGACTTCCCCGTGGCGTGCGTGAGCGCGAAAAAGTACGGCATCGCCTATGTGGTGACCCGCATGGGCTTTATCCACCTCTACGATCTCGAGAGCGGCGCGGTGGTGTTTATGAACCGGCTGTCGAGTCAGCAGGTGTTTGCGACCGCGCATTTTAGCGACAAGGGCGCCATGGCCATCAACCGCGGCGGCCAGGTCTTGAGCGTGCAAATCAACGACGAGACCATCGTGCCCTACCTGCTGGCCAACGGCAACGCGTCGCTGGCGTTGGCGCTGGCGTCGCGCGCAGGCCTGCAGGGTGCTGACTCGCTGTACACGCAGCAGTTTGACACGCTGCTGGGCCAGGGCAAGTACGGCGAGGCCGCCAAGGTGGCTGCGTCATCGCCGCGCGGCATTCTGCGCACCGCCGCCACCATCAACCGGCTCAAGAACGTGCAGGCGCCGCCGGGCGAGGTGTCGCCCATCCTGCAGTACTTTAGCTCGCTGCTGGACCGCGGCTCGCTCAACCAGCAGGAGTCGCTGGAGCTGGCCACGCCGGTGCTGCAGCAGAACCGCAAGCCGCTGCTGGAAAAGTGGATTCGCGAGAACAAGCTCGAGCCCAGCGAGCAGCTCGGCGACCTCATCAAGCCGTTTGACGTGACGCTGGCGCTGGCGGTGTATTTGCGGGCCAATGTGCCGCTCAAGGTGGTGGCCGGCTTTGCCGAGCTCGGCGAGTTCGACAAGATCCTGCCCTACTGCGAAAAGGTCGGCTACAAGCCCGATTATGCGGTGCTGCTGCAGAACATTGTGCGCTCAAACCCCGACAAGGGCGCTGAGTTTGCCCAGTCGCTGGTCGCCAACCCCGCCACTGCCGGCGACGTCAACATCGACCGGGTTGTTGACGTGTTTCTGGGCCAGAACCTGGTCCAGCAGGCGACTGCGTTTTTGCTGGACGCCCTCAAGGACAACCAGCCCGCGCAGGCGCATCTGCAGACGCGGCTGCTCGAAGTGAACCTGCTGAACGCGCCGCAGGTCGCCGACGCCATTCTTGGCAACCAGATGTTCTCCCACTACGACCGGCACCGCATTGCTACGCTCGCCGAAAAGGCCGGGCTGTACCAGCGGGCGCTGGAGAACTTTGACGACCTCAAGGACATCAAGCGCGTGATTGTGCACGCCAAGGACCTGCCCGCCGACTGGCTGGTCAACTACTTTGCCCAGCTGACAGTGGAGCAGACGCTCGAGGTGCTGCGGGAGATGCTCAAGACCAACCTGAAGCAGAACCTGCAGGTGGTCACGCAGGTCGCCATCAAGTACGCCGATCTGGTGGGCGCCATGAAGCTGGTGGCGCTGTTTGAGGAGTTCAAGACCGCCGAGGGCTTGTACTACTTTTTGCAGTCGATTGTGAACCTGACCCAGGACCCGGCCGTGGTATTCAAGTACATCACTGCTGCCGCGTCGATTGGCCAGTTTAGCGAGATCCAGCGCATTGTCAGCGACAACCATGTCTACAACCCCGAAAAGGTCAAGAACTTTTTGAAGGACGCCAAGCTCGCGGACCAGCTGCCGCTGATTACTTTGTGTGACAAGCACGGCTTCATCCACGAGCTGGTGCTGTACCTGTACCAGAACCAGCAGTTTGAGTTCATCCAGGTTTACGTGACGCAGGTGAACCCCGCCGCCACTCCGCAGGTGGTTGCCGGCCTGCTGGACGTCGATTGCGACGAAGACAAGATCCGCAGCCTGCTGGACTCGGTGGTGGGCCAGGTGCCGGTAGAGGCGCTGGTGACCGAGGTCGAGAAGCGCAACCGGCTCAAGCTGCTGCTGCCGTTTTTGGAAAAGACCATTGCCGGCGGGTCGCAGGAGCCCGCGGTGTTTGATACGCTGGCCAAGATCTACATTGACAGCAACAACAACCCCGAAAAGTTCTTGAAGGAAAACGAGCTCTACAACCCGCTGGTGGTCGGCAAGTACTGCGAGAGCCGCGACCCTTACTTGGCGGTGATTGCCTACGACAAGGGCCAAAACGACGCCGAGCTCGTGGCCATCACCAACGAAAACGCAATGTACAAGCACCAGAGCCGGTACCTTGTCAAGCGCGCCGACTCGGACCTGTGGGCCACTGTTCTCGCCGAGGACAACCTGCACCGGCGGCAGCTCATCGACAGCGTTGTTGGCGTTGCTGTGCCCGAGTCGCAGAGCGCCGAGGACGTTTCGGTGGTGGTCAAGGCATTTATGGCTGCTGATCTGCCCGGCGCGCTGATCGAGCTGCTGGAGAAGATTGTGTTGGAGCCGTCGCAGTTTAGCGACAACGAGAACCTGCAAAACCTGCTGATTCTGACCGCCATCAAGGCCGAGCCCGCCAAGGTCTCGGATCTCATTGAGCGGCTGGACAAGTACGATGTCGACGAGATCGCCAAGATCTGCCGCGACTACGGGCTCAACGAGGAGGCCCTGCAGGTGTTCAACAAGGCCGGCCGCCACGACGATGGTATGGCTGTGCTCACCGAGGACATCATGTCGCTGGACCGCGCCGGCGACTATGCCGAGAAGCACGACACGCCGGCGCTGTGGAGCTCGCTGGCCAAGGCGCAGCTGGCGGGGCTGCGGGTCTCCGACGCCCTGGCATCGTACATCCGCGCCTCGGACCCGTCCAACTTTGCCGAGGTCATTGAGATTGCTCAGCGCGCCGGCAAGGAGGACGAGCTGGTCGACTACCTCAAGATGGCCCGCAAGAGCCTGCGCGAGCCCGCGATCGACGGCCAGCTCATGGTCACCTACGCCAACATGGGCAAGACGTCGGAGCTCAACAGTCTTGTTGATGGCCCCAACGTCGCCGATGTCGAGGCCGTAGGCGACCGTCTTTACAGTGACGGCCGCTACGACGCTGCCAAGAAGCTGTACAGCTCGATCTCCAACTGGGCCAAGCTGGCGACCACGCTGGTGCACCTGGGCGACCACCAGGGCGCAGTGGATGCCGCGCGCAAGGCGTCGTCCGTCAAGGTCTGGAAAGAGGTCAACGAGGCGTGCCTGGCCAACCGCGAGTTCAAGCTGGCGCAGATCTGCGGTCTGAACCTGATTGTGCACGCCGAGCAGCTGCACGAGCTGGTGCGCCGCTACGAGTACATGGGCGCCATCGACGAGTTGGTGTCGCTGCTGGAGCAGGGCCTGGGGCTCGAGCGCGCGCACATGGGTATGTTCACCGAGCTTGCGGTGATTTTCTCAAAGTACAGCCCCGACAAGCTCATGGAGCACCTGAACCTGTTTTGGTCGCGCATCAACATCCCCAAGGTGATTCGAGCCACCGAGGCCGCGCACCTGTGGCCCGAGCTGGTGTTTTTGTACTGCCACTATGACGAGTTTGACAATGCGTCGCTGGCGATGATCGAGCACTCGGCCGACGCGTTTGACCACAAGAACTTCAAGGACATTGTCGTCAAGGTCGCCAACCTCGAGATCTACTACAAGGCGATTTCGTTTTACATGGCCGAGCAGCCCCAGCTCATCAGCGATCTGCTGGCGGCGCTGACGCCCCGCATTGACGTGCAGCGCGTGGTGCGCATGTTCCAAAAGAGCGACAATCTGCCGATGATCAAGTCGTTCCTTGTGGCCGTGCAGAAGCAGAACCTGGCCACCGTCAACAACGCCTACCACGATCTGCTGATCGAGGAGGAGGACTACAAGTCGCTCAAGGCATCGGTCGACGCGCACGACAAGTACGACCCGATCGATCTTGCCCAGCGGCTGGAGAAGCACGACCTGGTCATGTTCCGCCAGATCGCCGCCCACCTCTACGCCAAGAACAAAAAGTGGAACAAGTCCATTGCCCTGTCCAAGGAGGACAAGCTGTGGGCCGACGCCATCCGCACCGCCGCGCGGTCGGGCCAGCCGCAGGTCGCCGAGGACCTGCTGCGGTACTTTGTCGACATCGGCAACAAAGAGTGCTATGTGGCCACGCTGTTTGCGTGCTACGAGCTGATCCGGCCCGACGTGGTGGACGAGCTGTCGTGGCGGTTCAATCTCAAGGACTACACGATGCCCTACTTTATCAACCAGAAGCGCGAGCAGCTCAACGAGCTTGTTGCCCTGCGCGAGGCCGAGGCGGCCCGCCAGGCGGCTGCGCCTGCCGACGAGGAGGACGCTGCGCCGGCGCCTTTGATGATTGGCTACACTTATTAGCTTTAAATAGACTGTCCTGTTGATGTTACTGTTACTGTTGCTGTCGCGGTCGTGCGGCCCTATCGTTTGTACCGCATGGTTACATCGGTAGACATGTCTACATACATGGCTAGATGGTTGAAGATAGGGGGATCAGTAGAGACATGGGTACATCAATTTAGAGGGTTACATCAGTTTAAGGACATCGGGATCGATAGAGAAATGGAGATCGATAGAGACATGGGGATCGGTAGAGACATGGGGATCAGTTTAATCAGGCTACATTGGTTTAGGGACAGGTCGCGGACGCCAAGACGGCCTTGGCCTTATCTGGGCGCACGCGGTGCATGCTGCTGACATGGTGCTGGTCCCCGCCAAAGCACAGCTGCAAATCGATAAACCGGTATATACTAATAACGACGTTGTTACAGGCACCGTCATCTTAGAGGTGCTCAAAAGCATTGCCGTGGAATCCATTGAGGTCGAATGTATATGCCAGCAGCGTCTGCGAGTGCTTCTTTTGGTGGGCGCGTCGCCCGGGTCGGTGCTGGCGCCAAACATGAGTTCCTACGACACAATCGACATCAATCGCGATCGCGTTCTATTTAATGCCTCGGAAACCGTGTTTCCCGACTGGAGCTCGGCCCTGACGTCGACAGGAACATCGGCGAACCCTGCAGGATCCTCGGGGAAGCCTGCAGGCACCACTGCAGGCAAGCCCGGCTCGTTCACGCTGGCCCAAGGAATGCACGAATTTCCGTTTCAGTTCCAGTTACCAGGCCTTGACAGTGGCCTCCCCGAGAGCTTCGAGGTCCAAGACTGTCCATCGGGCTACTTTTGGTCTGTGAGCGTGCTGGTGAAACGCGCGTCAAAGCTTGACCAGCTCGTTTTCAACAAGGAAGTGAGCCTGCCCTTTTTGTTTTTGCCCCGCGACCGCCGCACCCGCGCGCCGGACATTGGTGAGCGCAACTGCAAAACAGAGACGTTTGTGTTCAAGGCCCACGGCCCAACTTCCAGCACCAGCTTTCTGTCCAAAGTCGCTTCCAAGCGGATACCCGTGAGACTAGAAACCACGCTGAGTACCCCGAAACAAGGCATAGCGCAGTCCCCGTACGAGGCGGGCATCGATCTGCAAATCGCCGCGTCGGTGCGCAACACCGTGCTCGTAAAGGCGATTGTGATTAGACTCGTGGAGCAGGTGTTTCCAAGAGCAGATATGAACGAGAAGACATACCGAGAAACGGTTCCTGAAACTAGTCAATTGGTGGCCAAGCTGGAGCCGAACCGCGAGATCGACAAGAGCACGTCGTTCAACGATCTTTTGGGCCCCCTCAAACTCCGCAGCCACCTGCATGGAAGCTTTGAAGACGCGAACTTCCTGTACGTGCACGCGGTCGAGGCAGAGATCACATTTGCATCAAAGAATTTACCATCTCACACTCACAAGGAGCGCGTACGCATGTATGCGCGGCTGCACCACCGCCCGTTTCCTCATGAAGAACAGGAAGAGGAGTTGCCGACCTACTCTGTGGCCGAGCCCCCGGTTCCCTATTCCTAGTCCCCTATTCCTAGTCTTTTGAAGAGCCTGGTTCCATCTCGTTCCATAACACCATAATTAGCTCTCTGTGGCAAAGCTTCGCCCATAATGAGCTTCAGCTGCACCTGACCCTATGTGGTGCTGTGCGCCTGCAAGGGTGGATCTCCCAAAAATGTGATAGATCACATTTCTCTATTTTTCTCTCCTGATGCTTTTCGCCAATCCACAGGCCGTTATGGCCACATCGCAATTGATCAAGTCCTATTACGGGTCCAGCCTCTGTGATTCGCCATTGCCGAGGTCGTCATTGCCGAGGTCGTCGAGTTCGTCGAGTTCGTCGAGGTCGCCAGGATCACCAGGGTCGCCAGGGCCACCAGGGTCGCCGGGGTCAGCTCAGAGAGGATTAAATATGTGGAAACTGATCTCGCTTGGCAGCAGCACCTAGCAATCAACAAGGGCTATATTACTTGTAGACGACTGGAGCCCTTCTATCTGACCGGGTGCTCAATGGGCACAGCCGTCACTAGTTGTATAGTTATACTCATGATAATACTAGATTTATGTGACATGTATCAATTGATGTGATACATCATTAAATTTCACAAGATGCGAACTGTATGAATGCGAGTTGTTAGATGCGAGATGCACTCTAGATACCTGAGATGCTAGCGCAGACCACGTGCAATGACTCAGTATCATGACTGAAACTCCTGTTCAAGCTCATTTTGATTCGAATGGCACGCCTATCCCGTCCTGCGACGTCTACGGCATGTGGGGCTCGCCGAAGATCGGCGCCCATACGCTGCGCGAGGAGCAGCAATTGACGCTGGAGAGCGTCGGCGACGTCCGCGGCCGCAACGTGTTGTACATCGGCTGCAAAGTTGTGTTTGTGGCGTCGGTGCTTGCCCAGGAAGGCGCACAAGTTACTTGTGTGGATCCTGATGTTGATCTGCTTGAGGCCGGGCGGCTGCGACTGGAGAAAGACGGGCTCAAACTGCGCATGGAGCATGCCAACTTGGCCCATCTGCCGTTTGCCGACCAGACCTACGATCTTGTGATTGCGAACTTCCCACTGTGCCTGCGTGAAGATGCCCAGAAGCCTGTATTGGAGATGGCGCGCGTTCTCAAGCCTGGCGGCAAGCTTTACTTGGGCGAGCTTGGCCGGTGGACGATTTGGGCGGGCTTGCGGCGGCTGCAGAGTTACTACAAGCAAACGATTTGGTCGGTAGTCCATTTCCGGGGCGTTGGCGAGATCACCGAGCTCATCAACAAGGCGGGGCTGCATGTCACCAGCACTCGGGGAGCCATTTTCTACTGGCCGTTTGACTGGTCGCTGTTTCTGCTTGCACCCTACGATCTGTGGATCGGCAAGCGGACTACTTGGAACGCCTCGTATGTTGCCTATCAGGCGATCAAGCCTTTGTGAATTTCAGTACACGACAGTAACGATTAACGAGTAACGATTAACGAGTGACGATTAACGAGTAACGAATAACGATAGCGACACATTTATGATGTATATGACTTATGATAAATAATAATGATAAATGACATATGACAGGTGACAAGGATAATGACAATTGGAGTACGCCGACTGCAGAGTACACAGACTACAGAAGTATTGCCGATGAGACAGACTATTTGGAGGCCGGCCATAGACGAGGTAGTTGGAGGCACGCGATAGACTAGCTAGTTGGAGGCAGGATGTGTCACCTCCCAATGTTTAAAAAATTCAGCCGCGATGAGATGCATGGCCGGTCCAATATCAAATCGTCCACGCAAAGAGCCTTGCGGGCAAAGCTCTTTAGCCAATTCCCAAACCTCGAGCAATATACCGAGGAAGTGTTCCCCAAGAAAAGCCAGGTAGTGCAGATCAAGTGCCAGGATAAGCTCAGTTTGTATGCGTCGGACGGCGAGCTGGCGTTTGTGCAGCAGCATGACGACGAACTGGTTCCAACCCTTCGATTCATCCACAAACTGCCCCAAGATGCGTTTCCGTGGGTCCGCGTAGACCGCGGTGCCATCAAGTTCATTTTGGGCGGCGCTAATATCATGTGTCCGGGCCTTACCTCGCCCGGAGCAGAGATGCCGCAGGCGTACGAAAAGGGCCAGATCGTGGTTGTTTATGCGCAGGGCAAAGAGGCGGCGCTGGCGATCGGCCGCCTGGACATGTCCACGGACGACATCAAGGCCAAAAACAAGGGCATGGGCGTGACGGTGATCATGTACCTTGGCGATGGAATCTGGAATCTTGGTAGCGAGATTTAAGCCCAGGAATTTGTACTGGTGCCTCATCCGATCCTGATGTAACTTTGGTAGCGAGAGCAGGTGCGAGATTTAGCGGATTAGAGGCCCTCGGATAGTGAAAGCGTTTCGCCGCCGCAAAGGTGGTGAGCGACGGTTCCGTGAGTTATTGGCTCGTTTTGATAGCACAGAAAACGCCCCTTTAACGGTATGTGAAGTCGGCGGCACGCAATGGCTGCTAGACGCTGCACAGGCGTGTCGGGAGTAGTGCGAATAGCCACTCCATCGATGATGAACGCAAGGGCTGATTGCGCGATAGTTTTGGGACCGCTTCCGTCAATACACGGACGGCCGTGCAGTTTTACCAGGTCGGCAAACCGGGCTGCAGTCAACGCACCGTGCGGAAGCTTGCCGTCGGCCGCCCGATTCAGCGTATAGATTTCGGCGTCGGTGCGTTCGTCCAAGGTTAGTCTAGTGCCATTGAGAACTTGCAGAGACGGACAGGCGGCAATCACCAGCGGCCGGTCGTTGGCAAGCGGCGCACTTATAAATAGATCGATGCAGCATAAGAAACGGAGGTCCGGCCAGTCGAGGGCCTGCCCGGAGAGATTAACTTGCGGCACCAGCACCGGGCTGCTCACTGCCGAGATATCGTTTTCAGCAAGATTGAGCGATGCCAGCTGTTCGGGGGCCCCAAGGGCCTCAATTGCGCCGATGGACGAGATCAGGTTCCCCGATAAGTCGAGATCCACTAGACGGGGGAGAGACGGCAGCTGCGGCCATTTGCTGAGCCGGTTAAGCGCCAGAGCCAGCGTCTCGAGATTCGGAAACGCTTTGAGGACCTCGAACGAGTTGATCAGCGTGCGGGATAGATCCAGCTCTTTGACATGAGGGCACGGAAGCAGTGCCTCAGCCCGCTTCGGAGTCAGGTTCGGTGGGTTCAGGTCAAAGCGGTTTCCGGCCAACGACAGCGACTCCACATTGAGATCGCTGATGAGTCGGCACACCTGTGAGAAGTCTGTGAACAGATTGTTGCTGAGGTCGAGTCTGCGGAGAGCAGTAAGGCTGAAAGTGCAGCTGAGGTCGGCGATAGCGCAGTTTGCCAAGGATATTATCGGCAAACAGTCGACTTTGGCCGTCCGTTTGTTGTGATTCTCAAACCCCACCGGTTCCAGCACTTTATGACTCGACAGCGACGGATTATCGACTTTATGAGTCTTGATATACCTTTCCTCCAAGGCTTCATCGAAAGTCGTTTCGGGATCAGCCTCGCGGCTGGCCTTGATGAACGATCCAGTACCAGGAACAGCACAAGTGAAATACTCTATTCCATCGAGCGAACCGCTGTGTTTGCCTTTTTTAGGGTCATCCCATTCGATTCCTAGCGCTGGTTCGTGCCAGTTTGGAATGGATCCTTGCCATCTCACTATGCATGGTTGACCATACGAGCGCCTCATGGTGTCAGCTCCAGCTCTCCAGCTCCCCAGCTTCCCAGCTCTCCCCAGCTCTCTCTGCTAGGCCGATAGATCTAGTATACTGTTATTTAGTTCCTACTCCGCTCTACTACCGACCCTGTTGAAAACTGCTTCCACCGAAAACTGCTTCCATCAAAAACTGGTTACACCTCCCAAACTAAAAAAAGACTACCAGCCCCACTGACAGCCCGACGACAACCCGCACCCACGGACCAACGCGCCTCAGGTTAGGGGATGTATAGCTACATACCAGCGTCTTTCACACCACTAAACCAGTCTTGACCGACCCCCCATGGGCTATAAGAAACTGTGTTGGCACTCCCCTCTCGCACCCCCCATCAACTACTCCATCCCCAGCTCGCCACCCCACCATCGAGTTGCCCCGCACTGGTCGCCGGAGGACCCTCCCCCAAGGGCCAGGGCGTGGGTTCGGCAATAAATTCCAGTGCCCGGTCCCGCACACGCGTCTTGTTAAGCATGAAGGCCTCGCTCGTTTTGGCCCTTGTGGGCGCGGCCCACGCCGTGCTGCCGGTCGTGCAGTACGGCAACAAGTTCTATACTGTGAATGAGGACGCCACCAAGCCCGGCTCCGAGTTCACGATCGTGGGCGTGGACTACCAGCCCGGCGGATCGTCGTCGTTTGACGTCAACGGCGAGCACGACGTGCTCAGCGATGGCGAGACGTGCCTGCGTGACGTCTATGCGCTGCAGCAGCTCGGCGTTAACACCATCCGCGTGTATTCGGTGTCGCCGTGGCTCAACCACGACGAGTGCATGTCGCTGCTCAACGACGCGGGCATCTACGTCATTCTCGACGTCAACAACCCCTACCAGTCGCTGCACCGGACCAATCCGGGCGACAGCTACAACAAGGGCTACCTGAACAACGTGTTTGGCTTGCTGGATGCTTTCAAGTACTACCCGAACACCCTGGGATTTGTTTCCGGCAACGAGATCGTGAACGAGCAGAGCGACGACGACGTGCCGCTGTACCTGCGGGCTGTCCAGCGCGACATCAAGCAGTATCTCAGCAACCACGCCAACCGCACCATCCCCGTGGGCTACTCAGCCGCGTCGGTCGCCGAGTACCGCTACAACCTGCTCAACTATCTGCAGTGCGGCAATGACACCTCCTCCACCTCGGACTTTTACGGCCTCAACTCCTACGAGTGGTGCTCGGGCTCCAACGACTGGGCCAGCAGTGGCTACCAGACCTTTAAGGACAACTTCGCCAACTCGTCCATCCCCATCTTTTTCTCCGAGTACGGCTGCAACAAGAACCAGCCTCGCACGTTTGACGAGGTCTACGACGGTCTTTACGCTGCCGACGGCCTTGCGTCCGAGTTCTCGGGCGGCCTCGTTTACGAGTACAGCGAGGAGAGCAGCAACTACGGTCTGGTGGAGATCCAGGACGATGGTTCTATCAAGTACAAGCAGGACTTTGACAACCTCAAGTCTGCGTACGGCAAGATCTCCCTCAACGATACCACCCAACCGTCGTCGGCCGTCAAGCCGCCGTCGTGCCAGGGCCTCGATACCATCATCTCTAACTTTGATCTGCCCGACTGCCCGGCCTCGGACCTGTTGGAAAACGGCGTGGGTCAGCAGAACATCGGCAAGATCATCAGCGTGTCCAACATCACCGCCAAGTACGCCGTCTACGACTCGGACGGAAACGAGCAGGACGGCAAGGTGGCCCTGAATGCCACCACCAACTGGCAGACCAACATCCCTGCCTCGGGCTCCGCGTCGGTGTCGTACGCCAGTACCACCTCGTCGGCGTCGTCTGCGGCCGCCAGCAGCAGCGCCAGCAGCGCCAGCTCCAGCGCCGGCAGCAGCAGCAGCAGCAAGAAGAACGCGGCCGCTGCCGTGAACAGTTCCCCTTTGCTTGCGATCGCTGGTGCGGTGTTTGCTTTGCTCTAGTCTAGGCCTTAGTCTTCCTTTGTATTATTCCTATTTCTAGGTCCTGTAATCTACGCCAGTCTCTCACAGGGTCTCATCGAGACTCTCTAGACTAGGTCCTTAATAGCTCACACCTCTGAGTAACTCTCATCTAGACTCTCATTTAGACTAGTCTGTAGACTGCCCTCGTCGTTAGCTAGTCTCTAGACTAACCGTCTAGTCTCAGTTTCATAGCCTAGGACGGAACATTAATAAATACGGGTACATACGGTGGTAGATCCAGGAAACCGGGCTACGCAGTGGAAGGCCGCGGCGTCATCATTATCTGCTCATTGTGGCCCCCCGGCGCAGACGCTGTGCGGGCAGGCGCAAACTCTTCGGCAGCAGTCCGCAGCGACCCGTCGCTGGACGCCCGCGACCTCGTCGTGCCCGAGTGGCTCGAACTGCTCTCAAACAAGACCTGCTTGTCTTCGTCTTCGAAAACTTGCCGCCCCATGATCGCCTCGTGCGCCCGCACCTGGCGGCTACTGTCGAGACGATCCTGCCACTGCGACACAATAACAATTGTCGCCGTGGAACTGAAAGAACACACATGGTCAATTGCCCGGGCAATCCACCAGCCCGTGACGTCGGCCATAAAAAACGCCGCCGGGGCCAGTGAAATCACAAACGCTACCAACGAGTGCGCCAGCATGCCCTTTTGCAGCGCCGTTCGACGGTGCTCGATCGCCTGCAGCGCAACCATCATCGCAAACGAAATGTAAAGACCCACCGTGACAAGATACTGCACGGCAAACAACACAAGATCGTTGGAGTCGTGGAATAACACCAGGCCCGTTAGCACGATCGAACTGATCACCAGCGTGCCGCCAACAACCAGCGTCAGCACCTTCTCGGTGGTGCGGTCCACTAGCCGCGTGGCTACCTGTAGCTGGGCCAGCAGCAGCAGGATGTTGGATATAAAACTTAGCACCTTGACCTTGAGGGTGGTCATGTCGGCATAAAGCACCGTTACCGACAGAATTCCAATGTCGAATTGCTCGTGTAGCCGCCGAATCATCTGCACCAAAACTGACAGCATATGTCCAAACGCAAAGATCACAGCCACATATTGCATCCAGGGCTTGAATGGGCGAGGCGAGGCAATCAACACACATAGCATGGCTGCACAGATCGTAAATGCAGCACTAAAAAAACACACGAAAACGTGAGCAGTTAGCCGTGAGTTATCGGTGATCCATAGCGGCCAGTATATTGACTGGGCCACTAGATAATAGGGCTCGACGCCTACCTTGACCTGAGCCTCGTACAGGTACGGCCCGCTAATATCGCAGGGAGGGACAAAGTCGATTGGGGATAGCGACGAGTTGAGAAGAAAATCGGTGCCAATAATGAGGCCTTCTGTGAGGCGTATTGGGCGACAAGCAAGGATATTTCCGCCTTCTCTCAGCGAGAAAATCGAGTTCATTTCGAGGTCCCGGAGCACGCCCGGAGCAGGAAGCGCAGAGCAATGCACGGAGCGCAGGGAGCACGCACGGAGCAATGCAGGGAGCACGGAGCAGACGCACGGAGCAAACGCACGGAGCAAAACGCACGGAGCACGGACTTGGAAACAGTACCGAAACTGGCCGTTACAAAGAGGCCCCACTTGACCAAGCTGGGAGAACTGACTCTCTCACATGAGCCAGGCGATCCGCATGCCTGCGGCCTTTCTTGCCGTCCAGCGGCAACAGGCTAATGCGGGGGCCGGTGAAGGTGGGCGCGAGCCGGAGCATGGCGAGCGCCGGCCGGAGCAAGGTGCGCCGGAGCAAGGCGAGCGCTCGCGCCCGCCAGCTGCGCCCTCCTCGCCAGGACCCCCCGGCGGCCCGCTCGCCGCCAACGAGCAATGGTTCGACTCGCCCAGCTCGCCCTCTGCTTATAACCGCGACGCTCTTAAGAACGGCCGCCCTTTGGGCAAGCCCAGCACGGAGCCTGCTCCAGCACCCTCTCCTTCAGCTTCTGCTTCAGCTATGGCCGCGCATAATGCAGGCTCGCCGGCGCCTGAATGCGGCACTCGCTCTAGCGAGCCGCCTCAGTCGAGCGACTTCGGCCCAAACTCGGCCGAGGCAGGCGCTAATATAAACGGCGCCAACCGCTCCGCCGAGTCTGCGCCTAGCTCGTCCAGCTCGCCGGGGCCTCCTTCGGCAGGGTCGCAGCAGACGTCCGCCGATGCGTCGGAGGTCAGCTTCGACTTCTCGCCAAAGGCGCCCTCGCAGGCGTCGACGTTCGACTATGCGCGCTCCGACTCCGAGCGTGTGCTGCCGCGGGCGTCGCCCCGCAACTCTGCCGTGGCGCCCAGCCAGGCGTTCAGCGCCCGCCCATCGGCCGCCGCCGCGCTGGCGCT